>CM049319.1:53810916-54410916 GCA_026874595.1 Sipunculus nudus | reverse complement strand
CTAAATCATCGTTCAAATGACTGTACGACTAAGTTATTATCAGACCATATATTCACCTAAAAAGAAAAAGGAAAAAAAGTTATTATGTTCCAAAATCGACAATAAGGTCACTTTGGTGACAATGACCCTAATTGGAGAGAAGACATACAGCAAACAATTCTTAAAATCAACACGAAAAATGTTTTAGAAAATACGGAAAAAATAGTGTCCAACAAAGGACTTCGCCAATTTTCGGAATTCTACTGAACATATTTTCAACACCCGAATCAGACCTACATTGGAGCGCTGGGATTCGCAATATGAGCCCTATCACCTCAAGAATCATTGGTTAACAAAGAGCCAGACAGACTGCATTGGAAAAGAATCTAGCAAATCAACTGGCGACTCTGAGGGATGAACGCGGTTGGCCGGATGGATAAAACTGCTGATCTAATTGTTTTCCTGGCAAAGGATGCTGCCTGAAACCCGAGAGAAAATTCGGGGAAACCTTGACCTTAAATCAGCCTCTGAGGTGGCCGTGTGTAAAAAGAAGATGGGGTAAATTATTCAAAATGGTATAACAATATACATATTCCTAATTCTCATCCGGCCGTCATCCGGGATTTAAAGGAGGGAAGTGAAAAGGCCAGGATGTCCTTTTTGTGTGATAAATCCGATCTTAAAGTCACTTAATTTGCCAGTGAATAAAACATAACCCACTGGTCATTGCATTAAGCTTAAAAGCAATGGAAGCAATGGCATAGGGGCCCCGCATCAGATCAAAGCAATACAATGTAACCATTTATTTTATAAACAAGTATCGGTATATCTTAATAATACTAATGTCTATAGAGAGAACTTCGTATTATACATTAAGATTGGTATAATAAAGAAATTAAAAAAATTGACCCAAGTTGAACATTTTACCTTGAACTTTGACCTTGAAGATCAAATGTCGATTTGGCTTGTTTCAAACCTTGGACCATGGCGGTACATTCTAGCGTAAATTCCAGCTTTGAAAAGAAAGAATGATATTAAGAGCCAGTTATTTATATGCCTTTATTGTAGGAATAATATGATTTATGGTTTACTCTGAACGCCAGGTAATTCCTAATTAGAAAAGTTCTTATAACGCTTCTCTGAGGGACGTATGAATTTGTTTATCTATAAGCTGTTAGAAAACACGATAATGAGCCAATACTGACAAACAGAAAAACCTTGTAAACTTAAGTGGGGGTTTCCTATGTGTAAAATTTCAAAGTTCGCAAGTTGCAAAACACTCTTTGGAAAACCCTGGTTCGACTGACTTGCCGCCATATGTCCTTGCTATCAAGTTTCATTACCGTAAACTTTCATCTGTATGTAACAACTTATACATAGAAAGATATGTATCTCTGGAACTCATGTCTTTAAAACAAATCTTTTCTCTTATTTGAATCTTAAAATGTTGCAAGGATATTTAAAATCTAAATATATCCTGGTCTATATATATAACAGCATTCACCGGAGGATCGGGTCGCTTCCCATGAAACAGTCTGTAGTGAATTTACAGTGTTGTTTTTCTTTATCGTTTTATATATATATATATATATATATATATATATATATATATATATATGCACTCTTTTGCTAAGAGGTATCCTGCACCCCCACACCCCGCAGCCCCCTGCGGCACCCCCTTCCAGTAAATCGCCAGGGTACGCTACTGCATTTTAATATAAGGTTCGAGGGATTATCTTCAGTTTATAGATGCCTAATATCGAAATAGGCCCCTTTAAAGTTTCAGGGCTTTGTACAGCCAACTAAATGACATGCGATTTGTTCTGTAGCCAAGGTTACCTAGTATAATGTTTTCAAGTAAAACGTTTATAGACCTTCATATATAGACCTGTTCGTTTGAAATATTGAATCAGCACAAAACCAAAGGGCACTGATGGAAGATTCCTTTCACAGTGTCCATTCAATGACGTGTCTGTCGTGCATTATCTCAAGAACCGTTTGAGGTATTGCAATTATTTTATCGCACTAATGAGCCATCGGATTATATATCCTAGATCCTTGAGTGCTTGGTTTGATCATCACAGACGCAGACGATGGAATCATATCCCGCCTTCTCCAACATAATAACAGGTTAAGTTAAGAAGAAAATTTGAAAAATTCATCTTATGCCACAGCCTCTGACAAGTAACATCAGCAGCATTATTTGTCATCACCAGCTTTGATCGATAATCCAAACAACTACATATTTTCTCCGAGATAATGATATTTGCTTGATAGTTAGGTGTCAGCTGAAGCATCGGGTCTGTCGTCGGGGGAGAGAAACGAGAGCTTAAACGACTTAATATATTTCGGTGAAATAATACACATGAAACCATTTCTGTCATATATTATTCAAATCTGTCCTGTGACAACTTTATGACCGGTATTAGGGACGACACTTGGGTACATCGTGTATGATTAACCGTGCAATCCTTATTTTTGCTGACTAAGGGGTTTTCGACTGATCCATAAAGGCCTACATTATTGCCAATCAGCTTTGTCTATTGATAGCATAACACAAGTGCTAGTGTTTGGTTTTTCATATAATCTTCTTCATCGATTCTTTATACTAAAAAAGAATAGATGAATTATTGATGCTTTCGCGCTAGCAGATAATCAGTCACAAAATGACCTCTGCATGACCCTGCCATGCATATTGTTACGGAACCTTATATAAACAGATCACGTATGCGTGATGAACAGAAATTCTTTAACGGAGATTAAAAAAATCAGAATCTGTAACACTAGGCAGCGTGAAATGTCTAGGGGAATGAAAAAAGAAGTCAGTGGTTTTTTTGTCAACAAATAACTATAATTTATTCCTTAAACAACCCTTACATTACAATACACTAAATCAATACAATCACACAGGAAAATAATGTGCACAGTACCTGGATACCAACACCGACACGACGATGAGTTCTTTAAATGTATACTCTCGGAGAATGACAGTCCATGCAGTGTAAAGCTCTTGTAACAATCCAGAAAGTAAACTGAAGTCCAAAAGAGTCTGAAGAAAATCTATAATTGCCGCACACGTCGGATAAGGTCCCACAAACCGACACACACGCTTCTGCGTCCGCTGGAATCTTCTCTGCTCTCTCTCTGGTTCTAAAACACAACCCCTTTATATACCTTCACACCTCAAGCCGAGAATTTTCCACTTCTCGAACCCTCTTAAGGATCCTACATAACACAGTTAATACGCGTAACAGGAATTCTCTAGAAAACATCGCCGTGTGTATCCCTACATACCAGGCCCATCACCAAGGCTAACATGACAACGAGAGTTCAACCAGTACGGATTAAACATAGAATGTAACAAACGGCTCGGCGAGGGTGTCACAACAGGAGTTACGCCCGTGTCACACAATAAAAGAGAGCACCTGTAACAATATTCATATTGAACTGTTCAAGATCCAGTCACAAATGTCTTCTGCCAGTTTAATAAATCATTTCTCACCAATGCTATATTTATGGTGGTTATTACTAAGGGAGGTATATTAGACACCCGTTATTAATATTACGTATATACTACAATAGTATAAATGTTGCAATCCATTCAAAAACTGTACACAATAAAAATACATACAATTATATCTTGTTTATTAAGCGTTATATAATCTATGTTGCATGATATAAACGATATAAAGAAATGTAGAATTATTTCGTATAGTTATTCCATTGATATAAAGTATGTCATACATATATATATATATATATATATATATATATATATATATATATATAAGCCACAACTTCCACAACAATAGTTAACGATCCATCAAAAATGGAATATAAATATAACTAAATGATAATCAGTATTAATTTTAAGCAAAAGACGACGATAAAACGCAGAGCAAATCAGCGTATATTTGATTGTTTATTTGATCCGACTCTAGTTATAAAGTCCCCACAGGTTTAAATATAGTCGAATTATACTCCCTGAAACATTCAACGGCAACAATAAAAAGTTAATGTAATCGGATACCATGTCTAGACAGAGTTTAATACCATAAACATACTCTAGATGTGCTATTAACGGGTCTCTCGACATGTTCGTCACCATGATGATAAAGTCTGTCTGCATAATTTTGCATTATTTTCTGTCATCTTTGGCAAGCAACACGAAAAGAATACTGTTCTACGGCCACTGTGAACAAAATATATGATGCGATTGGGGAATTGAATATTTCCCAATTTTTTTCTCTAATGGTAGAGACACAATACGAGTTTACCTAGAAAATAAAAAAAAAATAATAATAATAGATCCAGAAATCATGGCAGCGGCGAATCTGTAGCACAATAGTGTTTTTGTATGACCAATGAAAATGACACTACATCATGAGAATTGATCCAAGGCTGAAAATTTCTTACTGGTTGACCATAGATCCACACTCTGTCTTCACGACCCTTACTGACAATGGTTTTTCATAATACCCGGGGTTGCTGTAGGGGACCGTGCACCCCCCCCCCAACACATACACACACCTCCTAACATGAAAATATCAATCATGTTTACATTACGGTCCCGTAGTGAACATTTTCATCAGCAGGTAACAATTTATACACATGAAGAGATCTATCTCGAGGCGGTTTTTTTCCTCAGATTTTCATAGATTAGTGGAGGATAGATTCGCTGGACTGGTGACTGTAATAAAAATAGACGCATAGTTTAATGTTTGAATTTCTCTTGGCTGGCTATCTAGTATCGTCAGTGTATCGATAAAGGAACATCTAACGATACCGACACGATGCATCGGGACACCAGTGAACCATAACAGCCCAAAATGTAACCGAATTAAAATGCATAATTCCCAATTGAAAGAGTGTTATATGACACTACTTGTGGTGTTTCTGTAATAGAACCGGGAGATCGTGAGTTTGAAATGCCGAAACTGTGGGATTTTCCAAGATCTACTCACACCAAGTGTGAGCGTGTTGCAGGAGAAGGCAGTGTGCAGCAGCCGTGTTTCACTCACAGACGTGTGCATTTTTTGGGATTCCTCAGTGGCGGAACCCAGCAATGGAAAAGATTACACACCTTTGGCCCGTAGGTGCATTAGGCACTGGGCCTGGTTAACGCTGTGGAATAAAATGAGAGGAAGCATGGGCTACTGCCCTGTTATATGTTGAATTGAATTCTGAGATAAACATGTTAAGTATAGCTAGCATTAAAAAGGGAGGCAGCTACCTCCAAAAAAAAAACTGATTGCCGTGTGAAGATGATTATGATAGAATACGAGAGTCGAATTCAGTATCCATGTCTAGCAATCTATCTCAATGTGTATTTACAGGTATGTGTTGTTAACTGACATGCACAACTGAGACATTTATGAAAAAAACTATCCCATTATCGTGGCAGATATTTTTAGATACGGCTGTAATCGGCTTATTTTGAATTAAGACACCGTTCGTGGTATTATGGAAAATATTTTAAATGCACAAATGTAATTCAGCCCGTCTCAAGAAATCAAGGAAATATTGATATGACTTGCGACATATGTAAGATATGCTACTTCTTATTTTCATTTTCCCATTTTTCGTCAACTCTCAACTTTACATGGAACACTTATTTACAATGGATGTTAAGAGGGTCTGAACAGTCTATCAGTTGATCTATCAGTCTACCGTTGATCAGGAAAACTATGTAGGCCTTCAAGGGCTTGTTGCGGTATCACGACCGAGCATATGCATTTATGTTAAATCTTAATTTTAAAATAATTTATACGGAGACAGGTAATATGTCCATGGTTTTAATTGTACCTCTGCAATGCATATATTGTTGGTACATAGATATTGGTTATTTTCCTAAGATAAAGGAAATAATTTAATGAAATAAACCTACAAAGTCCACTTGGTTATATCGAACCGGCACGTGATCTAGATCAGCCTGGTAGTGTGAATTATGGTCAATCCAAGGAGAATAAATCCACAATTGATTATTTGCGAGATTTAGTAATACGTTTGGTTTTAGCAAGGGCATGCGATTTTAGCAAGGGGGGGGAGACGGCCGAAGAAAGTCTGAAATTGTATAAAGTTTCAACACCTCCCTTCAGCCGAGACAGTCGACAGTCGCACTTTAATCAATACACCCCCCCCCCCATTAGATTCTGGTCTGCCACATATGAAATTATTTATATTGAACATTTTTTAGACATTTTTTTCTTCTCAATCAATATAAAGCCTTTTTATAAGCTGTACACAGGTGCAAAACCTAGGAAAAGCTTCTTGTGACCGATTTTAGGAAGCAAAAAAAAATTTTTACTTCCTAAAAATTTTTTTTGCTTCCTAAAATTTTTTTTTTGGCTTCCTAAAATTTTTTTTTGGCGAAATTCTATGTCGAGATCTCGAGATGTTATCTCGAGATCTCTAAATAAATATTTTTTTTTTCTGTGATTTAAATCAGCCACCGTAACAAACTGAAAAACAAATCATATGAATGCTTTATAGCAGGCAAAGTGCAAGAGGTTACCCACAATACAGACGGTGCCCCTCATGCTATATGTATTATCAACGACGACACTATCAAATTAACAACAAAACCAATTAAAACTTGGAAGAATAAAAATATTTACAGGAACAAAACAAGGGGTTTAAGAATAGTTTAAATATTGGCGAAGCGGCCAAGGCAAGTCCAGACGCGTCGTATTGTTACCTACTTGGACAGGTGTTAGATCAGCAGTGGAAGCTGTAATGATGACATCTCAAACCCACCCATGCTTGCAAGGTTTGTCACGTCGCAATAATAGGAATCTATAACGGTTCGTTAATAATCGACAATATATATATAGCATGCATGTATATAGGGAGCACGGGATTTATAAGCAAAATGAAGGCGACCCCCACCCATTCACGCACACACAAAGAAAAGCACCCAGATAAATTTAGCAAATAAAATGAAAGGGGCCTGGCCACTGGATCGTTTTATATTAAACGTGAATCAAAAAAATAATTTTGGTCGCTTGAATAATTATATTCACGAACGCTCAACCAAAGCAACCAACCTACACTTTATACATGATCTTTACTTAAAACAGAGTAAAATAAATAATTGAAAAAGGGCAAATACTTCCGGAACGAACGTATACGCTTTCCATGGCCCTCCGGACCATGTAAAATGAATGTAAATAAATATAAATTTTTGTTAATTTCTTCCATGCGCGAATCTAATGTACTAAATATAAGTTTTCCATTCTGCTATACTGTAACCATTGTTTAGAATCACTCAAAAATTTTTACATTACCATGCATTCAAATGGGCCTTAAGAACTTCTGGCCCACCCATCCAGGCCCTTTGGACCCAAACTTATATAAACTTGCTAATGCCATTTAAGACAAACGAGAGACTAAAATTTGAGACTTCATCGTCAAGCCTGTTCTGGTGCCCTTGGAATCTCCTGGGGTACTACATTTTTCAAACATATCATTTGGCCCTATAGGAAATTTTCCTTTAATTCAGGCCCCTTAATATCGATTAAAATCTCCTTGTATATGTTTCTTAAATGACAAACATGATGACCGACCGGGACCCTCGTATAGGGTCTCCTTACTAAAATTCATATAAGTTAAAATAAAAACTAAATGAGACTTTTACATTTCTTTTTACATTTTTCGATCTGGGCCTCCCTTGGGATACGGTATGCTGCTGACCTCACCTCTCACAGAGCCTGCTTTGAGTTTGATAAACCACGGCGGGGATTGAACATCACACACTGACGTTACCTGAACCAATCACAGAACCATATCTATTGGCTAACCTCCAGGACTGTCGTGCCTCATACATAAAACGACATGAAGTATGCATGAGCTGCAGCTTCCAATGAGGATTTGTTTGGGCCATCATAGCTAGTAAAGGGTGTCACTAAATAAATTGAAACTGGTTGTAACTAGGGCCTGGGCCTTACAAATGCAAATTTTAGAGCTTATTTTGCAAAAGGTTTCGGCACGCCTTGACAATTTACGAAGTATTTGTCTTATAAAAATTTGTCGAACAGATTTTAGGGGGGGGGGTGCGCACTCTTAACACGCCCCCGAATAGATATATATCGAGCGTGCTGTTGAACTCTGGAAATATGCAAAACTTAAATGTAAAGGTAAATCACATAATAAAGGAAACAGTTCATTGATTTGTTTAATGAAGATTATATATTTCAGCTCAGTATCGGGTAACCGATAATTTTTCCGCTGCAATTTAGATGCCACCCACTTTTAATGAACAGTTAGAGTGGTAAAATCGATAAATTATTAATAGGTCCATTATGTTGCTATGCATTTTTGTTAGATTGGACTTTTCAATATACATTTACGTAGATCACACACACTAAGGACCAGAACATTCAATATATATACTTGCCTCGTTCCCACCTACATTTTATTAAGTTGCCCAAAGCCACAAGATAAAAAAAATATGATTCTACGGAAATGCCGCTCCCATTAAAAATGTGTATTAGCGTCTATCCCTCTACGCTCAACAAAACTAAATTCATTGTTCTACGGAATATAAAAACAAAAAGAATATGGTAGGATTATTTTTGGTATTTATTTATTTATCGAGAATTTTGTCAACTTGCCTAGATGATACAAAACAATTGTTAAAGTTCTTGAATGATCAACACAAAAATAGTTCAAACCATACAGAATTTTTTTAGGGAAATCGTAATTAGCAACATTACAAAAGATCTGGTCTTCATTTGCCCCCAAAACATAATCAACGAAAATGGGAACGTTGAATAAATAATTTGTTTGGTATGACCTTAATGTAACAAACTGCCTTTGTCTACATTTCTCCGAAGAAATCACCACATGTAATAAGATACGATATATTCAGTCATACAGGTATCATATTAATTTGACTGATCTTTTATTCATGAACATTTCCTCTTCAAACTACAAGGTCTGCATGTGATAGCTCTACGCTTTTCACAGACCTTGATACAGCGAGCCACTCTGGCGTATATTTTATGCATTATTAACAAACCGAGTGTTCATGCTGAAAACTGCCAATCAAATTCAACGTACAAATTATAACAAATACACTGTTTACACGCAAGGCGTTTGAGCAAGAACACGTGCCGATCATAAACGGGACAGGTTTATATGGTTTTATTTGATTGGTCAAATTTTCGATGCCCTCCGAGGAATGATAAACGTTTGGTTAAGAACTATCACCAAACGTATCCCTGCAGCTATGTAAAACAAGTTTATGCCAGTCATTGGATTGGTTCAATTGCCTTGTGCATTATTCATGAAATATACGCCCGAGTGGCTCGCCGAATCTGTGAAGGTCCGTGAAAAGCGTATAGCTGCCACAGCCTTGGACGTATGAAGATTTAACATTTGAAAAAAAAATCGCATATTTTTCTCAGACTTTTTTCAAAAAAGGCTGGGAAAATATTCGTATTTTCAAGAACAGAAAAGAAAACATATTCACCCGCTTGCTGAATATTGTTTGGGGCTCTCAGAGTCAGTAGAACTAGAAACAATTTATTCATGATGTGGCCTTAATGTCACTGCTCTCTTCATCAGAATGTAGCTATTGACTGGCGCAGATGGGGGGATACTGACAACTTTACTTTCCCAGTCTTTCGTGAGACTCATTGGCGGGCATATTTTGCTGAACAGATCGTACGGTCGAGCTGTTAGTTGAGGCAGAGCCTTCATAACAACCGCCTGATTACACGTGTGTAAATTTAATATTTTTTTTCTTTTAGCTGAGTTCAGCTGTATGGAGTGAAAAAAGAGTTGCTATTGGTTCCGGAAAATCCGCATTGCTTCTATAACACTCCGAGCACTGATTCTAAAAATAATGTGTATGTTGATGGTCCTGTGCGCAAATGTCAGTATTGCCTACTATTAACAGTTATTTCTGGATCATAATTCTATATACCTAACAGTCTCAGTTAAAATCTGGTTTCAATCAGTGAAAACAAACTCTCCTGCGATAGTACTGATATATTCCTTGAGCCAATCGTTTGCACACTATATACATTTAACAAAAATTATTTCTTTTAAAGTCCTTCCATTTTGACATAGAGTATTAATTTACTCACATTGCAGGGAAATATATACTGTCACACTCACCACAAAGGTTTACGATACTGCATTTCCGCTGGATTTGCTTATGTGAATAATCTTATTTTATGGAATAATTAATGATTAATGATAATTAATGAAAAGTTTGCAAGAATTAGCCTATTTACTACCAAGAAACGGGAGCTTATGGAGAGCAACACCATCACACATAAAGTAAGAGAGTAAGACCGTAAGACCATCACACAAGTTTTATATAACTTTAAGCGTTTTATGTGCTCCTTTCTTTACATTTGGCTGATTATTAAGGATTTAATAGAACAGGGAACACGAACGATTTTATTATAGCGAGACTCTCCGTTTTCCTGCTCATTCACTAAAGGTCACATGAAAAGGTCACACGCTTAAGCAACACACCGCTGTCTCGTTTGAGGCAGAGCGTCAACAATCATACTAAACATCTACTATCGCAAGCCTATGTTGCCAAGGAAGGCACTCATAATAATCCCAAAGCCGCAATGTAGGACTGGAGTGCGGACTCGAGACCACTTTTCCGGGAACTCGAGGGTCCGGACTTGTACTCGGACTAGGAGGTCAGGACTCGAGATATCAGGCCGAGTCCATCTCGAGTTCAAGGTAAAAAGACTGTCACATATAAACTATAGAACGTTCAGATAGGGGGAGCACATCCATATATAGAGACTCATATATGTGAACTATTCACAGAATACTAAGCCAAGACTGTATATGCAAAGCCTTATCCCTGCATCGCGAGCTCAATGTATTTAAATATATAAACAAAATTAGACATGTGTAAAGTATAACAGAAATATTTACGGCAATCCAGAATGTCCTATTTAAAGTGTGAAAGGGGCCTAATCACCTATATAGCATGTTGAATTAATACGAAAAATATCTTCTTCCCTTTAAAAATAAATCTATACGTGCCAAAATATTGCCTTGAAAACGTTTACTTACTTCTGTAAACGAGTATTAAAAACATTCGACGGGCGCGATCACGGGTGTCAATATATACACAGCGCGTGGGACTCTGTGCATCACTGAGCAAAAAAAAAAAAAAAACCCTGCCAATCATAAGATATGCTCTGACTGACTTTGCCCAAAAATGTAATACATGTTCCCGTTAGCTGAAACATTGCGTGCTGTGGCTAACCATCGGACCTCCGGTCACGCGGCCTTGTTATGGTAAACAGACACACGTGGACTAGCTGTGTGTACGAACATGCAGAGCCATTAGGAGGTTTAAAAACTTGTATGCGAGGAACTGAGACTGTGTGCTAGGATGGCTTTCACTGGAAAACATTTTTTATTATAAAGCAAAACTGAACTGATTTTGTGAAAGAATAAGCATTATTTTGCTCCTGATTATGTCCCTTTAAATGAAGAATTTCATTTGACTCGGATCTGAGCTTTTAAATTTAAGACTCGAACATGACGACGGTGGACTTGGACTCGGACTTGAATTTGGACTCGGTCGGCTTCGATTCAGACTTGCACTTGGACTCGATGGTGTGGACCAGACTGAAAACACTTTTCCAAAGATTCTAATGGTAAGGAACATTATTCAAATATTTGTTGGGTCTAATTGCAATGGGGAGCAGCAAAGCGAATCTTTATTAAGTTAATTTGTATAAATTGATCTTAGGATGATACAAACTACCTTACTGAAAATATCTTACAGGCACACGAAAATGTTTCCTAAACATTTGACATGGAGCAGCGTTAAAATCGTTAAATGCGTCTCCCGAGGAAAGCTTATATAAATGTACCCCTTTCTTACCAACAGAAGCATGACATAAGACGCTTATAAGGTTTCTGAAAAGCTAAGCTCAGAGGTATTATGGCTACTGTGTAAAGTAATTACTAATCTAGACATGATATTTCTTCCGTTTAACCGATTAAAATAATCATCGGAGGCTTGTAAGTATGATAAGCGTGAATTTAAAGTAATATCGATGATTTATCGTGAAACTTTATCGCGGAATATGACCGATTATCCATTATTATACATAACAAGTCAGTGCACACGTATATTAGCGTGTTTCCATAATAAACAGCAAATCGGTATGTGGACCTACTGCGATCCACTGGAGCTCAAAATCATTAATTTCAATATTTTTTCATTTTATGTTACTTCAGCCGTTTCCTGTTTGCGCTAGATCTCCAATATGACTGATTTTCGAAAGCTGAATTTAGGCACAATATTAGTCCTCCGTCACAGATTTTGCACCTGATATTAATTATTCCTCTCGATCTCATAAATCATGTTACTTTTACCACTTGATAGATATACTATCTCTATTTGTCGATATGACGGACCCGCACACTTAGTTTCCGTCGTTTCTGAGTACGTCTGTTGACATCACAGAATGGTAACATATTTCATAGTAAACAAACTTAAGATTATATTCTTAAAGCGAAGGTCTTATTCGGGAAAATAATTTGAAAGAAAGAATTTTTTTTTCTTTGTAGATGCCATCACGACTCCATTTAGGCTGTGCCAGTTTAGCCTTAAAGCTTATACGGTGTCATAAAATCCCAGCAAACAATAACTCAAAGGACAGACATAACTATGGCGTGATGTAACTGACATTTGTGTTATACGGGTAGAGCAGATGACTCCAAGCCGGGAGAAATATCACGGTGGTCCTCCATCCGGGGTGAATGCTCTGAGGCTTAATGGGAAGGTCGTGCCCCACGTTCCTGTATCACGCGTCTTTTCGGGGTGTTCGGTGTTATGAGGCAATGTGGATGATGAACCATCAAGGACCCGCAGGTGCGGTGGTCACCTGGCCTAGTTATAATTGTCAGGAAGCTTGTGTCACCGCTCTGTCTGGTTATCCAAAAACGAAATGGAATTTAGCAGCGGAGCATATTTTCACATAGCGTTGTAACATGTAGTTACCTCCAAAATAAACTATGGCGTGAAATATATCGTATTAATTAAAAATAGTTCACATATTTTTTTTAAATATTTATTTCATTTTGCAATATTTTATCAACAACATTTTCTTTGAATAAAATACACATGACGATATATATATATATATATATATATATATATATATATATAATTTAAATAAAGATAAAAATAGATATAAAAGCAGATTAAGCAAACAAAGATAGGATTAAAGATTTTGAGTTGTATGAGAAGTTTATATATATACTAGCATTAAAGCCTTTTGAATCTATTTTTATCTTTAATTACATCTCGAGAAAGGATGACTTATATTGTATACATGTATTTACTGTTTAACTTAACTTGTATCTTACTATCTTTTATCTGGCAATATGTCTAAATTTATCTAGACTACGATCAGTAATAAAAGTAACAAGTCCCAATTTATCGATGTAGCTTGCGTTTACTTTACGGGAAACTGTATCTTTGTAAGTGTTATCTCTATCTTTAGGTTTTATGGGCTTATCTTAATCCCGTACAGACAGAATAAAAACCAACACAGTCGCATCTATAGATCTACTGAACATTATTTAAGAGAAACGTTGACAAGTAATAAAGCAACTGCTGTATCACTCGGAATGGAAGGCATCTCCCTGCACAAGGAATGGTAATATAAATATTTTTTTAAGTCTAATTCTTTTGGGGGTATAAATTGGGCTGAATCCCGTTAGGCTATTTGTACCTCCTTTCTGTGTCTCAAAAGATTTAGAATATTGTGGGGCCACGAGGCCAGGGTGCTTTTCTCCGAGAAATATACTCCTAGGGAACTCAATCTAAAACGATTTGCAGCCAGTCTTGGATTAGGTATCTTTGAGAGGTCACGTGGGGTTGAACTCGGGTTGTAAATCTAAGAGAAGGTCTCCTGCCTAAAAAGACGACGCACAATAATTTGCTTATTATTTTTTCTGGTGTGTTTAACAAATGTATCCAGATTTTTATGTATTTGTAAACTCTCCATAAGTCTCTCTCTGTCTCCGTCTTTGCCTCATTCTGTCTCTCTCTTTCTATCCGTCTCTGTATCTCGGTTTACCTATCTTCTCACACATCTTTCTATCAATGCTTACAAATATATTACTTACTCCGTGAAGTCCGTGCAACAAAAACACCCATTTTTATGCAATTCGCCTTGAAGCAATTCTAATCCACCAGATTCGAACGAACTACATGGCCCTCTTAACAACATTGTTACCTACGCCGCTAGTATATATGTAGAAGACCCTATGCATTGGGGGGGGGGGGGGGTCTGTGTGACGCCCATAAACCCTAAACAACAGGGTCGTACACTTGAAGGTACGAGTGTCGCTTTGTGATTGCTTACATCTACAGTATATATATTTATATATATATATATATATATATTTATATTTATAATTTAATATTTATATATAAATATATATATATATATATATATATACATTTAAACATACATACATATATAAATACACATATATACACACACCGGTGACGGGTCAACCCCGAAAAGCGCACTTGTTTGTGAGTGAAACACTGCACGACCTTCATCTCACGTCTCCTTGGCTGAGATTCAAACTCACCAATTCACGGCTTTGATTGATTAATTTTATGTTTTGTGCAAAATAAGAAACAACCAGTAACGTAAATGATTTTGGTATATAATATAAGTTAGGCCAGGCTCAAGCACTTTTTTTCAGAAATCAGTGCGGACGGGCGATATTTTATTTTTTTTATTTTTTTGTATGTTTCGATAAAAATGTCATATGATCAAGGAAAAGCATGAAAATAACAATTTTATTTTGCTAAACAGGTAAAAGAACTTCTTAATCTTTCCAAATTTGTATCAGTTTATCTTCTTGAAAGATGAAAATTAAAAAATAAATCATGCGGGGGGTTGAAATTGACGCGGGCGTTGCTTGAGAATTATATCTTTTTTTTGGCCTTATGAGTATACGTGTGAAGAATATTTATCTGTGGGTATTATAATGGTAGATTAGGTTATGAGGGATTAAGTGTTGTACATGTTGCTGATTCCATGAGGGAATTCCGACGGAGTTCTCAGAATTGTATTACTTTGTCTATTTGGCGACCGGCTTCTGTGTGCAGGGGTAAAGTACATGACTCAAAGCCGTGAGTTCAAATCTAAGCCGAGACCTTGACATTTTTCACGGTTGGTATCACCCAAGGTGAGAGCGTGGCAAGCATAATGGGAAGGTCGTGTCTCACTCACAAACGAGTGAGCCTTCATTGTTACCTCGGTGGTGTGATCCAGTAAGGGAACGATTGTACATCCAGGTCCCGCAGGTGCTGTAGTCTCCAGGCCTGGTTAACACCGGGATAAAAAATGAGAGGAAGCGTGTTCTACTGCCATGTCACGTAATCCGAAAGCGGAATTGAATTCTGCAGATGTATATACTTAGTTAAGCAAGCATTAAAAATTGGAGAAGCCTACAAGAAAATATCTGGCTACTCAAGGGAAAAAATACTGTTCACATTTCACGCATTCATGTTTATTCTTGTATAGTTCCACGTGGCCATTTTTTTCTTCCATCAAGGGTCACATGCTCTTGTCTAGTGAGTAGGTATACAACACATACATCAGAATAATTATATTAATAGATAAACTTAGCTGAAGCGTAGAATTCCTAAAATATATTTAAACTGTGTAATATAAATTGCATGACCACGTCTCCAGCTTAGCTGATCATGCAGTGCCTCTTCTAACTGTACTTTTATCGATTGTTATCCATTTAAAATAATGGGATTTTGGAAGGACACATTAGTTATTTCTTAAACAACGCATCTATTTACGACGAGATCTGCTCCGAGAATCGAATCCTTAACATTGAGGAACATTCAATAAAGAGCTGGCGGAGTCTCATAACTCACATTCGTTACATCGGCCATAGTTTAAGCACTAGTGCCAATCAAACCTTAATTTACGGAAAACAATTTTAGATACGTGTAGTTTCAATTTAGCACCTGAATGACGACAAGAATTATAAAAGCATTACATCTATTATTTCACATTAGCAATTTAAACTATAAAAAATTCACAAAAAATACAAGAAGTATATATATATATATATATATATATATATATATATATATATATATATATACATCGTCTGGCTGAAAGAAGGGTAAACTGTTTCACTTGCATAAATAGGGTGAAATCTGCGATACAATTCTGTGTATGCTTTACAAGAAAACAAAATCGCACCACCTCTGGTCAAAGGGTAATTTGAACCGATTTGCCAAACGGCCAATTCCGGATAACACAAACGTTACATTCGCGTGATAACTTATCATGGTGTACTGGTCGCAACTGTCAGGGGCGGATTTGTTTAGGATTTTGAGCCTGGCTGTCCATCACTGCGCAGACTCAGAACTCACAAGAGTACGGGGTTTATGAGCGTCAAAATCAGACCCCACAATGCACCGCAGCTTTTGTATATACACCAGCGGCGTAGGGACAAATGTAGTGAAGGGGGTAATGTAGTTCATTAAAATATAATTGTTTCAAGAAAAATAACATAAATATGGGTGTTTTTGTGGTACGGACTTCACGGATAAACATTATTTTGTAAGCACATGTATGTGAAAAAAAAGACAGGTTGACAGTTGAGACAAGTAGTCCCGGTCGTCTCACAGTGACTACCAGGACGAGGTTAGTTTTGAGTAGAAACGACCTCTGGCGGAAATATGTGGCTGTACTATAGGCCTTTTCGTCAAATTGTGCACAATTAAACATGAAATTCTGCAAAAATAACATCGCCGCACGTTTGCGAGCAGCAAATGGTATGTGATGCTGAGGTGTTTGCTACTGTTGGGTTCCTAAACTTTAGAGTTTTTAGGGGAATTTCAGAGCGTTAAGGAGATCCAGATAACACAGATATAGGAGTTGGAAGATAACTTGTCGAATTTTTGTTCGGAGATATACTTTCAAGCTTTCATATATTTATACAAATCTTGTTTGCGATTAAACCAATTAATAAAGATATTTTTTTCGTTAAACGGGAAATAGAAAAATTGTTTCAACCGCAGGCCTGGCGCATATAATATAAATTTAATCTTGAAGTTATGATATTAATTTTTACATTTTCCAAGAAAATAAAACAGAGAAGAAGTTAAAACGTGATAGTATGCACATATCTTCGGTAACTGATCCCGACTGACTATTGAAATGAAGGGTTAATAAAAAAAAAGATATAAGGAATGTCGACTAATATTCTACAGGACATGGTCTCTAGATGAAATCATGAATGTTAGAGTTCCATCATTTTTATTAAGATACTATAGGATAAACCTAAATTATATTAACCAAACAATCATTTTGCGACATAAAAATTGCAAGAGAGATAATTGTAAAAAATACTACAATTCCCTAACTATTGGGATGTCATGGCATTGAGTGTTATGTGGGCTTCTTGCGCACATGATAAAAAATAAAACATTTTTAACTGGAAAGTACTCTTCTTCGACTTTAATTTGGTATATGATTTACAATATTTTATCTAGATAAAGCGAACCTCAAGTAATTTTTCCTTCCCTAACCTTTCAAATATGTATGCTGAATTTCATTATTTCTATGAGCCCGAAAATTGTGTGTCCTTCACTTGGGCACCCGCTCTAAAATCAACCGCCTAGTACTCTATCAACGTACAAAGTCTGGTGACTTTGTCCCATTTGTAACGATATGGACCAAAGTTTGCGCTAAGCCGCCTGACAAATGTAGCCGAGAAAAAGTACAAGAATTCACAGGCCCCAAAGACCAGGAAGGCAAAGTGTAAAGTCGGACGAGACTGGCACTGTGGGTGATTTCAGAAGATAAACCCCCACCTTTACAAGAATAAGTGTGGTCTGGCAGGGTTAACCTGCTAGGACCATTTTCACAGGGAGTGAATTGTGTTTGCCTACCAAGAGCTTACTTTGAATTAATCCACAAATATTACACACGACTTCCCAATAACCTAAACATATCCTTTCGATTATAATATAGCTGAAATTCATGCAGTAAAAGCATTGCTAATATCATCCGTAGACCTAAGTCATTTGACCACTTGATATGATGACAAAATCAGTCAGCGTGTGATAGCCCTGTATGGCAGCCGGAATGTCATATGATAATAATGTTGTCTGGAAAGGGGGGGGGGGGGGGGGGGTCACAGGTTTGGACATACCGGCCGGTATAGAAATTATTGAAGATTAACCTCAGTAAAATCATCATATAGCAATACTAATTAAACAGCTAAAATTGAGAGAGACTGGTAAATTTCATGTTCACAGTATGTATAACCAATTTGGGTTTCAGCGTAAGTACCTGTCTACTCGAGATAAGTTGAGTGCCTCGTTCTGAGTGAGAGATAAGAGAAACGGCGCATTTTTGTCAGAAGGACGTGAAGAATTGGAAGAATAAGCAATAAAATAGGCAGCAGCCCGCAGTGAGGTGGCTGCTGGCGGGCCTTCAAGCCAAGTATCGCTTTGTTGCTATGAAGCTGTGGTTTCGCTACACAGTCGCATGCTGTCACTACCTCTCCTGCCTTTCCCTCACCCTCCTAATCTGTAATTTTAATCCCCCTAATCTAAACAATGAAACAGGGCATGTATCCGGAAACTGATTTGTTAAAATAACCCAATACTCTGTGAAGAAACAGAGTTAAAAAATAAAAATATATAAAAAATATATAACCTAACGTGGTTGGTTGCGTAGGCGCGATATTAAAAGGTAAGTAGTAGCAACTATGCAAAATTCGGGTTCATCTGACTTCCCGCCAGATGTCACCTTTAAATATATATGTTTAGATTTTTTAAGCAAACCCAAGGTTATAAATATGTGGATATAAACAAAACAAATAGCTTATGTGTAGTACGTTGGGCATTTTCTGGCCTATTTTATAAAGGGTTTAAGGGATTTAACAAAAATAAGATATCTAAATAGGTCCCTTGAATTTGACGACTTGTCTGATATATCTAAAATATCACCGTGAACTGATGTCTCTTTCCTACTTTTACACAGAATAACACTCACTCGGTCTCTCTCTCCCTAAATCTCTTGCTCTGCCCTTAATTGTTTTAGCGGTAAATTATTAAAAGTCAATCTTAATTGACATTCTATGCACTTTTAATGTAAATACAATATGTAAGTGTGATGATACATTTAAAATTTCAGTGATATTTCTTTTTTTTATTCAGGGCTCTCCCTCTCTCTTTTCTCTCTCTCTCTCTCTCTCTCTCTCTCTCTCTATATATATATATATATATATATATATGTATATATGTGTGTATGTGTATATATATATATGTGTGTGTGTGTTTGTATCTTTTTTTAACTCGCCCTCAATAATTTACCTTTTTCATTGTTTCCTCTCTCTCTCTCTCGTTCTCTCTCTCTTTTGGCATTATTAGTTACCATTACATCTTAGAATATAATCCCTGGAATATTGTAATCCTGTCACCTCATATTGAATCAGAAAGAAACAATATATCTGAGAATTAATGGATCAAAAACTATTATGAAGCTTAATGAATGAATTAATGGAATAGAAAATTTCAGCCCTTAGGGTGCACGCATGCGCGATCAAGGTTTTTTAACACTTTTTTAAACTAGACAGTATTTCTGCACTTTACTCCAGTCGCCAGCATTAAACCTCTGAGCCAGCGGACGTTCAACTTTAAATAATCAATTTTGAATCAGTAAAATGATGCCGTCATAAAATGGTTATAAAAAGCCTGTGTAGCATAAACATAAATATAAGACGTGCATGCTACATTAGATTCACTGGAAATAATGGCGCGCTCGGTGAAGAGAATTCATGGAGCCGGCGAGACGGTATAATGCAAAGAACTGAAAAAGTGAAGTGACGGAAATATTATCTCTCGATACTAATGGGGTCTGAAGAAACCCAGTATCAAGCTGAAGTAAAAGTCTAATCAACTGTTCCTTTTTACACCGATAACTCCCTTTTTGTTGGAAAGTGTTTGCTTCAAATAATGCCTAGATGGTTTTGCTTTTCGGATAGCTGTCAACTTGTCCCATTTGTTACATCAAAAACCAATTATAAAAGATGCGTGTTAATGGGTACATTACTTGTTTATATAAACTTAAAGACTATTTACATATACATGTCATACGGTAGCAGTTATACAACTACTATCTTGGCCTTGGATAACTTTTGAGATCACAATAATCATGGCAAGTAAACCAAAATTGGAAATATACAGTAACTTCGTAAGATTTAAACGTTTGTCGGCTAAAAATGTAAGCTTTTACAAGTTGGTATGGAATACCACTAGCGAAAGGTTAAACACCTGACTACAATAATGGAAAAGCTTTTATATATACATGTAAAATTTTCGGTCTTTTTGATGGGGGTTTATTACCTCATTCATTGGCGGAAGAAAATGGACAGATGACCGATGACATATGACAGCCTGCAGAGGTCCTGCGTCACCATCGTAACGAGTAATCACGTGACTCCATGGAGTATATATATATATATATAAATATAAATGTCACAGAGTAGATCTACTCTGTGACATACTTCCCCCCATCGTGAAATGGCGTCCTCGTCATTTGGTATCATGAATAAAAAAGAGCTTCCCTTTAAACGTATCCCTACCGTAATGTTAACTTTGAAACATATAATCACATATATTACACATGTTTTGTAACATATATATTCAACGAATTATACATATGTCGCAGGAGTTAACGCATAAGCAGTCATCCTTGTCTTATCATGAGCTATTGGAACATAAGTTGTTGTTGAATTTACAAAATCAGGTGTGATTGCGTTATGTGCAAAATTATGCGATTGAATCCTTGTTCTAGTAGAGCGTCGCACTGAATCCTGAGATGCATCTTTATGCGGTTGGCTTTGTTGTACTTCTTGTCCCATCGGATCGGCCTCAGGAATGGGATCGACGTCAACTGCATCGGTATTATCCGAAATATTGTCCAGGGACTCTACGACACCTACGTCATGATCACTGTGACTTTCGGGATCCGTAAGGGCCTGTACCTTTTCCGGATCTGATGCTATGGTCTCCTCGGTGCGACGAGCATCCAGTCGTTTGGGTCATCGTCCGAGACCGTCTGATTCATCACTCTGGTCTGGTTTTGGTTGTACGATAACGTACTGTGCTTACTTTGGATTTTCGATGGTCCCTTGTCTTCGGGTATGTGTACTGGTAGTTCGAATTTTAACAGCATATTTCGATGCTACGTTTTTGTTTGGCCAGTCTCATCCTCTCGCTGCACCGTAAACACTGAGACTTCAGGATTTGGTTGCTCCAAGATAATATACACATCTCTGGCCCATTTCTCTGCTAATTTCTGACGACCAACAAGGACGCGATCACTAGGTTTCATATCTTGTGGGGTTACTCTCCTGTCATAACAACTTTTGTACCTCTCACCAGTACTGCTTGACATCTGTGATGCTGTATGCGAATTTAAGTTTTTCCTTTAATTTTGTTATGTACGTCGACGGACTGTTTGATTGATGTGGTTCCGATTCAACCAATCCAAAAAAAGCATCCAAAGCTAATCGCGGTTTTCGACCGAACATCAGATAGTATGGCGCATACCCTGTACTGTCGTGTCTATCTTGTCTACTGTATCCAGGCCTTCCTCTGGCATCAAAAGGTGTTTTATTCAGGTTGGTTTGATCTTGTCTGTATTCAGGTCTTCCTCGGCATGAGGCATAAAAAGGGGCTGATTCGGGTTTGTTTGATTGTACATCTCCTCGGTTTAAAGCTTCCCCATGTGATAGATTATCTAGTCGTCGCTCTATCATATCCAGTCTTTGTAGAAGTTATAGGTCATTTCACCGTCAGTAGCAGAATGTCTCTGTTCTGTGAGTCGTTTTTCTAGCGAATCAAGCCGACTCATGATCCTCTGAATGTCTGAGTGCTGTGGCTGTGTCTGTTGCTTGAGTTGTGTTTTCTTAAATTGCTTCCCTGTTGTTGGCTGTCCCTTGAGCTCTTGTTCGACTGCTTTAACTTCCCGTCTCAGATCATCGAAATTTCGACACGCATCGTATTTGTGCCTTGTCGCATTTTTCAGTCTCTCCTCTCGTAGACCTGTCCAAAACCGATTCTTAATCATATCATCGGTGAACCTCAATCCAGGAAGTCCCTTCTTTCTGGCTTGATGCAAGATTTCCCTGAGTAAGTGCAGATCAATTGCCCTATCACAATTATATTGTTGTGTGTTTCATGTTTACTGTTAGAGTTGGCTTTGCGCGCAGCCGACCGTATCACGAATGTTGTGAAAGGGGATACTTTTGCAGTGAATAGGGTACCTTGTTATTTTAATTAAAGGTCAGAGGTCACATGATATAAGTAGAAGTGAAGCGCGGGAATCGGCGCAGTTTGCCATGTCGAGACCCGAGTGCTACACAGCATTTATATGATTGCACTTTTTGTCACTTCTACAGGCATTAAACTGGGTAAAACACTTTGTGTTCTGGTTTTGGAGCCACCCCTTCCCGACCCCACTCACAGGCCTGGGACAGCTGTACGCCAACCCCCACATGCCCGGTGACATATATATATATATATATATATATATATATATATATATATATATATATATATACACATATAAATACATACATAAAACGAGGGATGGGAGGGATATATAAACATACATAAAACCCCATCCCCTGTATTGACGTCCCAGCCGACTAAATGTAGACGACCGCCCAGGCCGCTGACTTGATAATGGCACGGCAATTACATTTTACCGTGAACCGGGGCGATAGTTTGAAGCCTTTTTTTTCACCATAAGTATCAATTGGCCGACGTAAGACTATTTTAATTATGGAGGTTCAAAATGTCGGTCGAAGGTTGCCGCGCGGCTTAACAGGAAGGATAAGCCAATATTACAAACTCTTGGCTATAAAAAAAATGAATAAAACACTACTCGGCAATAAACAAGCATGTTTACATGTCAGTTGATTAATATGCTATTGCTAGACGGAAACATTAGACCTATAAAGTTGTTCTCTGAATAATGCGCAGCATCAGGTAAACAATGCGGCAATGCTAGAAGCATATTTGTATCAAACCTGGACGTTAGGGAACCATGTTTTTCTTATCACTTACTTGAGGATGTCTCATCATTCTCGCTATCGTCTATACTATACTATACTATACTTTACTATACTATACTAAACTATACTTTACACTATAAATTAGTGTAAAATAATTCAATAAAATATATATAATTTGATATAATATAACATTAATTGATATAATGTAACATAATTTATAAAATTGATATGATATAATTTATAATATTAATATAAGTATTTCAATTGAAATAATGTTAACAATTTCTGCCAGTTACCCTTTGCCGGAGTGAAAATTATTACACTGCACTTCGTGAGCGGGAAAATGCAGACGACAGGTTAAGATGTGTGATGACGATTAAGAAATCCAATCCGCACCGGACGAACATGTTATAAATGAAGTCTGAACAAAATGAGACTGACGCCAAAGTGAGTAGTCATCAGACCTGAAAGGCATATTAGTGGGGTTTTAAGATATTTCTTTTTCCGGCGGAGGAACACCGCCAGATGACCTTAGACATATCTTGCAGATCCTCTATCGGTACTAATCACGATAGAGCTTATCTTGGCAGGCCACCAGACGATAGGACATGTTACTCAATGGGAGCTCGCAACACACAGAGCACCGCTCCATTTACCTTAGAGTTCCTGTTGAGATCTTAATGGATGCTTGGCTGTATAATTGGCATGTGACCTATTTTTAAGGTCTATGAGTCGTATTTAGCCATGTGGCGTGGTATCGTTGGTAAGACGTGAAACATCTTAGATAAGAATCCAATACAAGTTGCGGATTCCCGTTTGACCTCAGCGGGGCGTATACTGGATTCGTAGGACTAAACAGAGAATAATATACTATATAGAGAGATTCATTAAAAGCATTATGTTACGGGGTGACATAAAAACGGTCCGAACTGTCTCGCTAGTGAAGCTTGCATTTCTAGCAAAGCGGTTGGATCTCGGGACATGTGCGCCACCATGTGTTTTCCCCTGAGAAAAATGTTTCGTAACAATCAAAAACATATACGGATTTCAAGAAACACCGATGCAGGTATCGAACGCGCTCGCCCTTATTCACTATTCAGTTTTAATTCCTATAAGTAGCATTTTTCACATACAGATACCAGTTTGTGTGGACAAGACCATAGCTTTAGAAAAATACGTAAAAAGAGAGACCGAAGTGTTATTAAATGTAAATCTGGTCATCCAGCCACGTGCTTCCAGTTGCTTTATTATTAATTGATGACTAGTTGCACCCGTGGAAAATCCACGACTCGATCTGATGCATATCTGTGTAATGAGCTGATAGGAACTAAACGACGTATATTTTAATCCTAAGGTTTTTGCAGGAACGTTTATCATGTGTTTCACTTGTATGATATAAAGATTACCTCTGCTAGAATTCTCAAGGAACACCCTCCCCGAAATATCAACATAGAAAGAAAAATTATTCTATACTAAAAAATCACACAAAAAAAAATAAATTTTGGAAAGAGACGTGAGACATATATACAGGGTGTACGAATTTTTTAGTGAGAAGTTTTCTTTCCGATAAACAACATAGGTCCGACAGCTTTATTGCTTTGGAAATATCGTAGATATAACAATTGTATAAAGAAGCATTCTACCGTGAAATTATATGAACGATGCTTTGTATTATTTGAAGCTCAGGTGACATCGTAAAACACTCTGTTTGATCAGTGTAGTCAGTTGTGGGTATAGTCTAAGGCACAAGCGTTATTTGTATACAGATGCATATGACGTTGAAGTCTCTTGTACGCGAAACGTATAGCTGTCAATGTGAAAAAGATAGGCCCAGAAAAATATATTCCAACAGTATTAAATTTTTTCTTTTAAGTACTGTAAATTGTCACATGATTGACAATTAACATGTTGCAGATCATGTTGCAAAATTGACAACTCTCCCAGATAAAAAGAAAGCAGATTGATATATTTCGATGAAGCATTTAGCAAAGAAACCACTTCAGCCCTGGTTCGTTGCATTGTCTTTCAGCAAATGAACGCAAAATGTAATATACAGATTTTCCTGAAAATTTGTAGAGGGGTAGGGTAAAACTGCATCCATAATCCATTATATTTTTGGAGGTTATCGGAATCACCATAATATATTTTTTCTTAAGTGCCATAATCACAATTCCACAAAGGAATAAATATAAGTGGCTATTCCTTTGTCCCCGAGTAGAAGCCGCTCATTCGTATGCAGTTGACCTGCCACTCGCCTGGTGAACCCGTGTTTCTGAACCATGACAATGTTTTACATGAAACGTACACGTATGAACGAACGACTGATTAGTCGATTCTGGCGGGGGTTTTAAAGTCCTCAAGGGATTGAGGACCCTTAGAAGTGTGTGCAACCCTCCCCCCCCCCCCCGGGCTTCCTTAAAAAAACAAACTTTTTCATACAACCCATAAATCGGCCGAACCAATAAAACCATGGTTATCATGGAAAGATACTTCTGAATATATAAAATTGACCAACCCGTAAACCTATAAAACGGTGATCGTTTAAAGGGTCTCTTCTCTTTGTGTCCACTCAACGGAAAAATGATCCCTATTAAGAGATTCATGTGGACATGCGTTCCGCGCTTTAATTTAAATCTTTACTAAAATTCCTTAACAGGCGATATAATGGAAATGGGGTTCAGTGGGGATAACAAGTCGCCTCCTGAAAAAGCGTGACAGGCGAAAAAAATGATTTGCTGGACATTTGTAGAGGGTTAAGGTAAAGACATATCAATAGTCCATTTCATTTTGGAGGTAATAAGAATCACCACAATATATATTTTCTTATAAACCATAATAACAAAGGACCATTCCTTTGTCCCCATGTGGAAGCCACCCATTCGTATTTATTTGTTCTGCCACTCGCAAGGTGAACTCGTGTTACTGAAGCAGGACAGTGTTCACACATGAAACTAGACTTGTACCTCGGTCTATTATTGCCTTCAGCCGATCATAGAGACGGGCGTACAACGCCATCTTAGGTACTCCCTGTTGCAACTCCTGACTTACCGATAGACTGGTTCCAACTCCGATATGCACGCTCATACCGGTTGTCAGGGACTCTCACGCGGTCATGGTTGATTATCCATGAGGAATTTTTGTAAAATAACTTTCTTAAGTCATTTTATATCTATTTAGTTTAAAATATTGTTGGAGTTGTTGCACAAAAATAGAATGATGAATGTATAGATTATACATTTTGCTGAATACGTTTGATATTCCACTGTATGTGACATTGATTTATCATTAATATCTATTAATCTAATCATTAATGTCACATGAAATGTACAGCCAACTTTTGGCACCTTTTCCGAGCAAATGAGATGTTTATTTTTCTCGTATATATATCCATATTGAAGTTGGAACCAGTCTGTCGGTAGAAAACCATAAGAGAGCGGGGTAACAGTCTAACATGAAACGCATACACGTGAACACATGACTGATATTAAAGGAGATTCTGATGCAGCTCTGTACGCCCTGAATGCAGATTTTAGTTTGTTATCAATTTAAAGATGTACTGCTGATATTTTTTTCATTATTCACCGTCCCTACAAACAACGGATCTGAAAAAAACAATATGTGAACACCCCCCCCCCCCCCCCGACCCCACCCCTACCCAACCCGAATGATAATTAAGTTGTGGGGCTTCTTTTTGAAAAAAAACTTCATAAAACACATGACTTGGCCGAAATTTAGAAACCATGGTTATCATGGAAAGATATTTTTGAATGTATAAAAATGAACATACATGTTACACATAAAAAATTTGTCAAACGGTGGTCACATCACTGACTCAGTGCCAAGTGTTGACCAAATTGGAAAGCCCTCGCATTGAAAGCGGAGCCATGTGGTCTTTGGATTGAAAAACTTTACTTCATTTTGAGAGAGAAAATTCCTTTAAAGGCGTTACAATGAATATGGGAAATCAATGGGGATTATAGTGGACCCGCGTGACCGCGTATTGCACGGAAATGCGTTTTGGGCAGCCGACATGCGCTCTGGCCACGGTCTTAAGAGGCCGGTGAAAATCCTCGAGGTGCCTCCTGAAAAAGCGGTACAGGCGTGGAGGACCTCGCAGCACAAAAGAAATAGGGGCACGTAATGGGGAAATATTAAAATGATTAATTATTCAGCTTAATTGGGCATAATCACGCAAAATAAAACAAACTTCTCCTTGAAGAGCACATCGCCGATACGTCTGCCAAATTTGGAGAGTCAAATCAGAACGGAAGTAGGTAAACTGTGGTCTAGAAAAAACCCAACTCCGTATTAATTATATAGAAGATTAAAGCATTATAATGAGATGAAGAAATAATATTGACCTGCTGGTCCCTTTTAAAAAATTGTCATATTATTAAAATATATTTTAACAGTTGATCCATAGGCCTATGACATAATCAGTGGCAAGATAACCTGATAGTCATCTGACAAACTTGACGCGAGTTAATTAATTATATGGACTTTTGGGAAATATATGATTCTAAATTTACATCGCAGAAACAAGGTAAAGTGTTTTTAAACTTTATTTATTTTATATAGATGAATTGTATAACAGTTATGATAATTAATCCTAAGAAGTCTCCATTGTTCAGATAATGATGTTTAGTAGTTTCTACAGGTGGAGGAAAGCGGAGAACCCGGAGAAAACCACCAGCCTTGAATGAGTCACTGGAACCCACTTTCATAGCCACACCGCGAATGAACCAGGGAGATCTTCTTTAAAACCAGTATATGTTATTTCGGCTGACTTATTTGTTTTGGGCCGGGGGGGGGCATTTTTTTTATTTTTTTATTTCGAGATGATTCAGTCAATTAGTTTAGAGTTTCGTCACATATACTAAAATAATCCTTCAGTTATCCATCTCATGATGACAAAATATCGGACTTTACATGTGTCAGTTCACTTACTGTAAAGTAAAGTATGAATACCAAAGTACGGTAAACTAAGCAAACATTTTTGTATGATGAAAATATATGCTCCAGAATATGTGGTGGGAAAGAAAATTATGAAGTTCTTTGAGAAAGATTTTTCCGTTTTTCTAATGGGGGTTGGTTGTACGGAAATTTTGAACAGGTGTCCTTTATTAGAGGAGGAGTAGGGAGATGGGGCGGGGGGTTTTGTTGGTAATTCTGTAGATTGGCTCCGTCAAATGCACTCAGAAAAAATTGTACATGTGTTACCTTCTTTGGTAGGAATGTGACTCTGGGTATTTCGACAGGGATGTTGATAATCCGAAGTCGGAAGAGTAATCCAATATTCAAGATGTGCACGAAACAAAGTCAGTGGATTATACTCATTATGCGTTTGCCATGTCCCTGAACAGCCCGTGCTTTATTACATTTAGAGATACGTTTTATTTTTTTAATTTCATCCAGAGGAAATGTTTGCGTTCATCCCCGTTCGTGACTGTGTCTGTTCATAACATAACTTGTACGCACATAAATGCCGGGTATGGCGTTGCATCTTACTAAAATGAGAACGAGGCTTCAGGAATGCTACAAGAGGCATCTGACTGCCGAGTCATTTTTTAAAGGAAATTGACTAACTCATCATTTTTCTTTATTTTTATTCTTGTTCTCTCATTGATTTATATTATTTTTTTTGTCTGTATTTCTATCTATGTCTAACTCAGTTTTTCCCGGTTAATAAAAAATATTCATTTACCCTTTCAGATATCATATATACCTTCTCATATAAAGGGATGAGGAAACTTTCTCTTGCATTGAACTAAACACACGCTCTATAGTCATGTAGTAAGTTGTTAAGCGACAATCATCGCTCCAGCGATTACAGTTATATTACAAACTTTACAGGCATTCGAAATCACCGTTAACAATTGTTTTTTAGTTTAATAATTCATCATAAAGTTATAATGACAGGCGAAAGATGATATGGTAAAACCAGAAATTTTCACCAGCGCTCAATTTTCGCGAATTTTACTTTAATTCATATTGGAGAAAATGCATGTGATTCTACATTAACCGTTTGTACAAATACAAAGCGCCGGTTTGTGTTAACACAACTAAATGTATACCCAGATTGACCATTCATACATTATATATATATATCAGTTTTGGATCATCCTGATGCAGTAATGTTCTTTAAATTTCATATTAATAAAAAAGTAAAGACAATTCGCGAAAATAACATGCTCTCGAAAGGTTTGTCTATTCAGTACGCGAAATTTGAGCATGTAATACAGTTTCTATTTCTGACTTGAAAATAATTTTTTTCATTTATTTGATCGAGGCATTATAATGCTTAGTATACTAATTTGTTATTAGTTTGATTAAATTTTATTTACTTTTAGAGCCACATTTTAATACTTTAAAATTTCTTATGTAGAGGGATTCAGAAAGGGTTAGGAAACATGACAATCTTCCAGTCTATCCCTAAAATGGTCATATATATAGCGAGGATGTAGACTGCACGATGTTCGGCAGACGAGAAAAATATGGAAAGAGAAACATTAAATTATCAAAGAGACTTAAATATCCTAAGCTGATTAGGTTGCTTGCGATGGTAAATTAATTAAATGGATTTTTCAATTATATATATATATATAAACGCCCTTGGTAATTTAGGTATTCTCTGGTTACACCAGCAACGGCGAAATCGATTACGTCTCCGGCACGTAACCGTATAAGCGGATTACTTAAAAGTAAAGTGTTTACAAAAATGTACGCTGTTGAGGGTCTGGCGGCCTGGCAAAAAGTCTGCTGAGTTGCTTAGGCTGGTGAAAAAAAAGAAGAACGAGGTTTCAGGAACGTCATAAACTGCAGCTGAATCCCAGTTCTTAATTTTAGACAAATTATTTAATTTGCTTCTCCATAATTTTATTCTAGATTTATCAGTGACTTCTTAATATTACCGTTTTTCTTTCTGATTTTCTTTACCAGATCTTTCTGTTTAATAAACCGGTAAACATTTAATTGCACCCCATATATTATATATTCCGGCTCAAATTAGGTGATGACCTGAAGACTCTTGTCACTACGGGTTTCTTACTTATATCAATTTCGATTATTGTACCATGCAGTTATAGATATAATCTTTATACCATTGCCGTGTGCGTAAAAAGTGCATGATTTGTAACTTTTAATGGTGTACAAAGAAAGGATCGCCTAGAAAACATGAGAGAACTTCGGTGTTCTATAAAATGATAATATTTTGGGAGTTTGAAAGTTTTAGGCGGCACATTATACTCTCCCAGACAGACGAGAGAAACTGAAAATTTAAGGGGGATTGAAATTACAAGCGACACGCGCATAATCCTCGGCAAAGCTCAGTCATTGAGAGCGAAAATTATGCATGTATATATATATATATATATATATATATATATATATATATATTCATTATGACCCAACTTATTCAGTGCACCGAGTGACTCCTTATGTCTGTACTGTGTATTCACACTGTTAGTTCACAGAGCAGAGAGGATAATTACGGAACAGAGAGGATAATTACGTCTGATCAGTTTCAAAACCGGATACTAGTAATCTGGTTGATTACTAGCAGGCACACCTACTGTGTAATTTATCAATCATTTGTGGGTGGTAATAGCCCCCTTGATAAATATATCTGTGGGGCGCAATTAATTGGATATGCAGATATTTACACTCCTTTTATTTTGCTCCTTTAATTTTGTGCCATTAAACAAAAACTGGTGGGTGGTAACATACCTCTTTAATAGAATATCTGTGAGGAGCAATTAATTTGTCATGCAGTTATTTAAACTCCTTTAATTTGGCTCCTTTAATTTTGTGCCATAAAAAAGGGACACTGGTGGATGGTCACATACCTCTTCAATAGAATAACTGAGAGGCGCAATTAATTTGTTATGCAGATATTTACAATCCTTTAAATTGGTTCCTTTAATTTCCAAGGATGGGGTACTTTGCTTTAAAGTAAAACTAGGAAGTCAAAGATCAAATGGTCCCTTTCCATGATCTACACTTGAATTAAAAGTCATTATGAGGTGTATCAGTGAAAATTAACAGAGTCCAAGAAAACACAGCAGGCAAAGCAATCAGCACTGTATGCGTCAATGACCATAGAGTAAACATAGTTGCCGCTAAAGGTGTCCATAGACCAGAACAGAACGCTGACGGTCCTCATAAACACCGTCAAATGACAACCCACAGAACAGTCTGTGCCATTCATGCTATATGTATTACTAGCTGATAAACCCGGTAATCGGACTTTTTATCGGGCAAGGGGGGGGGGGGGGGTTGTATTAAATGAGATGAGGAAATCTGGCTCATGGGGTCCGGACCCTCCCCCCTGTTTCAGACTAGCAACTTTTTTGAGGGATTCAGACGATTTTTTTTTTGGCGGCATGGACCCCCCCCCCCCCCCCCGACTTTTTCCAAGACCTTGGGACCTTTTATAAGCTACGGTCATTAACCCACCAGCATTGGGCCCCTCCTTTTCCTTAATAAGGGGTCGCATGATTTTCACATTTACTGTCCATGCAATCGGCCCAGTGACTTGGTTAAATGTCAGGCTAAACATGCTTAAATCTGTCACTGACAGCAGGGGTTATTCATGTGTACAATAGACACAAACCCGCGCGTGTGTCATACGCTTGCTTGTGTTGTGTAGTTAACCAATACAGAGGCATTACGGTCTATGTCGAAGGCAGTTCGGCTGTTATCAGTTGTAGCCTCCACGCAATTAAAAAAACACGCAAAAGTCACTCAAAATGATGTACATTAAAAAAATATTTATTTTTATATCGGCGAGATCACTGAGGACATAATATCCTTTAAAATGAATTATTGCATAGTGTCAAACGTCACGCGGTTTCAGAGAACATTGTAAACAAAGGTTGACTGAATTCATTCTGTAAGTATTAGATTAACAACACAACAATCACAATAACAACAAAAAATTAAAATTTTAAAGAATTAAATAGAATTTACAGGAAAATATATAATAAGGGGTTAATGAGACAAATAGACTTTTTCTCGTTATTGTGTTCTTGGAAACTCCTGCATGGGCCTGGGTCCCCTAAGGCCCTTCCTCTCACTTCCGTTAAAAAAAAAAACGAAAATCTAATACCTAAGATAAAAAGAATAAGTTCCGCATTAACAAGCATTTACTTGACTGGGCACCTTTTATTTCACCGGTTGAATAACTATTATAATATAATAACTACAAGCAAGTAACACTTTCGATCCCTTAATATTAGAAACTACATTTACGCTTCTCAAAAGACGTGACTTAATCATTTTCGAGCATTTTCTTATGAATTTTTGGAAATTCAGACCCTTAAATAAAACTAAATGAGACTTTTACCTTTAAACAAAAAAAAAAATCATTGAGCCCTATAAGAAATTCTTGGCAGGTCTGGGCCCCTTCATGGCCCCTCGGGTCAATCCCGATAAAAAACTTCATATACCTGATGTAGAGTACAAACGGTCGGACACATTTCTTGTGCCCTATTAGGCATATATATATATATATATATATATATATATATATATATATATATATATATACAGCAGCGGATCAAGGATAAAGAAAAAGGAGGGGTCCAACCCAGGAGGACTAATGAAATCCCTGAAAAAAAATACAGCTTTTATGTTGAAACTTATTTTAACTTTTTTAAGTTTTATGTGGCATCTAATATATGTTGCATGAAAAGTCAGGTGTTTAAGCCAAGTTTAAACCCTAACCCCTAATTGATTATTTCCGGGCTGATGTTGTCGCCGGGGCAAAGGTGTGAAAAATACAGATAGCCTAGAAAGCGTTTGAACAGATTATCCAAAAGGACATCCTAAAAACATGAACGTTTCCTAAAACTGTTTATTTTTTACATGTCACGGTCGTCAATAAAGTAGGTCGATTAGAAACAACGTCATCCCCAGGGACAATTGCATTAAGTCAATCATTAATTGTGGCACGAACTTGCCGCTTGACGCCTGACCGTTTTTCTGAAAGTTCGTTTTTCCGAACAAAATAATTGTCCCCAAACGCTTTCGGAAAAACGAAGCTCTACTATATATATTTATATGTGTGTGTGTGTGTGACGGAGAATAATGCGTGGTCTATCTGGTCCTTTGTTATCCCCTTCAAATACAAATAAGAACGGTTATTTAGATCTGGTAAGTTTTGGTCGCTCTGTTAACAAAGATGAAATTCATTGTTTGTGAAATTGCTGGATATATTACCTCTAGCCGGCAAAGAGATGATTCGCTTTAATCATCAACAATTCAGGAATTAACACGATCACGATTGTACACAAAGCAATCTCTCCATGTATTAAATAATGTGCCATATATTGTATACAGCTAACAACAATCTGTTTGCCTACTTTGTTATTACTGGTAACATAGCCAGTATATTATAAACATTTCGTGGCTGGCCTCATATTCGTGGGATTAAAATTTCGCGGCTTTCAATTAACGCGAGGGTTAAATTTTTGATATTTCGGGATATTATTCCTTGCAGAGGGTATCTATTTTTATATGAATTAATTATAGTAACAATTTGTAGGCAAATTCGACCTCCCTTCGGAGATGGAGCTTCTTATTCATGGTTTTTATTTTCGCGAATAATATGCCCTATTTACGCAGCTGAACAGCTTACTTTAATCCCACCGCCTCATCAGCATCACATCTACGTTATTCATATAGTTAAAAAGACTGATAATACGATTATACATTTTATGTTGTCGGTAAACCAAAGATTGGTATTATAACTAGATAGAATACGGGTAGTCGACAAGCGACTACGTATATAAACCGAAATCAGAGTGGGCAAGGGGAAATACAGAGAGGTGTGTTGCATATTAGCATGGATGTCTGCAGCCGAAATGTGTATATGAAGGTGGAAAATTTCAGGAGAATATGTCAAACCAGTCCTGAGATATTAGCCTTAATGTCTGAAGCCTGAAAGTGAATGTAGGTGGCGCCTCCTGCCACAAAATCAAGAAAGCTACCCAAGATGTATATACATGCAAAATTTTAGGCAGATATGTCAAACCACTGCCGAGATATGAGTGATTTTATCCCACGGTGGATAAACAGAGGATGCTGTGCAAAATGGTTGCAGGTGGCGCCACCAGTTGTGCGTATAATAAAGAGCTATGTGAGATCTATAGATTTCGGGAGGATACGTCAAACCAGTCCATAGATATAAGCCTGGATGTCTGCAGCCTTAACGTGAAAGTAGGTTTGCGCCACCTGTCATAAAATCAAGAAAGCCAACCAGGATGAATACACATGCACAGTGAGTGATTTTATCCCAAGGCAGATGAACAGACGGACGCCGTGCAAAAATTGTTGCAGGTGGCGCCATCATTTTTCATGTATGTTATAAAGCTATCCAAGAGCTACATTTGTGAATTTTTTTTTCCTGATTGGTCAAACGATTCCGAAGATATGTAAGTTAATGTGTCAAAACAGACGCACAGATTGATGCACTAGAGAGAGGAAAGGCCAGGGGTCAACGCAAAATATTTTGGCACCAGTTCACATGTGATCCGATAAACGTGTAAAGTTTCGGAATAATCTGTCCAGTGGTCTCATAGTTCTATTCCGGAAACAAACAAGGCGGTGGCGGCGGCGGAACCCGGTCAAACACATAGTATCCGCAAAAGTTTGTTTTGGCGGATACAATTAATATAAGATTGTTTAAATTATTTACAATTACCAACATTTCCATTTCTTGTGTTTTCCATTGTCAGGGATTGCCGACTCGCAGGTTCTCTCGTCAAACTTGAACCCAAGGCAGACGTTATAAGACGGAGTTTAATCAATATATCATAGCAGTGCAGGTTCGCACCATGCACATACGCTAAACATAGCAAAACAACAGGCCACTGGAGAACTCACTCTAGACTCAAGACCCCGCTCTCGGTGTCATCCCTCTAGACTTATAATTTCTAGAGACGCAAGGAGGACCTGAAAGAAACAAGGGCTACAAGGCTGATGCTGGTATCGTTATCTACCCCGTCAAAGTAAATGTGTCCTTCTTGCTTTCACTTAAAATAGATATAAATCAAATACTACTATACGCTCAACAATAAATATAACCTTGCCAGATAGTTCGTGAAACACTTTATCAGTGATTCTAATTGTTACGTAATAATGAATTATAGCTAACTAATTATGTGAAATAAACTTAGATGATACCATGCGGATTTTTATTTATCCACTAATAATGATTAATAACTGAAAAATGAAACAAGGTAGGGTATCTTGGAATATATGTACATAATGAGAACAAAGGGGCTCACTTGATAATCTATTATTCTAAGAAATATAAATTAGGATCCGCTTGCAAATGAAAAAAAATACTTGAACAGAAACACTCTATGTATATATCCATATAGGATATTGAACAGGGGTGATAAGGGGTCTAGGGGAAGCCATCAGCCTCATCGTGCAGACGCTGGGCTGGTTGGCCCCTTACGCAATCAGACCAGAGGGACCAGAACTAATACATAACGGCTGGACGTCAAGTGTACGCCTAGACCTGTATGTATAACTGTGTACTCAGTAACACCATGCTCTCTACTTTTTATGCGTGTCAGTTAAATTATTAAAATAATAAAGGATGTAATCTCCGTAAATACTGGTAAGATCGCGGAAACGGAACTTTCGCGATTCACTGAAAAGATGATATCGCGAAAATTTAACCCCGCAAATTTTTATCAAACCTCAGTGGTCAGAACCGTCCGTTCCAGAGGGTGGCGTCTGTTTCCCACGCAGAGGCGATTTCTAAATCTCATTATCGATAACAAAGTTTTCCCTTGGCAAATTTCCTTTTTTAAATATTTGAGAATTCTCTTTTAAGATTCAAATGGTCATTAAAAGCAACACAATTCACGGACTAAATGCGTTTTTATTGGCTTGGTATATATATATTCTTATAACATTAAAAATACAGAAGGTCAAATACAGGCACCGTGTACAGTAGGTTCCCATGGTAACAACTGATCTTTCACGTGAACCCTCATGGTGAGACGTCTCTATGGACTACAGTATACTCTCACATGTAGCTTTCTGGTAGCTGTAACGTTTTTGCGTCATATACAGCGCCATAAGTTTGTTGCCAAAGTTTAAAGTAGAGCGCCTCCTCGTGGCGACTGGCGGCCTCTCTTTCACACTGTCACGTGGTGCCGAGTCGGCAGCCGCTGCGATGGCACGGTTTACACTGGGTAATCTGACGTTGAGCAAAACAGCTTTTGTTCTCCAGAGAAAAGCGAAATATGGAACTGTATACAGTGCATAATGGAACATATAACAAGTCTGCAGCCAATATTTATTGACTCTTACTCCAGCTCCACATACAATACTGACTATTAAAAAACTGTTTAAGGCCACAAAAGACGCAATCACGGTTAATGTAAGGGGGTCACCTTTGTCCCCCGCTAAATCCGTGTAGCACTCTACATGCTCCAGAAGGGACATCCTCCGCCTACAAGGCCCAGTGCGCATGCGCGTCAACAGGGGGTACTTGCAGGCCAGGTATATGATGATTCCAAAAGGGATTACGCTGGCGGTGATGACATGAAAAGCAAGGAATGACGTCACATGTTCGTTGACATGCGTGTAGTCCAGCTGGCATAGGCTGACACCTGTGAAATAAGAAAATACGCATTACGTATTTGTTTCACTAAGGAAACATGCATATAGACAAACACAAATATACATATACACAAGTTCAGAAAGGTCATACATTTTCATTTTATTTGTTTAATATTTTTTTTATGGAGATTTTAATCTGTACGCCTGTTCATTTAAGGGGAAACATGTGACCTATTGGCCATGACGCTCAGCTGAATTTGACATACAGGTGAAGCATGCATTATAAATTGATATAATGATGTTGTGAAAAATATTTGAAAAGGGACCTTGAAAAAAATGGGAAGAATGTCTCCCAGAGTGCTCAAAGTATGACTTGCCAAATAAGACCAGGTGAAATGGAATGTTGCTAATTTGTGTTATGGCATAAAGTCCCGAAAAGAATTACAAATACATGAATAATTGGACTAAATTTAGTATTAAGCATATACACCATTTAAAGAATCGAGCACAATTCCATGTATATATTGTGTCTCGCACAATATGATTTGTTCCCTGAGTCCGTAGAACTAAATATTATGTGGTCTTATGTGTTTATTTTATCTTAAAATATATATAAAATGAGTTGACAATTGTCTTTTGCTTTCATGTTGTTCATATGCACTTTTTCAAGAACACAGTTATTGTTTATTCCCACAGAATGGCAGAATATGCCTACCCAGCAACGGAGAGATGTCCAATCATCATATAAAACATGGTAGATCGTCAATTAAACATTTTCTCGTATTTTCTTACTGTACATAATAAAGGAGCACATCTGAGTTTATCTTTCTATAAACAGCCAGATACCGCGAACAGATGACACCCCTAGAATCGTAACTCACCCACAAGTAGTGCTTAATAACGCAAGTTTTGTGTGGACCTCGTTTACAAATTTAATTACGTGAGATAATACATCTGGTTTCAACAAAGACGTCAGATGCAACAAAGCTCTAGCTGTTCCCCGGAGCTTTACAACAGCGATAACGATCCGTTTGTCTCATATTTAAATCTTAATTGTCCTCCGCAAAACTGATCCATTAATGTGTCTTTCAGAGTGTCTTTCTGTGCCATTTTCTCTGTTAAATGAGTTCACGTCTTGACTACACCTGGTGCCTCCCCTGGAACGCCAGGGCTCCCAGCATTCCATAAAAAATATACTTGGATGAATTTTCAGAAACCCATTTTAATTTTCTTTACCCGTTTTCCAAGTTCTATATATCTTAAATGTCATGACAATAAAGAGTAGTCATAGTGGTAACATGTATTGTATTTTTACAGTATTTGAATGGATTTTTTGGCAATAGTTGATAATTCAAACAATAAAATGGCATTCACCAGGGACACCTTGTATAGAGGGATTCATATTTTTAAATGCCATCTGAGTAAATCATTCATTAGATTGATTTTTGAACATGACAAACTCATTTTTATCATTTTGGGTTAATCAAATTACTGAAAATTTACCTGATTTATTTACATGGTTTTCTCAGACTCTCTTATTTTTCCTGGATATTCTTTTCTTATGAATACCGGGATGATAGGGCGTAGGATATTCTACCAAAGGAGGAACTTACCCGAGGACTAGCAGTATCCCTTGATTTGGCTGAATATTAATAATATTTTTTTAATTGGACAGCCGGTTTAGCTATAGATTTTAAATATTGTGTTGTTTTGTTGTTTTTCAGGAGAAATCCTATAAAGGAAACAAAAAGCAGACCAAGTGATACGCTGGCCAGGCACACAGAACGTAAATGTCTCCGAACTGTCACAGGAGTGTGTGTCAAAATTATTTCAGATTTACCTTAACATTTCACTGCCTGGGGCCAATTAATTAAAATGAACACATTAAAAATTAACAATATTCTCTATATAGTGCATTATGGAAACCTTATTTTTCAAAAGCAGGTGGATTTTATAAAAAAACATTTATCCCATCAATTTCATATCTTTCAGTTAAAAATCGTATTTACATGAAATATTCTGATTCTTTTAGGGTACGTTCAATTTTCAAAATTTTAGAGTTTACAGTGGATTTATAACTGCAATATACATTAGTTAGGTTCTTATATGAAATTCTTAGAAATAATACGCTTTTAGTTAATTAAGGCAAAAAATAAATAAATAAAAATAGATCATATATTCACAACTCTATATAGTGAAAATCGAATGTTTGGACCTCCAATCCGTATAGACAAATGCCGATTTAAAATGAAAATATACAGAAATATAACATATTTTAAAAAAGAACCGACTTTTTGGAAGTCATCAATGGTTACAAGACTAATTATGTATTCTAAAACACATAAGAGTGATAACTGCCCGATATCGCCGAGATTTATTGTTAACGTTTCATTGAAGAGCGCTTTAACTGGGGTCGTTTTTGCCTTCGTAGAACAAGTCATCCGTGGGCACCGACTGTTCTGTCTATCGGTGTGATTTATACCCAGGGGAGGATCCAGGATTTAGGAAAAAGGAGGGTCCAAGGGAGGAAGACTAAAAGAAAACAAAAAACAAAAAAAGGAGGGGGCCAGGTCGCAAAATTTGAAACCCTTTAAAAAAGGTTGTTTCGACTCATTAAAGGGGGAGGGGCTGACCCTCCGGATACCCCTCTGGAACCACTACTGAAAGATGGTATTCGAAATGCCCAAACGCGAAGCGGCCGATATGTAAGACGTGTCTAAATGAGACTCCACTGAAGCGGATTTGCTAACCTACCCGTCCTCAGTGTAGCACCGACCTGGCCCAAGGTGCAGTATTTGTTTTAAAGACAAAAGAGGTGTCATTTTTCAAACAGAAATTTCATACCCGACATAAAAGGAGAGAAGATACGCAGTGACAACTGTGGTAGGTCTATCGGGTTGAAACATGTAGGAATTTGTAATCAAGTTAAAAAAAATCCAGCTTGATTAAACAGATATTTCGGAGTACGAATGTATGAATACAGGTTAGGATATTTGATGATTTAATGGAATTGTTTATTTCGCCCAAGTTTGTCAGCGAAAAAGGTATGGATGCTTGCCTTATTCCCAGATCACCAAATTTAATACCCGAGTCCAAAGAACGTATTATTAGGTTTAAGTTTTTTCATGTCGTTGTTGCAAATCCTGCCTCTACAATAGGATCATATATTTAATCCTGCTTGTTTTTACACAGTTCGAAAATAAATTAAATTCTGCTTGTTTTTTTACACAATCCTACATCTAATTTTGGAGCATAAATTAAATTCTGCTTGTTACCGGCTTCTGTGGCTCAGGGGTAGAGCACAAAGCCGGGAGATCGTGGGTTCGAATCTCAGCCGAAGCGGTGAGGTTTTTCACGGTCGGCCCCCACCAAAGGTGAGCGCTCTGCAAGCTTAATGGGAAGGCTGTGCCCTACAGCCGTGTATCACTCACATACGAGTGCGTCTTTGGGGGGTTCCTCGGTGTTATGACTCAGCAATGGGGATGATTAAACACCCAGGACCCGCAGGTGCGGTAGAAACCGGGCCTGGGTGATACCAGGATATAAAAAATGATAGGAAGCGAGTGCTACCGCCCTGTCAAGTAGTCCCAAACCGAAATGGAAACTCTGCAGATGTACATACTTAGTTAAGAATTAGTTAAGTCAGCATTAAAAAAATGGAGGAGGTTACCTCCAACAACAAAAAATAAAATATAAAAAAATTCTGCTTGTTATTTTACACAATCCTGCCGCTACTATTCGAACATAAATTAAATTCTGCTAGATAGACACGCGATATATTATTCTCTTTTCAAAGCACAAGATCAACACCACTCGAAACTTTGACTAATTACATTATCATTTTCTTGGTATATAATCGTCGTCCCATTGCAGGGCATCCCGCCATTGGAACCTTTTATATCGCCAGTGTTTCCCCTATTTTTCTCCAGGCCTCGGAGGGTAGCTGATTAGCTGATATCTTCGCTTCAGTTCCAAGAGATTTAAGAGTACTGTCCGAGGTTGACGGAGGCAAAAATTATAATTGTCACCGTCTTTGCTTTATATAAGTTATTTTTAGAATGGAACTTTTTCAACCATTTTCATTGGCGAAGCTTATATATTTAATTTCGCGCTAACCGAATTAATAGCAGTATACTAAGCTTTGGCTTAATAATAACAATGCAGCTATATCAAGATAGCTGTGTCAGCTTATTGATAAACGGAATAAAAATTCCTATGATATATAATTGTTGGAGTTAAGCCACGCCATTATGCTGATGGTTGGCGTAAGTTAATTGGAATATGCTTCTTCCTCGATCGATTATACAAATATAGCATTAAATATTCTGTGGAAAAATAAATGCAAATAATGTTGGTGTTTGAGTAAAGCAAACATTTAATTTGTGTGATGATGAACCTTCTCCATGTAAAAATCTTACAAATGTTAATGTGTATAAAATATACAGAGCATATAAGCAATATGCAGAATGTCGTATAAAATTGTGTGGGGCATTTACTTGGTGGTTTTTAAAACTATGCGACATAGGCCCGATGATATCAAAACCGCTAGATCACACTGCATCCTAGGTCATACATATGGTAACCAGAGCCCATGAGCGCTATATTACTTGCGCGGTATGCGGATCCAATTCTCCAATAAGAATTCCGTTTTACGGCGTGTCTTATACCGCATTCCGCACACCGCATATACCGCCGGCCCAGTGAACGGTTTATGATAAAAAAAACAATATAGCAAAAAATATATATATTTTTCGCATACCGCTTGCCGCATACCGTGCGCCTGGTAACCGCAGCTTAAATTAATCTGTACCAACAGGATGTCGGAAATGTGCGTACGTGAAAACACAAAAATTATGTCAGTGAATTCTCGTCGGGAGTTTTCCCTCTGAAGGTTAGAGAGTTTACATGTCACTGTAACATGACAGAAAGAGTCATATCAAAAACTGGGTCCAAAGTCTCAATGAGGAGCATCGTGTAACTTCGAATTAATCTAACCAAGTAATTAAAATGATAAATATTCTTGCATATATGATGGGTTTCTGATCGGAAAATCTCACAGGTTTTCCGTGATTGACAGCTTTGCCATGGAAACCTAAAACAAATTTACAGTCACTACAGAGACGGGGATTGATTTTTTTATTCACAAGCTCTCTTTTGTCCATATTCCTTAAGCATAAGCCGATGTTAAGTTTATTGGCTAGGCACGCTGATATTCATGTATAGTGGTGGTACTGGTCATTATAGTTCAGTTAACGGCATGTCTGTCGTGACCACTCAATTCACAACCTATCGGTTCAGGGTGAATGCTTGTTTTCATGACCGCTAAGTTACCGTACAAGTTGCGACTGGCATCATGTAAACTCATTAAACATTTATAGGATAATTACCTGATTATATCGATGACTTGCCGTTTCAATTCATAACTAGTTAAACTGGTTGCATTTAAAAGTATCTGCATTGGTTGGACGTATCCACCTGGAATTTGGCATGTTTATACATCCTGGACAGCTTTCTTGGTTTTATGACAGGTGGCGCCACCTACGTTCACGTTTACGCTGCAGACATCCAAGCTCATTTTTCGGGAACCGTTTGACATATCCCCCTGAAAGTTTGCATGTGTATAGATCTCACACAGCTCTTTATCATACACAAAACCATTGTTGCACAGGATCCGTCTGTTTGTCTTGCGTGGGATAAAATCACTCATAACTCGGCAGCAGTTTGACAAAGCTGCCTTAATTTTGCATCTTGGATAGATTTCCCGAATTTGTGGAAGGTGGCGCCACCTAAATTTATGTTTACGCTGCAGACATTCAGGCATATATCTCAGGACTGGTTTGACATGTCCCCCTGAAATTTTGCATGTGTATAGACCGTACATAGCTCTTAATCATATACAAAATTGGTGGCGCCACCTGCCACCATTTTTGCACAGCGTCCTTATGTTTGTCTGCTGCGGGATAAAATCACTCATATACAAGTAGTGGTTTGACTTACCTGCCTAAAATTTTGCATGTGTATTCAACTTGGACAGCTTTCTGGATTTTGTGGTAGGTTGCGCAACCTACTTATACAATTTTCGGCTGCAGACATCCATGCTATTATGCAACACACCTCACTCTATTTCCCCTTGCCACTCAATCCAAGGCTCACTTCACCGACCCACTCTGATTTCGGCGGATATACATAGTCGCTTGTCGACTACCCGTATTCTAGTTATTATCACTATTAGCAGAAGTAATATGTTATAAATGTTTTTACTGTATTTATACAGCGCCCTTACATGCATTAGCCTAATAGAGTATTCGGGTCTGTTATATTGACAAAAGCAACCGAACTTTTTTTTAAGTGACAAAAGTTAATATAATACCTTTAATATAACATGGAGTCACCTGTCTGAACGTCTGGATAATACTGAATTCCATTTGACAAACCTTGCACTGCAGATGATCATTAAGCGCACTGTCTATTACTTAGAGCATTAAATTGTTTCATGTTTCAGAGACTGCATTGTAAAAACTGATAACATAACAACCTCTTACCTTGGTAAACAAGAAACATGTCTTCATAGCGTCTCACAGCAGCTTCAGAGACGGACAAGGAGAGCGTTAAGTTCGACGGAATCGAATTATTGGCAAGACTCTTCCATAACAGTATACTTGAAAAGACGTCCGTAATATTTCCGTGCGCCAGGTCTTGAAGGAAATGGTTTAATCCGCATTGTGTGGAAAACTGAAGCGGTATCACGAGAACTGAGCCATTAAAAGTCCCTTTTCTTGTAATTGTAGGTCCATATATAGATAAGTAGTTTTGAAGGTGTATCACCATGCGCGCTCGCCTGTTTGGATCAGTGTACGAAGCCAGAAGATTTTGTAAAACAGGTACTACTTCCGGTTGCCAGCCTGCGTTCACAGTAGCATTGATGTCAACGGTCATTTCAACAGCACCTGAAAAAAAGGACTCGGTCAGTTGGAATAGTAATAATCTCATCATTATTATCCACTATCCAAAAATTAAAGACTTCATTATTATAAATGTGATAAACATATCAATCGGTAGAAATGTCAATTACTGTGGGCCAGTTAACGATATAATGACGATTAATTTAAGATAAAGAAGAGGAGCGTAAAATGTAATTTAATATTCGCGTTAACAATGTAAATAAAGCCATATCGCAATAATCATCCTCAATACTTATGTTTAATATATATATTATATTTTTTTTAATATTGGTGAGTAATCTTAATCTATGCACTATAAGGAAACATTGACAGAGCATTTCTTTCGCATGGAAAGGTTCTAAAATACATTTTGTGTAAAGTCTAAGTTTTGAGTCTTGATTATGAAAATTTAAGTTAAATTGAAAAAAAATTTTATAATAGTATAATATGAGGGAAATAGTGAACAATATGTGAAACTGAACATTTATTAAACTTTTCTATGTGTCTGACTCAGCTAAACCCGCAAAATTTATATCATCATGGAATTCTTTTGAAGATGGAATAACCAAATCGTAAGCTAACGACATTTTCTTAATCCGCAATTTTCAGTTATAACGTTTTGTGCTGGTGGAGGCATGCTCTCTCTAAGTGCTCTCTATTGATGAACAAGACATACCCCAGAACGACGAATACTCAGCCCAGCCGTATGTAGGACCTAGATAAACGGCTGACACCACCAGACCGGTCCCCCACACGATGATCCAAAGGTTTGTCTTTGAGAATAAAGATGGGTGGTCCTCTGGGTGGAAAGTCTTCAAAAACCTGCAAATATATCGTAAGACTGGTACCCCGCTGTATAAGAAGTTATAGAGATTGGGCCAATCAATGATAAAACAATTATTTGTTGCGCGCCCAACAAGACAATAGGGTTGTTCTCTATGAAACGCTCTATTTGTTATAGTTATTAAATAATAGTTTTATGTCAGAGGAATTCATACAGATAAGTGAAATTCTTTTCGAATCAACTTATGGGATCAATAGAGCTCTTATATATATATATATATATATATATATATATATATATATATATAATCAGAAAGGCAGGATATAAAATCGAACCGATTTGACCGAAGTGTAGTCCTGCAAGGTTTAACTGAAAACTGCAAAATGATTACTAAAACAATAATTAAATTAATCTGTGAGAACGCTGCTTTTCTTACAGTTCAAACCACCGAAGTTTAGGCAATTGTAGTTATCACTGTCCGCTTTGGGCTGTTATTGTATCAAAGGGCTGAATGACACATAACGGCTTTTTAAATACCTAATAGAATTGAATATATAACCTTGAATTTCATCAATACTTTCAAAATATCAATTAAATCTGTCACAAAATCATCAGCAATAATTATCTATAGATCTCTTTCCAAGGAGCATGCGCAATGCGTGCAAATGTCGTCTGCTGTGTTCAGGTTTCGTACGTTATTTTTGCTAGTTTAATCTAGTGAAAACAGATGTGTATGTGTGTGTTGTTGGGGGGGGGGGGGGTCTGACTTAGAATTTGACATTTGACCTTTACTGACCTTTCCATAGCGATACAGACGAGGAGCCAGATCCACCAGCTAACGAAGGCACAGACGGTCAGACCGTAAAACTGACAGAAACCATGGCCGAGCACCCAGTAACCTACAGAACAAATATATAAAAATACATACAGGCACGGACAGTCAGGCCGCGAAACTGACAGAAATCATGTCCGAACACCCAGTAACCTACGGAACAAAATATAGAAAAATACATATGTATATTATATATACTGTGGTTGAGTTCTTATTTGTCATGGCTTCAAATTCGCGATTTTCAAGGTAACTTTGTTACCACGAAATTGTAACCATGCAGTTTTGAATGCATACCAGGCCATAGGCATAAATTTCAGAAGCTGCCGATTGGTGGCGACAGTTGTAATTAATCTTCAGCCGTGCAGTGCAATCCATCGAGCCTCGTGTTTTTACTCTAATTTCAGGTAGAATAACTGGACCCTTATCGGACATGTCTGAAGTCCATGTGTGCCAAGCTAGATGACATCCGCTGGCGTTTAAAATGAAAATTTAGTAGTGCCGTATTTAGTTAATGTTGATGATTTAAATATGTACCTTAAAGTAGTGAACGTAACTGCTAGGGTTGCGCCCCCTTTGTATATGTTAAAATGACTAATGCAGATGTCACTACCGAAATCATATGACGCGCAAAAACGATGTTTGATTGGCTAGTGATGATGAACGAAGTGAATATTAAAATATGTTGAACAGGTAAAAGTTCACGATGGAGCCAAATTGCCAAATTTATATATATAAAAGCACGGTCGATCAGACCGTTATGTTTACTTGGACCATGTCAGACCGTTAATTTTACATGGACCATGGTGCAGCACCCAGTAACAATTAGAGTGATAAAGACATTTCGTTTGGGTAATAATATAACCGAGAAAATCTAAAGTGTTTTTCATCTTGGAATAGAATTAACAGCATCATTTATCTCAACAACAAGAACTGAACCCACGTGTGAAAAGGGCAAATCTTTGTTAGCTGCACTATCTAGGGCAGGAATTATGGAGCCAGGGTTAAACCCAACTATCTTCTCCCTCTTGACGGAGAAGTTGTCTCTACCATCAATGCTACATGAAGCTGAGCTTCGGTCAAATTAAGATATGACAGAGATACGAATGTTTAACAGAAATCAGAATTATGCAGCTAAAGTGATTTAAGGCGTTAAGGTTAGATTTCATGGGGAGGTTTTATTGCTTGGTGTGATATGATTGCGCTGACATGTCATATTTAACTAAGATTCATTTACAGAATTGTTAAACAAGGTATACATCCACCAACCAAAACTATATTTACATACAGATCGTCTAAATTCCTCTTGATGCAAGATGATTTTGAAACTAAAAGGTTTGTTCCGCATTTTATCAATGTTTGTCATATACATGTATATGAATTAGAAAATGTATTACATGTATACAGGAATATATTACCAAATGCACTTTCACAGATAATTAACATTGGAAGCGTATAATTAAAGGACGCATAATGAATACACAATTCAAGAACGATTTTGTATCGTTAGAAGTGAAGGGTGACTCTATCAGGTACTTAAATATGCAAAGGGCATAATATAGTCAAACGAAGAAAATTACACAAAGTTAAAATACGCAAGCTGATAAAATTTCTAACGGTTCCATCAACAGAAAATGATTTGAATATATGTTATAAACACACCAACATTGACTCAGTTTTTACATTTGTGTTTACAATGTGAGAAATTAATGGAATTTGATAAGTTATGGGTTTCTTTAACAGACCTTTCAGGAACTACATACAGAGGGGTCATATTTAATAAGTCTAAAGATGAGGTGATAAACAATAAAAATTGTATTGGGAGCCGAATAGAAAAGGAGTTACAAGATGTTTTTTTATGTGTTGTAGCAGATTTTGCATAAAATATTGTAAATTTATATATATATATGTATATATAGACACGGTCAAGCAGATCGTTAAGATTTACATGGACCTTGATCCAGCACAAAGTAAACTCTGGAAATTATATATATATATATATATATATATATATATATAGTAAATAGCAGGGGGAAAATAAAAGATTGTAATGCAAATGGTGAAATTTTGATGACTCGAAGACAAAATTGTGAAATCCTTTGGCCTATAAGACAAATTGGTGAAATGTTGATGCCTCAAAGACATTAAGATAAAATCCTGATGCGTCAAAAACAAAATGGTGAAAGGAAACTCAGAGCTGGCATGTTTTGTTATCCCTACACTCGTACAAATTAAACCTGAAATTGATGAGGCCTAGTAATAAAAGCGTATTTTTATGGTAACATTCATCTCCCTTTAACAGGGAGCACCATCTGGTGGCCCAAGAACTAGCCTTAAAAAAGACTTCCTGAAAATACCTAATTATGAAGTCAGTTTATTTTCATTTAATTCGCCCTTTTAAGCAAAGAAGCACGCCACCTGGTGAACACTGACAAAAGCCCGATCTAGATCAGTTCTAGACTGTTGATTTTATATAAACCGAGGTTTTTTTGTACAAATGTATTTGGCTTCTAATATTCGAAAATGTTATCCCTTATTTTTCTACTCAAAATATGTCACTTGCTTGGGGTGTTCACAATAATTATGACAAATTCAAAGGGTGTAACCTTTGCAGAGGACTATTTTATAAACTTTCACCAGAACCCTATTATATTAATTTAGCGATTCGTTATAGGAACTGTTTCGATATTAAGGTGCCCCCAGTGAATACATCTCTGATACAGATGAATGGCCCATTCAAATTAACGTGTTATCGTTCTCGAGAACATGCACACGTTTGGTCTCTACGGGATATATACTTTTATATAATTTATGGTTCTCGGCGAAAATTATGATCAATCATTCCAAAATAAAACTGACCTTTTTAATTGATCTCCCGTGGGAGAAGGAATTAATGTTGACAGGTCACTTTTTATTTGTTATTTTAGTCAGGAAATATCCTAATTTCATCTCCTGTTGTGATAATTCTATGGTAGGGCAAATCTGTGATGAAATTCAAGGCATATGTCTCCTTTTACGCAAAATTTTACGACATTTCCTCTTGTGTAATGCATAACCCGATATCTCGAAAAAAACCTTAAGGTTTAAGGGAAGTTTTTGTTAAGCTGAAACAGGCAATCTAATTTTGCCTATTTTTGTTTATATCCTTTTTTTTTGCTTTGCTGCCAGGTGCGAAAAAGCCGATGAATGTTACAGTTTATCTAGCAAATACATCATCAATATCTTTCAGTAATCATTTGCCGGAAAAATGTAATAACATTCAATTGATTGTTTTATTAAAACATTTCGCCGAGCCAATGCCTGGTTCCAAACATCGACATAAATGCTTGGGGTTCTCAAAGGTTTAACAGATGGATTTAAAAAATCGAGGAAAAATTTTATACTTAAGCACATAAAGTTTTACTCCTGGCTATTGCATTTAACATGATGTAACTACGACACTGGTACTATAGTATATTGTAGGTCTATTCATACATTCGTGATGTGTCATCAGAGAGTAAAAGAGGGATTTCCATATTTAAAGCCCACACTCAAACTTATCAACTAGTTCCGATACGCTTAACTGAAATTTAAAGGGCTGATAATTTTCCGGCCAATCGAATTCAATCAGCTTTTTCATGATTTGACACATTAATGTCAGGTTTATGTCAACTGATTATAAACTCATGTGGCATGTTTCCTCTAATCAAGGATGCCTTGGAACCCTGCTAAGCCAATAAAAGTGATTAAAAAATGTTTCGATAAACAGCTTTACCGGAAAACTAGGAGACGCTCTATATTTACATAATCTGATTATTTACCATGAAAGAACTAGAAATTTGCGTTTAAGGATCCCTATTGTAGAATGCTCCTTAAACCGTGTTTACATTCACTTATTCGGCCCATATTCTAAGGTTCATTCGTGCATAAGTGGCTATACATTTGTGAGTACTCCTCGATAATATTCCGGATCATGTGCTAGATCCTTACCAATACCTGATCGGTTGTTCATTGGCCCATTCCCGAAATGTCCTGCAAATGTCATGAGATTCCGTTGAAGATCGTGAACAAAGCCACACACAAACAAACACACACACGGAATGAACGCATAGGGGGGGGGGGCTACTGTCCTGGCAAAGGCAATCAGGGAGATAAATGTGCTTGTATTTGGCAAATAATTCATATGTGTACCCCTGAGACAACAACTAAGGCGTTCATATGGTACATACACGAAATACCATAGCCTGGACCTCATTAACCAGTATTCTGACAACACCTTCTGGACATATATAAAAAACATGGCTAAATGGGGAGGGAATTGGTTTCGACGTGCCTTGGCAATCCTCAGGTGGCTATGAGAACTTTATAAACGTGATTTTTCTTAAGCCCCACAAGGAGATTATGTTTAACCCGCTGTTGATCAGTTTGTCTTTTATTAGCTTTACTTTAAACCTCATGTAAAATTTTTGAGGCATTTTGGGGAAGGGATACATTAAGACGCCAAGGAACGATCCATTACTATTTTGCAGGCAAATTGGACAAATTCAGTGTGTTAAAGGACTCTTTTTCCAATGAAAGATAGCATCAATTCAGAAAGTTTCCACCATATTTGCAGGTTTAGGTATCCTCTGCTCGATCTAATTAGGGCCGAATAGAGGGAAATGGGGAGGTTGCTTGAGTTGACATTGAGGAAATTGTGGACTTGGTGAACCGTGACACATTTCTCTCGGCTTGGATTAATATAATACTTGCGCTGGCGTAACAAAATAAAACCTGTGTTCATGATTTTGGTAATTTTACGGATCTGGTGATAATAAAATGTCGGTGGAGGTGTTTGTGGTCTCTGAGAGCTTTTTCTCTGTTATTCAAATAAGTGTGATCGGGGTAGCACATAAAGCTTGGTTGTGTTTTCATTTGGTCCCTGTTGTTTCTGTTATTAACAATGAAAGTGAATCTGAGAACGTGTAATAGACAGTAGATTGTATTAATGGCAAAGGCATCAACAAAATGTTCAGTCGAAACCGTATACATGCATTTTAATATAAATAATCCATAAACTAATCGTAGTGACCGTTATTATAATATTGAAAATTTGAGCATCATATTAGCAATACTAATGGTAAGGTATTATTGTAACATAAAATGATTTGAATGTTTATTATTTTATTATTATCGAATTTTTTATCAAGATAATTGCTAATTTCATCATTACATACATGAAATATGTCTCATACGAGTATTTGTTACCATGGCGACATACTGCAACGGAACATTTAAAATAAAAAAAAAATAACTGCCATATTTAAAGTTGAAATGACTTTGTATTTAAATACACTGTATTTATGTTTGTAATTAACAAATTAAAGTCGCGTATATAATTAAAAACTGAATAAGTAATGAAAGATCAATATGGATGTTTGATTTCGGACTCCTTTCAGAACTACAACCCACTAGGATATGTTTATGTAGAATTACGTGTATAAAGTCTTTGAAAAATATTCTACTTACCTGCAAGTTTTGTAGACACATGTCCACATATATTTATGGTACCTCCAGTGGCGCCAACCACAGACAACGCCCGCCAAAGACGACATGTAGCGTTGTGGTTCTCACGATTGAAGGCTTTCTTGGTATTGAGATAAACAATAGTATTCCCAGCCAGTATCAGCGTCAACAAGAGCAGTAAGATGGAGCACTCAGCCACTGCCCCCGTCGTCATCTGTACCTCTCCGCGGGATGAGTTACTGCAAGACGACATGTTACATCCCGTGTTAGAAGTTTCCGTAAACAATCTGAATACGATTCATTTTATTGCATTCAAAACGGGTATCAGACACCGATCACATCCGAAAGCGCCACAGAAGGTACTGTATCCGTTTCCAGAGCACGCATCCGGTTCGGGCAGCGTGGAAGGCGTATATATGCCTGTATGTCCTGATGTATTTGAGGTTTCGATGTCTTCTAACAGTTTGTAGATTTGGGAAAGAGAATTTGTCACACTGTTTCCGTTCCTCCAGGGATTTCCTTAAAAACGGATAGACGAGCTTGATAGACGGAGTTCTCAGACGTGCGACAATAGAACCGGTATTAAATCAGGTTTCATTAAGCAGGGAATGTCTGACCAGTCTTCCTGCCTGTCACCGTCTTCCTGTTGAGGCGCGCCCTTCTTTGTCCCTTTTCTGCCGAGTCTTGTACCCGCTGGGTTTCACCGTATTAGTGCTGAGCAACACAATCGGTAAAAGCTTGATTACTTGCATATATCACCGGGCGTTTCTCCAGTTTTCATAATGAAGAATTAACTATGACAAAATAGGTCTTACTCCTGAACACCCGGTTATGTATATTATGTAATTTTCTAATGTTAATCCTAAATCAAAATATTTTCCAAAATTGACAAATTATTCCTCCAACATCGATAGCGGGCTAAATCCTGCATAGAATTACAATGGCCTTAATTAAATCCGATCTGTAATATTGCTACCACAAAAAGAACTGTATCCCATTTGAAGACAAAGGCGTTTGCTAGATAACATCCACTCCGGGCGCTATTCTTTGCAGATCCAAGAAATGTTCGACCTGAAAAGGGAAATTAAGATTAAGAAACAAAACCATCACGTTGATTGGGTCTGCACTCGGCACAGAATTAATGGGGTTATTTGAAATTTGATTAATGATTATTTACGATGATGCTTCATTGCTTATCATGCAAACCTGTCAATCCTTCATCTATGGATGAAAAGATTGTGTTGGAAAAATCCTTTTGTGACCCTCTTTAAAAACAAAAACAAATATTTTATTAACTGCGGAATACTTGTATATATACAAGTAAATATTAACGAGACGAATATCAAAACAATAGTTGTTTCCACCCTTAAGCTGAAAGATGGTAATCTCTTCATGGGGCGGATCCAGGATTTAGGCAAAGGAGGGGTCCAACGCAGAACTTGTGACAAAAAAGGAAAAAGCCTGCGGGGGCTGAAAAAAGGGAAGACCGGACCACCAGGGCCCTCCCCCTGGATCTCTTGTTGCTTTTTTTTCATTTAAGCACTAAGTTAAGTTTTCTAAATTCCCATTAATAATGTCATAAGTTATATTTGCATTTGCGTAACAGTGCTTAGAACTCATAAAAAAGGTAGAGTTCTGTTTTAACCCCCTCGCATTAAAAATTGTAATTTTGGTTTTCATCTTTCATAAAGATAAGATTGACTTTGTTTGTGCTTTTACCTGTTAAGATAAAAAAATATGTAATTATCATGCTTTTCATTGGAAAAAAATGACATTTTCGAAACATCCACAAAAGGTAAAAAAAAAAAAAAAAAATGCCCGCCCAGACTGATTTTTCAAAAGGTGCCTGACAGCCATACTTTATTTTTGTCTAAACATTTTTAATACACTGATCCCCCCTCCCTCCACAATTGTAAACAAAATGGATATATACCATCCATCCATCCCATATATCAACGCCCCTGTGCGAAATCTTCAGTGAAGCAGGACTTAAAACCTATGGTTCTGTATATTTCGTTGAGGATACATGTACCTAATAAATGAAACGTCATAAGTAGCAAAACTGCTGACATGGTATTCTTATGTTTCTACATTATGCATGAGCAAATTAGAAATCATTTAAGAACTGAGCCAACTTAGGAGAGAAACAGACTATAAAAAGTAATCTTTCTTTATGAATATATATTCCGATTTATTTATCATTAAAAGAAAATACTCCTGTTGATTAAATCACAATTGTTATCATTTTTATAGTATTTACAGAAACCGATTTAAAAGAGCTTCTTACATAGAACTGTCAATCAAGGACTTTCAAAATAATCCAACCTCTACGTGTTCATCTTAGCTTTCTAATTCTATCTACTTGGACGAACAGGAATTTCACCCTGAATTTAATTTTCAAAACTTATTCCAAATATATCGCAGCATAACCAGAATTTAAAAAATGTATCTAAATAATTATATAAGGTTCAAGAGATCATACATGCAGGCTTGAAACTACGGCTGAATGTCTGGAAAAAAAAATGTTAGTGCTTTTATTGGCCAGGTGTAGCAAACTAGATTTATAACCCATGCTCCAGATTACTGGGGGTGGGGCAGAGGGGTTAATCTGAAATAAATTTCAGATTACAACTTATGGTTTTGGATTGCTCCCCAAAACAGTTGTTTCTCAAAGTTAATGTACTTTAAATTCATATAATTTCTGTTTTCTTGACTTCCCAAATATGTTTGTACTTTTGTACATTTTATGTTCCCATGTAAAATGCCATGTCCTCTGGCGAAATGTACGAGTCAATATAAATATAATAAACAAAATAATAAACATTTAGCGACAAGCCTTTTTCATAGATTTTCATCTTTTAAATTTATCATCTGTCACGCAAAAATACATATGAATGTATCATCATTCAGCTAAATCAACGGCAGGGTAACCTGAACAATGCTGGAGTAACAGTAAATAAGGTTCAGACTTATTTCAGATTATCGGGGGGGGGGGGGGTAAACCTTAAACGGGTTGTAACCTGAAGCCTTAACACCTGATCCGACGAAGAGTAATTGATACCAATAAGACTGGCTGTCTGATAATTTCGATATATCGACACAAAACTATTGTGAAAATAGAAAGTATGGAATTTATTAAAAATCACCGCTTACAAGGCTACATGTTTTATCTATATTTGACTTGCCATGAAATATCTGTATGTTTTACTTTGTTATATGAATATTTTTGTTACGGAAGATAAACAGATCACGTATGCGTGATGAACACAAGTTTTGTAATGAAGATAAAAAAATCAGATTCTGTTACACTAGGCAGCGTGAAATGTCAAGGGGTACGAATAAAGAAGTCAGTGTTTTTTTTTTTTTGTTAACAAATAACCATAATTTATTCTTAAAACAACCCTAACATTACAATACACTAAATCAATACAATTATCTGGTAAAACAGCGGTATAACAACAAATCAATACAATCACACAGTAAAATACACAAAGTGCACAGTACCTTGATACCACCACCGTCACAACGATAAGTTCTTTAAATGTATACTCTCGGAGAATGATAGTCCATTTTAAAGCTCTTGTAACATCCAGAAAGTAAACTGAAGTCAAAATGCACAAAACTCAGAAAACTCTGAAGAAAATCTATAATTGCCGCACACGTCGGATAAGGTCCCAGTAACTGCCACACGCTTCTGCGTCCGCTGGAAATCTTCTCTGCTCTCTCTGTCGGCTCTAAAACACAGCCCCTTTATATACTCTTCACCCTAAGCCGAGAATTTTCTACTTCTCGAACAGTCTAAAAGATCTTACACAACACAGTAAACACGCGTTACAGGAATCACCTAGAAGATTATCGGCGTGCCTCTACACACCATGGTGTACACGTGAGGCGACCCAAGCTATCATGACAACGAGAGTTCAACCAGTACGGATTAAACATAGAATGTAACAAACGGCCCGGCGAGGGTGTCACAACACGAGTTACGCCCGTGTCACACAATAAAAAGAGCACCTGTAACAATGTGCGACACAGAATCAGAGTAATAAAAAACCGTGCACGGTATCGTTTAAAAATCCATTTTTTATTGTTTTTAACTTTGATTCTTGTCGGAGCTATCGGCAATTATACCGAACTTTATAATGATATTTATATATGTACATATATATATATATATATATATATATATATATATATATATATATATATATATATAACCAATAATATATTATAACCACTATATATGGTATCGTTTTGGGGATAATTTTCATAGACTATAGGGCGAGGTCTTGAATAACACGAGGCAAAGTCACTTTCACTAGTTGCGTAAATGTGACGACATTGCAGATGCTCATCAATGCAGTTTTCAAGATAAATACAAGTTCAGATTTAAAGGTGTGGTCTTGTCATATTTCACTAATAACGGTAATGCCAGTGTTACCATAGGAACATAAACATCATAAGATGTCCCTCGTAGGCGTTCGTGCCAGATAACAGGGATTTTGCCTTAGATCCTGTTCAATAGCGTTCATGTCAGGTTTATTAAGTAAACATAAAATAGAGTGTATTCTTCTTAAAATATAACGGAATAAATCAATATTTCTTTCTTAAACTGTTTCAGTTTGCTTACTCGTGTAATCAAGTTAAACTAGATGTAATTGGACAATGATCCTCAGAGGGCTCTGCAGAATGAATTGATGTATAGTGGAACTTGTCTAAAACCGACCTACCCAATAAGACCAACTGCCTTAAAAGATAAGCGATGAATAAACTCTATGCTTTAAAACTGAATTGTATAGAGCTTTAAGCTGGGAACATGAACGTTAGGTGTCGTGTACTGACATTAAGATCAGACAAGGTATCTAAATATATTCGCTTAGGAATATAACGCGGGAAAGAAAATCTCCGATTGTGCTCTGGAAGCCATATTGAACTTATGCGGGTCTAAAAATTCGTTCGAGACGGAAACCTCTAAGTCACCAATCATCCCTGTGCATTTGAGAATGTTCCATCATATTCTCTTTGGGATATCAGGTGCGAAAGAAAATCACGGATTGTGCTCTGACACCCATAATGAATTTTTCCGGGTCTGAAATTCAATAGAGACGGAGCCCTTCTCGGCACCAAACATATCTGTGGATTTGAAAAAAAGATCCATCATATTTTCTTTGGGATATCGCATGCGAAAGAAAATCACCGACTGTGCTCTGGCGGCCATGTTTAATTTTATGCGGGTCTGAAATTCGATAGGGACGGAGCCCTTCTAGGCACCAATCATCCCTGTGGATTTGAGAAAGATCTATTGAATTCTCTTTGAGATATTGCGCGCGAAATAAAATCATCGATTGTGCTCTGGCGGCCATATTGAATTGTTTGCGGGTCTGAGGGATGTAGCCCTCCTATGCACCAATCATCCCTGTGATTTTGAGAAACATCCATCTTATTCTTTTTAGGATATCGTGCGCGAAAGAAAATCACCGGTTGTGCACCGATTGTACGAGAAAGATCCATGGTATTCTCTTTTGATATCGCGCTCGAGAGAAAATCACCAATTGTGCTCTGGCGACCATATTGAATATTTTGCGGGTGTTAGTTTTGATAGGGACAATCAATCAAACCTTGGCATCAATCATCCCTGAGATTTTGAGAAAGAGCCATCTTATTATCTTCGGGATATCGCTCACAAAAGAAAGCGTCACTGACGGACGAACGGAAGGACGGAAGATGGACAAACAGGCACGGTCGATCACTATATTTTTCAAAGCCTGGCCCTGATTAATGTCTCGGGCGCGATAAGTGTTTCTTCGCTTCCGTAAGCATTGTAAAATGTTTATCATCTGACAAGAACCATATTTGCATAATATGACAGAGCTCTGCTAAACAGAACACGTGTAGTCTGTACCAGTACCCATGTCGGCATGTTTTCCGGGATATTTTTTATTATACAAGGGAGACATTGTATAATGTTCTGGGCCATAGGTTGCAGGAGCAATTCCTCCGACTACCGAGTGTATAATAATGACTTACCTGGCACGAAATTCAACAAATAATCCAAAACAGCTAAACAGCTTTCGCTACCATGGGCGTGGAAGACCTTCTGTGTAGGATTGTTTTGGGGGCTCATTATAATAATTAGGTTTAAATGGACGGAGCATTTGGGCTGTGGTGGATAGGTCAATTGCCTAGAGGTGGGGACCTGACCGGACCTGAACATCCTCCAACCCCACTGTTGGTCTGGTATATCACATAAGTCGTTCGTTCCTGATCCAGTCCAGCTGTAGGCCGTCCGGTCCAGAAGGTAGACCGGTCCATTCGGTCTGGTCCATTTATTAAATATGATAAAGAATAAATAAAACTATTTTTTATTCTGCTTTTATTCTGCATAATTTTTTCATTTCACACATTTGTTCACATATTTGACAAAACCGAATATTGCATACACAATAAACCATGCAATAACTGTAATATTATAATATATAAGCGAATCGCAAGATCTTGGTTTGATTTTTTAGTGACAGCAGTGGAATATATTGTATTAATGTGCGGGGCATAGAGGTCAGGATAAAATCAAATATTGCAGGTCGGGGTTAGCTGATTCAAAGAAGTTGCTGGGCGAGGGATGGCTGCGGGTTGACATTAGCTGAATGTGGATAAACAGGATTATGTGCGATTTGAAAATAGGAAACTTAGCAATCTAATATTAATTATTTAATATATATAGAGAATATAAATATATATAGACCTATCTGTTGAATGATATCAATGTATTGAATTTGTTCTTATTAGGTTAAACATATTTATTTCAACAGGATTACAAAAATTAAACTTTGATACACAATGATACAGAGGAAAAGTATCAACATTGTGCGACTCGGCAGTGGACAAAAAATTAAAAGGGTGAACATGTTACTTTAATTATAAATTTATAACATAAAATTACCCTTAACTTTTACGCAGAGAATAGAAATATAAAATAATACACGTATATATTATTATACCTTAGCAGTTTCCATTTCTTTAAACACATATGAGTAGCTAAGGAGTCTTTCTTGAGAGGTTAATTACAAATTGTTAATAACAAGAATTGTAAGTTGAAACTTAATCCAAGATGTCATCTGTTTAGCTCAAACTATAAAATATTAAGTAAAGCGGCCCGGACCGGACGGGTCTGCGGATAGGCTTGCCGGTATTTTTGGTTAGCAGTCCGGTCCGGTCGAACCCAGAATTGTGGCTCGGACCGGTCCACCTGCAAAATAGCATAGAAAATAGAGTTTTCCGGAATGAAAATTTAACATTCAGAAAGAAGAATCACGTGACTGATGTGAGTCTGTCCAGACAGACATTGCTAGAGAGATTATTTTCATGAAAGTCATGCATGTACAGTTATCTGTAATGAAGCATATAAGTGTTGATTATAGTTTATTAGGACCTGCAATGCCTGGCATACTGTCAGGGTATTCTCTATGTATTAGCGGTTTGGCAGGGTACCACCCATTGGCATACATTATGAAGGAAACGATTCAGTAGGCATTTATACTGGGCTGGTAAGCCTAACTCGAATCGTGATACAAGTAATACGGGGGAATGTACAGCAACCGTCATCCATCCTGTTGTATTGATATTGTAGCAAAAAGCCTATAATCTTAACATTAAGAAACCAAAGCCTGATGAGCCTTCTCTATGGTAACGAGTCCTTTCCTGTATCGCCTACAGAATGGCTGCGAATGAGGATGAAAATATTTTCATCATTTATGTCAATGTTTAAGTTATTATTACAACTAGACATTTCTTGGCACCGCTGGTGCCATAGTATCGCCAGACAAATGAGGTTTTGTGGTATTTTGTTGATATAATGTGATGTATTTGTATTTTAGCATTGCTATTATATATGTGATTAATGGTATAAATCTGTATTATATTTAATAACTAGCAATAATTATATGAAAAGACAAAACAAATCTCAAACACTGTTATAAAAAACTCAAGTAAGTAATTGTAACAGTAATATCATGTTATTAGACATAAGCAAAGATTTGAGTAATTCTACAAACATCAATATATAAGTGAGGTATATTGTCTGAGAATGAAATAATAATATCTGTTATATTTTGTTTCACATCATATTTTGTTCTTTGTAATAAATTGTTATATTGTCATAAAAATTGTCATTTGTTCCTTATCAATAGCATAAATTGTGGATAAACAAGAAAATAGAGTAGGGGGTGCCACCATACAGTTCCCAGCAAATGACTCATCACATTACCCATATCTATCTATATGCATAATATGAAAGATATCTGCCAATTAGTTTCCAGCACATGATAACACTATCCAACAACTTTTTAATTTTTATTTTATAATGCTGACAATACTGTCAAGTCCCATATAGGCAACATTCATGAGCCATTTTAAATAGTCTTCGTCCAAAGGTCAAGACCACTCTCAAAGGAAAATGATCCAGTTGTGACTCTGTGGTACACCCAGTGCACTAATTCATTTATCACTGACCATCATATCTATTTATAGAATCTGACCATGGCCAAGAACTGCTGATGTTTGGGCAAAACATGATGCAACACCATGTGCAGACCACTAGCTGAAGCAATCCCCCAGGTTCACTGGAGATTTTCATGATTGTTGGTGATTTTTACCATATATGGCAATATTTAAAGTCAAGTCCACTCTCATATGCAAGGTCAGGACCCAAATTTAAATATATCTCATCCCATAATCCAAATCAATGTATATGCATAATATAAAAGAAATCTGTCCATTAGTTTTTGACTTATAATGCTCACAGTGCTGTCAAGTGGCCCTTTTTAAGATATTCATGATTTTATGTTTTTCACCAAATATGGGAATATTCAAGGTCAAGGTCACTCTCATAGTCACGGTCATGACCCCAAATCAATAAACTGCATTCCAAAATATCCAACATTTAAAAAAAAAATTAAATTAAAAAAAAATAATTTAAATTAAATTAAATTTTAAAATTAAATTTAAAATTAAATATACCTCATTCCATAAACCATATCTATATACAAGCATAACATGAAAGAAATCTGTCCATTACTGTTTGACTTATAATGCTCACAGTATATACTGTCAAGTGGCAATGATGGGGTATTCAAAGGCGCAAAAAACAAGAAAAGGACAACAGGTGGCGACACACATCTTCTGCAAAAGACAAAACTATCCAAGATCTTCTGTCAACTTGATTTTTGGACCAATCCATGCATCCCTTTTTAAGATATTCATGATTTTATGTGATTTTCACCATATATGGTAATATTCAAGGTCAAAGCCACTCTCAAAGGAAAGGTCATGACCCCAATTTTAATATACATCATCCCATAACCCATACCTATGTACATGCATAATATTAAAGAAATCTGTCAATCAGTTTTTGACTTGTGATGCTAAAAGTACTGTCAAGTGGCAATGATGGAGGTATTAAACGGCACAAAAACAAGAAAAGGATACTGGGTGGCACCACCAGTTTCCGGTACATGACATCACTATCCAAGATCTTTGTCCAACTTGATTTTTGGATAAATCCATGAAAGATTTCTTGAGATATTTAAGAATTTGTGTGATTTTCCCCAAAAATGGATCTATTCAAGGTCAAGGTCACTCTCCTAGTTGAGGTCATTACCCCATTTTAAATAGGCTTCGTCCTCTCACCTATATCTATAAATGTTTCAAGTTTGAAAAAGATCCTTGAAATATTTTTTGAGTTATTGTGTCCAAAAGAAATTTCTGCGGCGGCGGCGGCGCAACCGTGCCTAAACCATAGTATCTCCAGACTATGTCTGGCGATACAATAAACGAAACCAATGGTTAGCTATTTTTGTGTACTTTCTAAAAACACCTAACATGGGCGATGAAAATTCCTTTTAACTCGGCATAACTGTTAACCTCTTGCATGTTTGCTTATTTTCCGACCGCATGATCCGGACGGGTTACAGGACGATAGCCAACGTGTACGCCACTCAGCAACTGGTCTGTTACCATATTAATGGATTTATACATTTGTTTTGAGCTCACATGTATTCCATAACCATTAAAGTTATCCACAGTTATCCACAAAGCAAAAAACAATTCAGAGATCCTTTCACGCTTGTTTAAAAAATATAAAACTATTCAAAATATATACTCCTCACATATTGAATGCACTACTTTCGTTTTATTTCGATTCGCCTTAACCATTGCTTTGTCTAGCAAAATTCCGGTGTTTTACCACTTGGTCTGTAAAAGAGCAAAGAGTTGTAATGAGACCAATTAGAGCGCTGTATCGCATTGTGCATCCAACCCCGCGGCACCCTGTTCTCATTGTAAGGTCAAAGATATTGCGCTTTCAAAAGCTGTGATTTACATTGAGTCATAGGTATTATATTTTGTGTTATGCTACAATTATCAGGGGAAAAAAATTCCAAAGATAATTTCATCTCTTTCTCCTTCGTACTGCTTCAAACCTGTTTTTGCCCGATGTGATGAGTTGCAAAAAAAGATCACATTAATACTTGTGACCATTTATCATTATAAATACCAATTTGATCTTTGGATTGGTTTACATTTTGTCCCCAGGCAGTCTGCAAACATTTTCTCTTCTTGTTTTATTTTCTATTTTGAGATTTTTTTAGGTTGCCCAAAGCAGAAACACTTTCTTTCCAAAGGAACAAGCCGAGCAACCCGCATCAGTCTTGTCCAGCCACATTTTCTCTTATGAATTTTAAATAAATTGTATACAAGGATCAATAAAGAAATAACACGGGTGGCCTTTGATGGTTCATATGTAATTCATAAGACCATGTCAATAGACGGCAGTTACAGAGAAGGATAGTGCTTTATAACTGTATATAGATATTATTTATAAAACTCTGTGTCTCTTGGCATTTACAGATATGAATAATACATGTGAGGTAAAGACCCTCTTGCCTGATTATCATAAGAACTGCCACGCCAGTAATAACAAACTGGCGTAACATAATGTTCGATGATTAAGGTCATGTGATATCCTGCCGAACCTATCAGCGAATCATCGGGTTCTATTCTCGACACGTGAACCCCATAATATTTCCTATATAACCTCTCTTAAAAATTATATTTAGACAATTTTACAGATAAATGCCGATGTAAAGCACTGTACCCCGGAAACATGTATACAAAAAATCGATGGAAAACGCAGGGACATTTGAGCACGTGCTTTTCAGGCGTGCCATGGCATTTGATTTCAACCTTCCACCAGAGGTCTCTGCTCGGAATTAATCTCTTCACTTTGGAAACTGTCTGACGGCCTGATTACTTGTCTCAACTGTCAAACTTCAATTTGTTACATATCAAGGAAACGCCTTTTACTAACATTAAACATTTACTAACACGAACTAAATCACCTCGTCACTACTTTTATACTTACGTCGCTGGTGTAGTTAGAAGCCCTGGTGATTTGTAGGGGTCAGATTTTGATTCCCACAATCCTAAACAGCAGAGACGTACTTTTTGTACGTCCGAGTCTGCGCAGTGAGATTTGATGTCATCTTTGTCAACGGGCATTTTTATGGAATCAGTGCAACACTATAGTGTATTCAACCAGTGGATTATCATTCATATTTTATGGCTATTCTCTTATATATCTAAAAGTGACCACACAGTTTGACTCTAAACTCGATAACAAATGCTAGGTATGAATGGGAAAACGTAGTCAAACCCCCCCCCCCCCCCCCGGGCCCGGTCGCGACCAGCACGAAAGTTCTCCTAGCCCGTTAGCCAGCTAAATGCTCAAGTCGCAGTCTCACCAGCGATTAATTTTACTTTGGAACTATGAATGTAGCATGCTTTTGCTTCCAACAACGATATCATTCTTGTCCCATGACACCATTTCCAATAATTCCGTGACTTGTACAATGACAGCGTTTCCGTACATTTAGAAAACTGGAAACAATTTAAGCAGCGCTTTCAGTCACAATTTAAGGGATTGTTGAATATTTTGGCAGGAGAGAATCCAGGTATAGCTGTCAGAAGGTACAGCATGTTACATTTCATAATTCTAATGCACTGGTTGGACTGGGAATTAAGATTTAACCGGTTGGAAGAACGGAAAGTGTCACTTTCCTGCTGGGCGCAGACGGGATGGGGCGTTTAGGGGGGGTGTTTGTGAGGCCCGTCAGCGTCCAGTTCTGGACTAGACACACCCCGGCATTTACATTTTACAACCCTCTGTTCACTTAGCTTTGTTAACCAGGTGACATTGCGTCTTTCATGGGATAACAGCTTTAAATAGACAGTTACCTTTTTTATAATATATTTCTGATACTAAAGATCCAATCATCACCTTTTAAATGAAGCTATCTGATCATGCTGTTTTTATAAAACACAGTTCTAAAAAATTGATTGTGTTGCATTACTTATATATTTTGCAAGATATGATTTTGGTTTCAGTTTAGTTATGTCTCATCCCTTCATCGGACTTTACTTTTTGGAGTTGCTCCGTCAATTAACCCCTTTTGACTCGATTGCCATTATAGTAGAGATTGAAAAATATTCATGAATATGTATGACTGGAACTTAATGTTTAATTTAATCGACTGATGTCAGAGGTTGAGAGGGTGATTTCCACACACTTGCTTCAGGCTGATTCAGATATGCGGACCATTGAATAACACTGTGTGCTATAAATGTTCTTGTTTTGTTTTTATGGCTTCAGCAAGGAATAACATAAGGCAGCTGTAGAGGTAATTATAGCATGTCAAATTGATGACCGGGTGACTCAAAAAGAATATGGAGAATCTGTTGCCATGGTAATGGACATTTTGATAAATAAAAACCCTTAAGATTATGGATAAACTCTTCATCAGAGAAGTTCAATAAAAAGAAAGAATAATGGCTCTAGCGTACTTTATTTTATTTGTAAGGGAATAAGGAAATGGTCAGTATCGATGAAAACACTAAGTCTCAAAGGGTTCAGGTACATAATCAATAGCAATAATAGTGTATTATCTCACGTTCTTAGTTTATTTTGGCTGACTACAAACGTTTCACAGAAGAAAAACATCCTTTAATAAACGCACTTAATATCTGCAAATCAACTGTTTAACAAACTGAATAAACATTCTACGTGTGACCCGGCAAGGAGAAGAAACAAGAAAGAAAAACACCGGTTGCATGGAAGCTTGTAAAATAAAGATGTGTGAAGTTGCGTGTTTATGTTTTGCGCCTCTGATCATGCCCGGTGTCAGTTTATTTCCAAATTGTGTACAGGAGTAAGCAAATTTTTTTTCAGATCGAGATATTTGCAGATACCTTTGTACTTAGGAAAAAGGTACATTTCACTTAACATACCTATCATATGAATAGGTCTCTTTATTAAATATTGTCAAATAACAATGTGCGCGCCCCTTACTTGAAGAGACTTAACTTGTCTGCAGCTGAAGCCTTCACCATCACATGGTCACAAAATAGTCGAAAGCAACCCCATTGTGAGACGACAGACGGAATATTTATAGCTGTTGGGTTCTGACAGAACTAAGAATTGATAAATACCTGCAGCGGAGAGTGATAGTTATTAGTCCCGTAGCGAGGCCCCATTACATCTTATGTGTGACATATCCATCTTGTAATACTATCTCGCCCGTTAACCTTGTTTAGTGTCTAAGCAAGACTTGAGAAGTGGTCCACTGACAGCTTTGATAAAATAATCTACACATGTGTCAGTCTTTGTGAAAGAAACCATCGCATGAGCCGCAAATAAATATTTATTAGGATGATTTTTTTGGCAATTAATATCACATTATGTCTCGCGGCATTTCAATATTGTATCACGGTACGTCTTGTTTCCAAGAAAAAATAGTGTTTTTCTTTGTGTCTGCTTCTTCGCTGTAGTTTTGGTGTCATGGGTTGAATTTTCAGCCCGCCGGCAGGAGTGTCTAATGACGGGAAAACAAAAAAATTGAATGTAAAATGCAAAAGTCCTCAGTTAATTTTTTTCAATTCGTTTAAAATGATGTTAAAGGAATTTACATGATAAAAACTTATTCGCCTACAATTTTAGATGTAGAAAGAGTGTTTCTTGTATTACTAACTTTAAAAGCACTGCGTTTTACAACTACACTTGTAAATCCATATCCACTTAGCAGGAAACAACAAGCCTTTGGCGTTTCAGAAGAAGTTTTTAAGTGAAATTTATATCTTTCATATCATTTATTATGTTTTATATGAGCCGAGGGAATATAATTCTTATTTACCAGGGTATTACATTTTTTCCTTAATTGAGCATATCGAAACCGCCTTCAGATTTGTGGACGAGTAAAAAAACTGGTTTAGAAGTAACTTTCAATCAGACCATCTGTCGAAAAAACAATGATCTGGCTTCTTGAAAAAAAAACACTTTTTTTTACAGGAAGTCCCCGGGAATCTAAGCCGAGGCGGTGAGAATTTTCACGGTCGGCACCCACCTCAGGGTGAACGCTCTGCAGGCTTAATGGGAAGGCCGTGCCCAACGACCGTGGTTCCCTCACAAACGAGTGTGCTTTTCGGGGGTTCCCGGGTGGTATGACCAAACACCCATAACGCACCCAAGGCCCGCAGGCGCAGTAGTCAACGGGCTAATTGGTTGACGACAGGATTTAAAACGAAAGGAGGCGTGTGATTCTGCCCTATCATGTAGTCCGACACCGGAATGGAATTCTGCAGATGAACATGTACGTAGTTAAGTCAGCATTGTCTTTAAGTCAATAAAAAAAACAGAAAGTCCCACGCTTATTTTCGCAAAAAAACAATTTTATGCGTCAGCCGAACTTACCTATAGGTTTGCATTTAGAGACGAAAACTGCTCCTAGAATCCTAATAAACTCTGCTGTGTTCACAGCTGCCAAAGATTCAAGGAGAACTCCATCCAAGGTCACCTCAGGAATAAAACCGGCCGTAATACCAATATATGACGGGGTCCTTTGCTTAGACCATTTGAGATTTGGTATAGAATCCTATATATAAATTAAAAACATATTAAGGTAATTCAGAATTTAACGGAGGGTTTCTTGGTGTTACCCTAACTCTCCACAAAATTAAAAAAAATCTGTTTACCTTTTTTCCCCGTCAATTATGTTTCCGTAACATGCATGAGAACTTAAAGTAAAACTAAAAACCTCGTCGCTGAGGTATGATAAACAATTTCAGCCCATTGCCAAGGAAACAACCTTTAAAAGAAAAAATAAGGACCATTAAAATAGAAAATAAGTGGAGAAATCGAATCTGACAGTTGCAAGTATCCGCCAAAGCCCAAATACAACCAGAGATTTAAAATTAGACGTATGCAATCGCTCAACAATCACTAAAACAATGAGTTATAAAGCAGGATCGGCTATGGAGAATAAGCTTAAGGTAAAACATTAAATCAGGTGCAAAACTAATTGTTACAGAAATATGAATACAGTAATAAACCCACCACGCAGTGTAAGTCTTCCCGTCTTACGGGGTAGGATAATTAATCGGAAGATTGGGCTTGCCGATGCCTTAATTAATTCAATATGTGGATACGTTATCAGGAACGTTACCTGTGTATTGTGCATGGTAGGTTTCTACATTGGGACTGATTGCGTACACGTGGGTCTAATCCGGATTCACCAGCTGAGGCTATCACTTTGCATTCGAACTCCGGCAAGCATATGCCATAGCCAGCAATGAAATGTCCTCTATGTAAAATGTGTAACAAGCACACCGCAAATGGCGCATTAAAAGCCCGTCATGTATCTGGTGACCTCTGACCTCAATAAATATGCGCGAATTTTGCTGAGAATGTAAATCAGGTGAGGAACTCTATTGGTAAATATTTATAATGAGTGCCATCAAAACCATAAGGTTTTTGGTGCTACCAAAGTCTTTTGACCTCGGACCTCATTAAACCCGAGTGGTTTTTCCTAGAAATAGAACTTAGGCGAGATATTATATTGATTAATATTTCTGTTGAGTTTGATCAAATTCTAAGTTATCGCAGCGACACAACAAAATAGCCTTGTGACCTGTGACCATATTAAATATGCGTAGATTTTGCCCATAATCGAACTCGGGTGAGATATTTTATTGGTATGTTAGTTATGGTAAATTTCGTAAAAATCCATCATCGCGGCGACAGTAAAAATTAACGAACGGACATACAAAAAGACGGACCGTGGGTTTACCATAATTCGTCCCGTCAAAGACAGGCGTATAAAAACCGTACTAAGTTTCCTGAAACGACAAAATCTTTAAACTTATACATTTACAGTAATTCTGGGACTTTAATAATTAATAATAATTAATTGTGAAATTTTAACGTACAATGTATATGCAGTTATGCGATACCTGTGTAAAAAAAAATAACCTATATCGTTCACGTTCATTACTTATTTCCTGACCGGATTCAAAACCGTGTAGTTAAAATGGCTTAAAAACGATGTTTCTTTCCGAGTTTTGTGAAAGTCAATAAATCAACCAGTTATGGGAGGAAACACGTGGACTAGAACCGAGACGTCTGTCATAGGATAATCCGCTTTCGTAGCCATTGGCGTAGCAGCTATTTTCTTTTAAACCAGACTAATATTGTAATCATGCGCAACATTTTCCACACCAAAAAGAGCAACAAGAACCGCGTTATAACCTTTCTTGCCCGAGGTTCCCGCGGGAGAAGAAAAGGAACGAGTATTCATGTATTTTCTTTAGAAAAATCCCCGCAGGACCGTTGGGAAAGTGAGATAAAGACGGCAGGACGGTAGGAGGTATCAGACCAGGGAACAATTGAACAAGGCGAATGTCGAGTCAGACATATTCTTTGGTATTGCGTCCCTTATATGTTTGCCTTCTTCTGAGGAGCCGCAGATACAGCTGAGCCGGGAGATTGTTCGGTGTCCCGATATCTGATGTCAATTAATTAAAATCAATCCCTTGGACCTAGTTTTTTCAACATAAATAGTCCAGTAAACGACATTCCTATCACACAATGCTTTTTATTTTGCTTTTTATGCATGGGTTTATTACATGGCAGAGGCCAACCAACATATCATCTGGCGGCTAGTCAGTGAAAGCAGAGTTTTTTAACAGGGTGTTTTGCAATTAGTGACCTTTCAAATTCCGCATGCAAGTATGAAACCAACCAGCTTAGATGCCATTTGCAATGTTTGTGTGTGTGGAGGAGTGGTAGGGGGACTTGCCCCCCCCCTTACACACACAGGCCCCTCCCCCGTTTCGTAATATAGCAAAATAATAATAATGTTATCGGTTATGGTTGATCAAGAACCCAGTATTGGAGGGCGAGGACAAGTATTTTCAGGTAGTCGAGACTGTCGAATGTGTGTACTGCCTGAGGAGGTTTGGCATGGGAAGACGTCAACCTACTGCGGTGGGAGAAATTAGAAATCTGAAATTAAAGGAATTCGAGAATAAAATACAAGAAAAAGTATCGCTTCGAAACTACCAAGAAGTAAAAACTCTTAGTTGTATTGTATAATGTCCATAAAGAATGATACAAGATGCCTGTCATATGTCATATCTTTCAGATAAAATATAATCGGATAGGGTTAAAACGGATGTATTAATTTAAAGAAAATGATTGGTTCCTTTAAAGATCCTTTTCCTGTTTTGTTATTTTAATATGGTCTTCACACATGTCGAGATGGTTTAGAAAAAATAAACTTATTTCGTTTCAACAGCAATCTTTGAGCGAATCTGAGTCACACATTCCAGTGAATAATTTTAAAATAGTTTCTGGGATATTCAAAGAGTTCATACGAGCGTATTTTCAGGGTATAATGACACCTATATATATATATATATATATATATATATATATATATATATATATACACACAGTTATACCCGCTTATTGTCATGTCGGTGGTGCATGCATAAATATTGATAATAACCGGAATGTGACATGCGGGCTTCAACATCGATGTCATGGAAGGAGCGTTATGTCTCAAATAATATTTGATAAATCGTCAATAAAAAGAAAACAGAAACGTTTATGAATATTTTTATTGCACAACGGCATATCAAATTACGTTTATGCGCACCTGACAATTTATTTCCTGTCAGTTTTGCTCCGCATGCCGCAATAACTGACAAAAATCCAACTTGCCAACAGAAAGTGACGTAACGTCTGGGTCATGAGGTCAAATGTCTGGAAATATGTGGCACAGTTTTTACTATATGCCTGGGAAAATTATTTTTCTAAATAATTATTTCCCCGACTATCGCGCCTTATTTTCCGGATATCTTATTAATAACTCAAACTTCCATGATCGTCTTTATGATAGGACTGTCGGGGGAGCGGGTATCGTCATGTCATTGTCAACTTTCTGAAGTTTCGCCGCGATTTAGGTTTTAGACCTCCTGCAGGGCTCACAAAACCTCTAGCTTTTTGTGGACCCTTAAAGGGGATTTCCAGTCGTAAGCCCTGTTTAGAGCTCGTGCTTCATATCATTTCGGCGGAACGTCACCGAAGTGTAAACCATGGCCTTGTAAAGGCTGGGAATTCATTATGAACGACATGTAATGGCAAACATCGCCCTTGCTATCGTTCGAAAAAACGCAATGAACTGGATTACCATGGTATCTTAAGACTGTAATTAGCAAATTGACGGGGAGTGACCTGCATGCATCACTGTATGCCGCACACAAGTGGGAGATGTAATCGTTCGATACAACTGACCGATTACACGCTCTTGGCCTCGTTGATCGCCGTGTCGGCGTTTGATGTGATATTAACTGCGAACTGGTATCACTGCCAAGGGTTCCAAGCATGACAGTAAACGGGATTATGACAATATCCCATGACATTAAACTGTCAGATTTATCGTTGTTCATTTAGGAAATGGTTTGGGATTTAAGATTTATGTGACAATAAACGGGATTTTCTATTAACCGATATGACACAAAGTGGGCTCGACTGTATATATATATATATATATATATATATATATATATATATATATATATATATATATGCAGTTATTTATGAAAACGTGCGGCCTTAATTTGTATTTGTGCAGCTCTAAAAAATTTTAGTTTTGTTCTAGTCACAGGCGGATAATCCACTGTTATGCTTGTATGAGTCAATCATTGAATTTTATCGATCACATATATGAAGGCTATACACTATGAAATTGGCTCTGTATGAATTGTGAACATTTTTATATCTTTTTTATTTTTTTAGATAATGTATCAAATCTGTTGAGAGTATGTGCATAATACATATATTTTGATTGCCTGTTAACTTTTATGGGCTACATGAAAGACGCAGGAGCCTCTCATGATCACATATATATGTTAGTATTGTATCTGAACTACGTGACTGTAATATGCATGTAAATTATAAAAAAGGAACAAAGTGGAGATGAGTTGTTAAAAGTATAATAATACACATTGAATTTATTAACTGAAATAAGAGGGTGTCAATCAAAAATAAAAAAAATCCATTACAAATCAGAACAAGTTTGATATCCATTTGTTAATCCAAACTGGAGTTATCATTTGTAAATATATATGAGGACAGATGGCACCTGTGACCTTGACATTTTACCTTGTGACCCCAGAATTCATAAGTTCCTCCACTATTGACAGGTAAGTAAAATGCTGAAGATGAAATGTTGAAGATGAAAAGTTTGGCTATAAAAGGATCTACAATTATTTGAAAGAAGTAGGTCCTGTGACCTTGACCTTTTACCTCATGACCCAAAAATGAAAAGGCTTCTTACTTAAGTGGTTGGCCATATATATGTAAAGTTTGAAACTAATATTTCAATACAATCTGAAGGTTTTGTATGGAAACAAATACATGTATGTTGACAGATGCCCCCAGTGACCTTGATCTTTGAACTCATGAACCCAGAATAAAAGGGTCCTTACTTCATTGGTCGGCCATATATGAATAAAGTTTGAAATAATTATGTTCAGCAAAACTGGAGTAATTATTCAGAAACAAATATGTGGACAGATGGCTTCCATGACCTTCACCTTTGACCTTGTGACCCTAAAATAAATCAGGTTCATATCCTATTTGCAAGTCACCTATAAGTGCTAGATGAAAGGTTTGGGATGAAAAGTTTTGCTTAAAATGCATCCACAATCTTTCTTAATAAGTTTTTCCAGTGACCTTTGAACTTATGACCTAAAAATCAATTGATTTCTTGCTTTAGAGGTGGCCCATATTTAATTCAAGTGTGAAATTGATATGTCAACCCATACTGGGATTTTTATCAGTAAACAAAAGTGATGGACATACACAGGGTTGGGTTTTAGGCTGCCCAAAACCTGTTTTTGGCAGGGCAGAGCCTGAAACCTGCCTTTAACTGCCTAAAATAGGTTATAACCTGCCTAAAACTGCCTTTAACTGCCTAAAACCTTACTTACCCTCACCTATGACTTGCAGTTAACTGCATTAAACTATGTTTTATTGTTACACAGCTAAATGCATTACAGAAATATGCTCAACAAATTTAAAGTAAGGAACACTTTATTCAAACTCAAGAAATAAACCATGATACAAACAAAAGCAACAAATGAATATAACACTACTTCAGGTTTTCCAAATGACAGTTTTGGCTTGTATCCCAAAATCATATTCTGAGGTCTCCCACCTCCATTACTGCCAATTTATAAATGAATGCTAATACTGTAAGCTTATAACCAGATTCTTTGATTGGCTTTTTGATCACAAGGGATTAAATTTTGTGATATATGCGAAAGTTTTTCCCCAATTCAAAAAGTTGTTCCATTTACACTGATGAAAAGTCCTTTATACACATGTAGTCTCACTAACATAACATGTATGTTTGAATGCCTGTAGCTTAAAATGGCAAAAAGCAAAAGATTGATTTTAAAAATAATAAGAGATCTTTTATGCTTGCCATAAACTAAAATATGATATTATCTTTTACATTATCTGATAATTAACAAGATTTCCACGAGTTGTTTATTTCCTTAGCTAGGTCATCCATTGTCAAATTTTTAGATTTTGTGCACATACTTATTGTCTATATAAGGATGGAAATGCTATGTTAACTGTATGATTAGATTGTTAAAATGAACCCTCATGAAACACTATAATTAGTATAAAACTGAAAAATGCTAAAATATATTGCAGTGAATATGTTGCCAACAACAGAATATTCATAATCACTTTTTGGCCATGTAAGGCCTGAGAAACCCACATGTCATGGTCAGGGGCCCTGACTGCATCACTCAGTAAAAAGTTTGACTCATGAACAATTTTCAGGGCAAGGGCTTTGATTGCATCATCCTAGTTATGTATTAAAGTTCACATGAACATCTACTAGTACACAGTAGTAGGACTTATGACCATTGGGTCTTATTACCCCATCACCCTGATAAATAGTAATTAACCAGTCTCACCAGATGGCGACACCCGTCTTCAGGAACAGAAGAAACCAGTCATAATCAATGAACACTAGGTTTCGGGGCACTGAATGTAACCACAGATGAGAAACTGACATAATTGCTGTCATTTGACGGTCTCAAAACCAGAAAAACAATCGTATAAATTATTGATTGAAAAAATGCATGGGACGCCACCAATTTTCTGGAGCTGATGTTTTATCGTCTTTCAGAAGGCCAGGTGGGAACAATCAGGTCGAGGGTCTCGCTGGTAGAGATCTAGATATAATGCTGTCGCTCCACCACAGCTGATCAATATAAAAGTACTGATGGTAATGAAAGTGGAGAAATACCCAATTATAATGCTAAACCCGGCAGCCGGTCAGGTGACACCATGAAAACAAAGATAATGACGAGGCGCGACCAGTTGGGTTTAACAAACACTTACAGTAGGACAAGCCGTGTGCTGTACAATCTTCAGTGTCGACTACTTGTTCTTAAATGACAGATATTTACTTAACAGTTTTGTGCTTGTTAATTACCTTATTTAATTATCATAAATGTAAGTCCATTTTTAATGTTTAAAATTAATGTAAATTATTAATAATATAGTGCAGAAAATGGAACAAATAAATTTTTGGTATATGATTTTGATATTTTTTTTTATTATTTATGATGGGACTGAAGAAAATTATGATATTCTTAGAGAAGGATATTGCCTTGGGCGTGGGGGGGGGGGGGGGTCGGAATTATTTTTTGGCTGTCCTAATATGGGGGGATGTCTTCTGTCAGTATTCTTTTGGATAGACCAATTCTCATTTTCTCGGCAAACAAGTCCCATGCGTTCAGATGTGATATTTCCACAGGAAATTATTGCCCAACAAAATGCCACCATTATGAAGCACTGACATGCACAGTACATCCCTCACTCTCGAGGAGCTTAAAATCAAGATCTCCAAAAATTGTGATGAAATTAAAATGAAAAGAAAATATCTACATCTAATTAAATTATGATAACAAAATATAACCAGAAATCTGCATCCCAATGGATACATGCCTCCGCCATGTTTGCATCCATTCACCTGAGAACACGAGCGTTTGCTCGACTATGAACAGCTGGCCAGGCCACACTGCGGGGCGCATGAGGCTATATACCATGGGTGCACTAACTTATTTTTGCCAATATTCCCAGGTTCATTCTTGCATAAGTGACCGTACATTTGTGCATATTATTTGATGACATTCCAGGATCTTGCATAAGTTGTCGGATCAAACCAACATTTTATCTCTTCTTGCTTGGCCAATTCCCAAAATGAGGTGAAATGTCATAATATTCCGTTCACAATTATATGAGGTATGTTGTGAACACAAACACACACAAAAACAACGGAGTGATTGCATCCCTCCTGGTTGAAGCAAAATGATGAGCATGATGACGTAATGGTTAGGACGTAATGTACCTGTGACAGCAAGTATATAGCCAATTTCATCGCTTTCACCGCTTAGACCTTGAAAAAGACTTTACCTAAAGGGTGCGCTCTCTCCGCCAAGGAAAGGATTTATCCTTGAATGTCAAGGATAAACCTCTGAAGAAATTCATGCGCCAAGCATGCCTTTTCACCGAAATCGAACTATATTTCGCCAAGAAATTGAATATTAAATTAAGTGAACAAATTAAGTAAATTTTGGAAGTGTAGAGCATGTGTACGCAACATCTATTCCAAATATATTCAAAATAAAATATTTGCCGGGTAATCATATTTTATTTTTTCTGCGAAACCTGTGGATCAATTTTGCGGTTTAATATCCAAGATGCGGCAGTGTGAATATAAAAAGAAACTTATGCACGTGCTTGTTTGAACAGTTAACGAGATATCACTGAAGGTTTTCATCGTATGTGATAATGCAATATTACCTGCTGATATCATTTTCATATTATGCAAAAGGTTACCAGGAAGAACTGGTTGATTGAGCATTAAAATTCATGCCCACACAGGATATGAAAGCTTAGGGCTTGAGAGTCACATTTTCTTCAAAGCAAGGAGAATAAAAGTGGGCCATTACAGGGTCAAAGGTCAAGCCAAACCTACTTAGATCCATCTCTGTCAGCAGGGTCTATTCGTATGCACAATATATTTTGATCCTGCGTTGGAAGTCGGGAGTGATTATGAATAGGTACTTCGCACAGGCGGCAAGCCAATGTTGAAAGGTTAATCTTCTACCGCTTTTATTTTGAATGTTTTCTCTCCGGTGTGTGTGTGTGTGGAGGGGGGGGGGGTGGGGTTGGAATTACCTACAGTTCATTAATATATATGCAGAGTAAGCCAGAAGTCACATCAATTATACATAAAAAGATGGTGAATACCTATTTTTAAAATTCTAAGAAGAAATCCTTGTTATTTCGAAATGAATATCAATTTATAGAAAATATCAGCAGGAGTGACAGAATTACAAATACCCAAACTTCCTCACGATTCGGCTGCCGTAGCCTGGGTTTGCAGGTTCATTTCCATATGCAATGTGATGGGTATTATCTCACGTATTTAGCTCGTTTTTGCTATATACAAAACAGCTTCCGTAGGGTAGAGGACTTGATTCAGAGCCGGGATATCGGGAGTTCGAATCTCAGCCGAGGTGGTGTGATTTTTCACGGTCGGTCCCAACCCAGGGAGGGCGTTCTTCGGGCTTAATGAGGACACTTTGCCCAACCATCGTGTTTCTCTCACAAACGAATGCGCCTTTCGGGGGTTCCTAGGTGTTATGACCCAGCAAAGGGGAGGACACACACCAAGGACCCGCAGGAGTGGTACACCGAAACTGGTTGACAGTGTAAGCCCCTGTCACGTGGACCGAAACCGGAATGGAACTCTACAGCAGTACATACCACATATAGTTAAGCTAGCATAACTCCACCAAAAAAAATCCCGGGCGGCACATGGACTCTATATCTCCAGTTCATTATGTATTATGCACTGTATGTGATGTAAATTTATGACCATAACAATGGTAAGCAACAGCTTTAGAACAAAATATTCACATATGCCGTGATATCAAAGGATTGTGCACTATATATGATGTATATTTAATGTACATGTCATGCCAAAAGGTCCCTTTAACTTCCCTTTTTGGTGTTCGAGTTGACCTAACAATTAGTTCCAATATTTGGAATGGAAAATAACAAACCCATGTATAACGAAACAAATAAAGTAAAAAAGTTGACTGCGACATTCCAACAGCGTTTTAAGAGTTAAAATCTTGATCAACTATAAATGGACAAGGGGTTATAGGTTTACGTCATACTGGTTACTATGATACGGTAAGGCGTTGCGACCTCAGGAGTAGCATATCGATATATCAAATGTCGTATGCATGAATGAAAAAATTTACCCACCAACAAGAAACCAACAAATATGATTGTAAGGCCATTGAAGGAATGATTTGAAACCGCTGAATATTTGATTACACGCCTATCGGAATACATGTTACCAAACAAAGGCTAGGAATCACATTTTTAATTCGATGAGAGCTGGTTATCCGAGCTGAACGTACGTAAACCGAACGTCACATTTCAATACCAACCGCATGGCGTAAAATATCGCCCTTCGCTGTCAGAACGGGCTTTTCCGACGTCTTAGTTTTTTTGCCAATGAGAATACGTAAAGTTTCACTGCGTGGAGCTAAAATATGATTAAAGCTGACGTTAAATCGGAAAGAAAGATATCTGAAACTTTAAATTATTTAACGTTTAACCAGATAGGGCTGAGAAAAAAAAACATATGCTCTAGTTACCGTAAATGACAATAACCTTGCTCTAAGCTACCCCTGGATCATTATAACGTATCGTGGAAGGGACGGCAGTATCAATACGTAATGTACTTTAATACCATGCATTGCGTGTATAATGGATCAACCAGACTAGAATCCTCTTTTTCAAGGACTAAAACTTTGACTCGATGATCCTAGATTGGCTGCCCCATTCATAGGTATTAGTTGCAGCATTTGTGCATGCAGCTATAAAGTGCCCGGGTGAAACCGTGTAACTGAAGCGTGAAACTGTAGTGCAAGACAACAGGCACCTGTCACAAATCGCAGGTTAATTTAAGTAATTAAAAGCCTATTTACTATAGAAGGCCGGCTTCTGTATACAAATAATAAACAAGGTACATAACTTTATCTGCTACCGACTCAGGCGCGCCGTTTTTTAACAGCTTTATTTTCACTGATATTCCACAAAACAGATCAAAAACCCATGTTCAACACAATGAACAGTAACAAATTCCTAAGGACACCACACATGTGTTTATAGATACGTCGCAACTATGTCTAATAGGCTTGCATTCTTAAAAAAACACAAGTGGAAAAAGCGTGCACTGGGCGCAATCAGTGGTGCAAAAATATAATCATAGCGCGGACGCCACCAAATATAAAACAGACAAATTTGAGATAGTTAGCCCGTCTACCAGGATTGTTTTGCTGGAAAACTTTTGTATTCAGCCAACATTATCTAATGCCACGCAGTTATACACATTTTATTGCAAATTTACGTGTCATGACTTACTGTCCGGCGACCAGTGGCTCTGCTTAATATATAAAATAACCGATTTCTGCTTGACAGCCCTATATCGTTTGTGGCTATAAGACGAAGACACGGAGCGAATATTTTGATTACGTGTGACTAGCTGTGCAGAAAAGAGTATGGGGTAAGTCAATAACTGAAATTGCTCTGCGTTATTGAAGACAGATGTATCAGTTTTCATAAACGTAAACTAAAGTTCTATTAAAACCAAGCAGCTTTATGAAAGCCAAAGATACCACTTTTTTTTCTTGACCAAAACAGATTTGGTATTTTGTATGTCCACATGACTGCCCATCGAAATTAGGCAATATTTTCATAAAACGGTTGATAAATTGAAAAAAAAAAAATCAGGCCCAATCAACAAGAATGATACAAAAAATATAACTTTCAAATCATTTAAGCAATGCTATAAATTCAATACTTGTGAAAACAGTCTAATATTGTGTCCAACTAACGTTGATAGACATTCTTTAATATTTCAAATGACATCTAAAGACATTTAAAGCAATCATGCATTGCACCTTTAAAATGCTGCTAGGAAAATAAAATGTCGCCGTATATCCAATTACAAAATACTTATGTAGGTTAATTATACATGTAATTATACGATTAAGCCAGTTGATTATATTATATTAAAAGCAGTAAAGAGGTCCAACATTATCGTCACAACTGTTTATTCATCTCCATCAAGCAAGATATCATTCATATACGAATAAAAAGATGTTTCTGTAAATTAAAGCATTTTCTGATTTATGCGGACTGATTTTCGTCAATGATATAATGTACTTAATTATTTGGGTCAATGATATCATGTACATGATCATATTAATCGGCTTATGTAGCTCAGGGGTAGCGCACAGGACTCTCAAAGCCGGGAGATCGTGATTTCGAATATTAGCCGTGGCGGTTAAATTTTTCACGGCCGGCCCCATCCGAGGTGAGCGCTCTGCAGGCTTAATTGGAAGACCGTGCCCAACGGCCGTGTATCGCTCATAAAACGAGTGTGCCTCTCGGGGGTTCCTCGGTGGTATGAATCAGCGATGGAGACGATTACACACCTAGGGCCCGCAGGTGCAGTAGTTACCGGGCCTGGTTTAACACGAGGATTTGAAATGAGAATAAGCGTGTGATACTAACCTGTAACGCAGCACGAAATCGGAATGAAATTCTGCAGATGTACATATACTTAAAGTTAAGCTAGCATTAAAAAACGGGGGCGGTTACCACCACAAAAAAAAAACAATCTTTAAAAATTGATCATGCTAGGTACTTTATGAAATAAAACTCCACCCTTCGAAAAAGATGTGACAAAAATGAAAGTTCTGAAGCTGGTCTATAATTTTTTTCATAAATTCTGGACTTAAATTATGTTATTCCTGTTTAACTCTGATTGAATATTAAGGAACTCTAGATAATTCCTTTTAGAAAATGGTCTTAGAAAGCCTCAATGACCGATGGATTTGTTTGGGTATCTTCAAGCTGTTTTTATCAGCAACCTTGACAAACAAAATATGTAAGATGATGTAGAAGGTTGCATATGTGCTGAAATGAAAGGTCACTAAATGCTAAACACCCATTGCAAATCTATGGTTCATCTGTTTTTCCACCAGATGTCTTTGTTTAATGATACTGGATTATTTTGGCGCGCCACATGTTGTAACTAGGTGGATATTAACAAAACGAACAGCCTATATGTGAGGTGGGATCGGCATTTTCCCTCCTGTTTTTTATGAATGTTCAAGGGATTATCTAAAGTTAATAAAAGTCAGATACCGGAATAGGCCACTTAAAGGGAAGCTTGATTAAGCAAAGCTATTTATAGCTCCTCCTTATGACTGTTGAAGAATAATCATCCGATTTCTTTGGGCCAACCATTTGTTGAACAGACTATGATAACCCGATATTTGCTGCATCGAGGCAACGCATGAAATTCAAGCTGTTTTGTAGTGGGGAATTGCTAACTTGTTCTGCTTTATTGGTAAAGCTGAAAAATACTTGAGTCGGGAGGCGCTGGGCTAATCCTCAGGATAGAGTGTTCATAATATACACTGGAATGGCATCCAAACCCTTTCAGTTATATATATATATATATATATATATATATATATATATATATATATATATATATGTGTGTGTGTGTGTGTGTGTGTGTGTGTGTGTGTGTGTGTAATATCCATTCTGACCATGTTCCAACCAGATTCGTCTCAGGCATGGTGCGATAATAATATTCTAGACTTCAGCCGATTAGCGGGTCTAAATGCCACTGGGCTTAAATCTCCTATATGACTTTAGACGCTTTTTTGCATCCTACCCAGGACTCGGCTTAAATGTAACACTGAGCAAGGTAAACATTATGACTTCATAAGGACATAATAAATAGAAGGTGTGGTTCTCAGGCACCGCCCCGTCAATTTTAATCCCCCGCTTCATAATTTTTTATTTTGATTATCAATAGTAACTTACTAATTTTGTGCTCCAGCTGCTCGGATATTTCTTTAAAAAAATGATATAATACAATTTTGATCAAATGTCCTTTGTTATGTAATGCTTTTTAGCTGTTTAGCAAAAAAAAATATGTTATTATCATGCTTTTCCCTGATCATAAAAAACTTTATTCGAAACATACAAAAAATATTTAAAAATCGCCCGCCAGCTAAGATTTCTGAAAAAAAAGTGCCTGTGAACCTAACCTTATTTTCTTTTTTGCGTAATGGTTACCATGGGTCCATGTCGATATAGCCTCACTCGATTCAGAGAAAGACTTGCAGACGTTATAAACTGAGGCATTATAATTAAAATGAGCTTAAGGCAATGAGCTGAGGGCATTGCAGGGAAATTATAAATTCCCTGAAATATTACAGTCTTTTGTAATTTTAAACCATTTTATTGCAATATTCATTTCTGAATAACATGGCACTCAGCTGATCTGATGTACTTCTACAAAATCCGAATGAATAACAATAAAGTACCATATGATAGAAGTAATTTAATAATCTAATACTCCAAGACCACGTTGTTAGACGTATACGACCCAAACATCTGACAGGGACCACTCTATATTTCATCGGTATATCACGAAATATGAGCGTTTACCTATATTTATGAAGACTGCCGCTATCTGCCAGAAAGACAGTTATCTTGGATGAGCAGTTGAATGGACCACAAATCTGAATTTACGTCTTATTATAAGGATAAATCCTCATAAGTTATAGTATGCGATATTCTGTATAAAAAAATATAGACAACACTTTCACGATACAGGCAAGGGCGAAAAGAATAAATGTCAATACAAACATAACCGGCTCAGAGGGAGATTTTAAGCGTTTGATTTAGAATCCAAGTAACAGAAGTGACTGACCAGTCGGCCCGGTGACACGTATCTCAATCTGTACATAATATTTATTCGCATCCCAATGCACATCGCCTTTATCACGGTCTATATAGAATGAAATTTTGCGGTACTAAACATGTCTGTGGTTTCAGAGTTATGGGACCTGTTGAATGGGCATTCATGCCTGTGGCTATAAAGATAACTTCATATACACAAACGCTGTATCGAAATCGATTCGAACCAAACCGGCCCCTTTATGAGCCGGTGTAAAGTCATTAGATTACCCTCATTTCTAGTTACCCCCACCCCCTCCCCACCCCCGGTAGTTTGAAATCGATTTCATATTAATCACTTGGGGTAGTCTGAATGTTATTTCGCGTCACCCCTCGATTGTTCAGATTACCTCTTCGCTAGTTTAATAATTAAAAATTAATTCTTATGTTTTTAACACGAGAAATATTATATCATCAAACCACATGAAGGATACCAAAATAATAGATTGAATCAATCTATGAAAAAATAAATTGTTACAAAATGTTAATTTTATTTATTAAAAATTCACTAAACGACATGACACATCCTGCAAACCAAAGGTTCATGCAAACAAAGGATATACAGAGATTCACATTAAAATGGGAAATCAAGAAGAAAGAAATTTTAAGTAAAGGGGGTGTATTTTGAGGGGGGTAATTCTGAAACCATAAGGGGTAAGGTGAAATCGATTTCAGATTATCCCCGGGGGTTAAATGGAGCGGGATAATCTGAAATCGCTACACCTAGACAATAGGATAACATATGAAGACGAATCAGATATGATGGGGATCGTATATGCAAGAAAGTTATCAAAAATTCATTACAAAAATTGTCTGGTCGGTTTTGGGTATACCGTGCATGGTTGGGGTCATATTCGCGGGGTTAACATTTCGCGATTTCTCTTTTATTAGTGTTTCGATGAATGGTCTAATCACTGAAACATACATGAATAAGTGAAACAAGTGTCAGTGTCAGTAAATTTGTACTCCTCAAAAATAGGTATGGTTTTGAATTAAGTTAGATAACTACTGATTCTCATTGTCTTGGGTAGTATAAGTTGTTCCAATACTATAGTCCGGAGCCGGAATTCTAAATTCTGCATTTGAATCACTGTTAATTTCGTGAAGGGTCCTATTAAATAAATTTGGTTATTTGAAAGCAGTTCTCTCCTTGATTCATGGCGGTTGACAAATGCTTGCAGATACACAGGAGCCAAGTAATAATATATAATTTCATTGCTTTAAACACAAAAAGACCAGATCATAAAATTTTATTCGTTGTTGTATTTGGTAACAAATGAAGAAGGGCCGGCTTTTGGGGTTAGGGGTAGAGCGCAGTACTCAAAGCCGGAAGATCGTGGGTCCGAATCTCAGCCGAGGCGGTGAGGTTTTTGACGGTCGGCCCCCACCAAGGGTGAGCGCTCTGCAGGCTAAATGGGAAGCTGAGCCCCACAACCGTGTATCACTCACGAGTGCGTCTTAAGGGGTTACCTCAGTGTTATGACCCAGCAATGAGGATGATTACACACCCAGGACCCGCAGGTGCGGTAGATACCGGGCCTGGGTGACTCCAGGATACAAAGAAAAAAAATTGATAGGAAGCGAGTGCTACCACCCTGTCAAGTAATCTCAAATCGAAATGGAAACTCTGCACATGAACCTACTTAGTTAAAGAATTAGATAAGTCAGCATTAAAGAATGGAGGTGGTTACCTCCACACAAAACACACACACACACACACATACACACACGAAACAAGTGAAGAGGGTTAAGTATTGGTGATATGTGATCATATGTTTCATTGTTAATACTAGATACATGAAAACCGTTTAATTTAATTTTGTAACATAATTCGATATACGGAAAATACTAAAATTCAGACCATTCACGGCATATATGACAGATTATCAACGTGCCCGAGAAAATAATATTTACCAATTCTATATTGCTATTGGTTATTGATCTAATGGGCATATAAGCAATTTGTCTTTATATTGTTTTAACAAGTGCACATATCCGAAAACTGATGATTGAGGAGCAGATTCGGAATATATTTCAGATTTTCTACACCCACAAAGAAACATTATAATTGTCTGTTGTGTATTCACGTACGAGATTGCCAAGCGGGTACTAATTAAGTTAGCCGACATAATCAAAACGTTAAACGTGCAGCTGGAAGTGGGGCTAGCGGGGTTTGCCTCGATAATCAAATTTCATTTATTGCCCGCTTGGCTCCTTTTGTTTCCATAGGATATTTGTTGTGTTTATTTTGATAAAAATAAACTGGAACCAAAGCATCTTTTGTTCTGTCACCATCATCGCAATTATGCCTAATTAATATAATCTGACGCTTCTATTGTTATTTACCCAGTTCTCCCAAACATGGATGAAACCTCCAAAAATTTATATATATGATTCCAACGAATCTCCTTCTGTACGGCATGGTTTATTTAATGTTATCGATAGAACAGTAATTGTCCTTGAAAATCCTTTTCTAGAGTGATATTATCTTCAACGGAAGTCGTATTGTTTGCAAACATCTTCAATTACTATTACACAATCCTATTAATTTTTAAAGTTAATCACTAATTTTAAAGTTTTATGTAACGTCAAAGTTTGTGTAATTTCAAGTCTTCGAATATCATTAGATAATGATTGATAGGTTATGTTAAACATTCATATTCCTAGCCAGAGACCTTCCTTTGACATAATTCCATGTGTCTGATAGAAAGAATTTCTTTAATAACTTTAGCAACGTATCTTTTCCTTGTGGAGAACGAAAAACCTTGCAGCTTGTAAAATAATATTCGCCCACACAGAGTGGTTTCAGCTTGGCCATATCACCGAACCTCTTCTTGTTAGTTACTGTGACGTGGCCGGAAGTACTTGTCTTACCTGTCAAACTTTACAATGAAAATTTGTTACGTTTCAAGGAAACACTTTCTGTTCATATTTCACATGCGTATGTTAACAAACTTTACTTATACCATGAAAATCTTACCACAAAAACATGTTTATATAATTTGCCCTGAAACAATTTTTATCCGACGTTTTTGAACGAACTACAATATCGTTAAACCTACACCGCTGGTGTATGTATAAGGCACGGTATATTTCCACCACACCAGCGGCACCTGTCGGTGACCACAGAAAATGAGCGTTAGGGTCTATTATATAGACAATAACAGTTACGTTTGTTAAATCTTTAATGATCTTTAATAAAAATAAATACTTTTTCTTTCGTGGTGAGGTATATCTGATAGTCTCTAACATGTATCGGATTTCTCTAGACAAAACTTACATTGCTATACATCTATATGTGCTGGCTCATTGAACCCAAATACGGCAAACGACATTAAGCGCAGGCTGTGCGCATGCTCGAGGAAAAATTCTATAAAAAACTTTTGGTTTTAGGTTTACTATGCATGGGGCTGGGAATAAACGTCAAAATCTGCCGTTAAGGCATTAATCTTTGAGACATTAAGGCTATAATCAGAGAACGAATTTTCTGAGATTTTTTTATGGTTTAACCATTTTGCCCTCGAGGTACTTACAGGATTAGACCGGGGGCCTTCCAGCATAATAACGGCTAAGCAACACCCTGCCAGTTGGTTTGCATTTTATGCTTTGCTAAATGTTTTTGTAAAACTTTTCTTTTGCCAAGCTGTATTATTTATGTATTCCTGTTTCTTTCTGACGTTTAAATATGAAAATAAATTCACTTATGTCTTTGGAACGCTTTTTCTGTGCTTGACACTTCAGACTTTTATTGCGGTAATAAACTGGATATATTCATACAGATATACATTTCTCCGGTTTCAGGTTTTCGTTTCTTTTCAGCCAAACGAGGACCAAGAGTAAAAACATGATTCATTATTCGCAGTCTCGTGAAGGGATATATATCATACATGTATATATAGTTGATGTTTTATTTATATTTGCACAATCCAAGCGGATGTGTAAAACAAAGGAGTTAAGATATAAAAAGCACTCATATGTTACTTGACTAATTAAAAAAAAACGGAAAAATTTTACAATAAGAAACTCCTAATGGGAATGGGAAGCACGATTGCTTTGGTGACCTATAAGTAAGCTGCGGAGTAAATCCTGACTGGCACTGGCTTACATTTTGTCGGCATGAGAAATAATGAAGCAGAACTGCCTTGGAAAGTCTTGGAAGTCCCGAAGAAAAGACATGAACGAGAGTATCTAAAAAATAGATACCCCCCTCCCTCCACCAACACCACCTAGCTCTGGGAATAAGGGCCTTGTTAAACCTCGACCTTGTGGCGAGGAATAACGTTTTACACCTTTTTGGGTGTATTTTAGATTGTTAGCAACTTTGCCTCTATGTTAAATGGAAAGTTTTTATAACATTTTTAACAATGTTAGAGTCAACTGCAACAAACTGCTAATGTTGAAAATAATTTGTATCACCGTATTATATTTTGAATTCATACCATTGTAACAAGTTCTTAAAGGAACATAATCTGGAACAATATTATGTCTATTCTTTTACACTATCAGTTCAGATTTGCTTTATACACAGGTTTTCCAGCAAAACCATCCCAACACAAAGTCTCTACCTCCCATACGGCTCTTCAACACTTTGTTATGGTTTTGCGTTGTGAATAAACATAATCTACGTGTCTGTTTACCATAACAAGGCCGCGTGAACGGAGGTGGGATTTTGCGCATGCGATACAAATCCAAAACAAGGACTGGTCCAAACTAGGCCATACATCGACCTTTATGTCCTCTGATATATCCCTTCTGGATGGTCATTACGGGCCTTTGGCCGAATGCCATTTCATTGAAGAACATATCTCAACAGAATTGTGCGATAGGTTCAGGGGCCTCACCTGAAATGAAACGCCGAGCACAATGAGACCCCGTGTATCACCGCAACACGCGATGTTTCATCCAGCAGGAACATGTATTACATTTTTGGGCCAAGCCAGTCAGGGCATTGTCTGATTGACATGTGTTGTGGCCCCACGCGCTGTGTTTATGTTTATTTTGATTCAACATTTTTAAAGGTGATAGGCCCCTTTAAAACCAGCTATTTGCCTGCTTTATCTGTAGAATTCCCGTGATTTCAGTTTTACTCATTGTATATATTAATCATCTGAATAAGCTGAAATATCACTAGCTGAAAACGTCATTTGCCAAACTCTGGATCGGCTGAGTTGCCGCCAGATGTCCTGGTTAAATGTGTTTTGAATATTTTAGCGGGCCCTCTCATTTTATAAACACCTGTATACAACCAAAACGAACGGTTCCTGCATCGTGGGATGGCACTTTCTGGCTTATTTTATGAAAGAGTCTGTATAGGGGATTATCTTCAGTTTATAGATGCCGGATATCAGAATAGGCTCCTTTATCTATTTCAGCCGACCGCCGGGGCAGTTCATCGGTATATAAAGCCAAGGTCTCACTTACCACGTTTTGTCTACGGTTCATAATCTTCTAGAAGGTCGTGGGAGGACTTTGTAGGACGTGGCCTTTACCGTAGGGGGGTGTGAATGAATTAACGTAAATTTGAAATGTTCAAAACGAACGGGACAGAACGTGGTCCCAGGCATTGAAATGTGCACCCCGTGGCACCTGGATAGAACTGAATTGGCGTGTCAAACCCTGGGAGCTGGACCACGGTAAATCGACTTGGCACCCTAGAACGTGGTCCATTGTCGTAAGTAAAACGTGACTGAACGTGGTTCCTGGACGCTGTGGTGACACTGCCGCAGGAGAAGGTAGATAACAGTAGCTGCACCGTAGCGAGAACGTGGCGTTCTTCTACGACAAGCCACGTTTTACGGTAGGAGAACGTGGTTATTATCGTAGCAGCTCCGTGGATGAACGTGAAATACCGTCGGAAGAATGTGCCACGAACGTCACGTTCATACCCGACACTGCCACGTTCTCGCCTGGCGTAGTTGAACCGTGAGACACCGTCGAAGGACGTGGCAGGTGAGACCTATAGGCTTTAGGAGGTTTTGACTTAAGGAGTGGACCTAGATCGAACTTGTAAATTGGTGATCCGTGACATCGTGTTCTGAAAAGTTTTATTAGGACTCTGACACAGCATTGACTTAAGTTTTGAATTTTTATCACAATTAAACAATACATACACTTAGTTATGTGTACACACTAAGTGTTTTATCGTCGGACCCTATAAACTTAATTTGGCAAAGACAGGTGAAGTTTTACTTACAACTTTGTCCAGTTTTATAATTTTCTTAGGATGATACTTGCAGGGCTGAACCGTGCTGCAACCATTGAATCAATCATATTAATTTCTCTCGGCATATATATATATATATATATATATATATATATATATATATATATATATATTTAGCTTGTTCATATAACACATATATTTATGAACATATGGAAGACTTGACCTTTCAACTTTTTGGACTTAATTTAACCTGCATAATGTAACAGTATATACGCAATTTACCACCATACATTTTGCAATTTGATTATGTATGAACAAATGGCGATCTCATATGATTCTAGATATAGCCGTATGTTCTTATCAATTTCATTGAAAATAAAATTTGCAAATTCAGGACGTTAAAAATTGCAACATCTGAACGATACAGGCATTATGAAAACACTACATATAATGAATATGGTATATCTAAATACGCTTTTACATAACAGATTCACTTTTGAATCGATATAAAAAAAGTTTCTGCCAGAAATATGATAATCAAGTCAAGGGCTAGCATAGGATCAGTCCACGGCACCAGAAAATAATAAAAAATAACGATCTGATGATTTTCGAAACAAGGCTTTTCGCGCATGCCCATTGGGTAAAAAAATCCCACGCATTCTATCAGGATCCGTAAATTTAAAATATTTGAAACATTCATCCGTTGGCATCATTTTTTTTTTTTTTTGTTCCCATTGTCCGCAGTACAATAAATTTTATTATGTAATGTTTATTTTTTTTTGGTTATGTTGTTGAATTAAGCCCGATAAATGACTGATAGGGAGCTAAGATCTTCAGAATTATTAGTAAATGGGCCAAGACGCTATGCTGAATCCGATGTACGAGGTCTTGTTATATTGATTAAAACACACTGCGTGTTATCAACACGCAGTCAAAACAATATATAAACCGGTGCAAAAGAGGCAATAAACCGGGGTTTTTATAAGGAATCTTTTGTGTAAAGCTTAAACGAATTGAGAGCGGAAGATGATACACATTATGGCAAGCTAATTAAATACTTTTAATGTCTACCGCATTTTTTTCCATTGTTCAAAGAGCGATGTCTGACGTCTTTGAGAACAATAACGTTACAAGGGAACTTGTGCCCCGGGAAATAAAGGTATTGTTATGTTGTACCAGCGGGCGAGTTTACATTCTTTTTAATCTTTGTAACATCAGGCGAACAGTAATATGTGGAATTTTGCCTCGCTTGCCTATATATTACAAAAAAAATATTGCTCTTTTCCTTGATAAAATGTTCACCTTTTGCTTTTGCATATGCGTTCCACACGTTTTGTTAAACCCCCGTCGCCCTACAGGCGAAATGAGCCGGAATGCAGTCGGAAAGAAAAGATCTTTGTATATTCCTTCTAAAAATTCTGACTGCATTCTGATTGCATTTCAAATATTCAGGCCCACTCTTTGAGCCAGCCCGAATGTTTTGCTCATGCTCAAAACACCCGAAGAGCGTTCAATCGTTCATCGAACGGCATTTGAAGTGTATTCTAACTGCAATATAACTGCATTCTAGATATTCTTACGGCATTCCAACAGCATTCGAAACATTCGAGGGAGAACCGAAACGGCAGGCTACTTCAAATCCTGCAAGTATGTCCCGAACGTGCCTCGAATGAGCCGGATGCAACTCGAATGCATCTCGATTGCTGCCGGAATCTATTTCGATAGTAAAAAAATTCATCTGCATGAAATGCTCTTTGAAATGCCGTCGGAATCTTTTGATTGCCGCTCGAATGCGGCTGGAATGCAGTCGAAAATCCCGATTGGCCCTCGAATGAGTCCGGACGTTATTCAGAACACCGCCGAATCGCATAACAGCGCGGCCACCTGCCAAAGGAACGTCAGTCGCAATTGAGGAATCGTCTGGTCAACATCACAACACCAAGGAAGAAGGGAGCCATCCTTCAGTAGTCGAAGAAGGACTTTAGGATTTCTACTCTGAGCTCCTCCATCATATCAGCCTGGTGTAATGTCCATACAGCCTTCTCCTCTCCTCTGCCAGACATGTTCAGGTCTGGAATCTTCTGAGTGCTTTTCCATCCTGTTCCTTCTCGATCCTGGCCTCCTCCACATCTCCTTAAGCAGATCTTGCTGGAGGACAGCGGTCTGGAGAATAGCAACGTGGTCTAGGGGGTACATATTCTCTATCACGATGGTTGTTTTGCCGAGTCTGATGAAAATGCAGGATTCGGCAGCATTTTATACCGGTAACCCTATCGGGGACCATTCTAGCGGCATTATTAATACACTCGACACATTCGTGTTACATTCAAAGTACATTCGAAGTTCATTCTAGGTTTTCGATCTGCATTCTGTTTGAATTCTTGAACGTTCGAACCATAATCGGTGGCCATTCCTGAAGCGTTCTGACTGTTTCGAGGTGCATTCGTACAGAATTCGAGGCCCCCCTCCGACCAGAAATATTCGACCAGCAGTCGAACCGCACTCGTAAAACATTCGAGGTGCATTCTACATTTTCTGACTGCATTCTTACAGCATTCTCAATATTACAACTGTGTTCAAACTACATTCGAACTGCATTCGACAGCTAAAACGCCCGGAATGTGTAAGAATCGTTCGAGACGGGTTTGAAGCGCATTCTAAGTATTCCAACGTCATTCTGACAAAGTTGTAAGAATTGAGGTCAATTTGAAATTCCTTCCCAAATGTGGCGCGAATTTAGAAAAATTCTTCATTTCATTCCGGCTCGTTCTATTTGATTCCTGCTGATTCCTGATAATTGTGACGGGATATTAACACATTTTAACACTAGTCATTTTTACCGGGCATGAAATTGCCCATGGTCTATATTCAAATATATTATTCATTAACATTATGGTAATGCAAATCGACATAATGACAAGTTCTTTGTTTTTGCCATTTCTTTTTTATATAATCTCTATATTACACGGTATTCAGATCCAACTGCCAGGTACATTGAAATCTGAGCCACCAGGCCCTCAGAAATATAGTGACATGCACATTTTCTGTTCACCGCAAAATATTTCCTGTTTGCTCTGATAGATTAATTCACTGTAATTAGTAAAATGACATATACCTCTTTAAGGTCGAGTCCCCTTTAATCGATGGCATAAAATGTATATTTGTTGGTGATATATCGGAATATTTTGAAGCATGTTTCTATTTGAGTTATGCCTTGGACAATAAGGTTCAAGTTCAACTTCAGTGACGTAGTGCTCAACTGGCACACACGCAACATAAAATTATGCAATTTTTACCAGCTGCATCTAATGAACTTTTCACCACAAAAAGTTCGTATCTGAGGACGGCCAGCCTAATGGTTCAAAATGAAGTGAAATCGATTCTTAGCTGAATATAACAGGATATAACAAGCACACTCAAATTCAGTGAAGAAATAAAAGAGAAGTGGAAAAAAGTGGGAAGAAATTTGCAAATTTCTATGTAGAAATTAAAAGCCCACATCTAGCCCCTATTAGATAAAACAAACAAAATCAATTTCGGCCAAGTGAATTTCAAATTCATGTTCAAATGTTTAAAAAGCCCGCACCCCAGCTCTATTAGATAAATACAGTGGCGTAGCAGGGGTCCATGCGCCCCCCCCCCCCCGGTCGCATCCAGTACTCGCCGTCCTTTCGGAATTTCACTTAATCTGATACTAATATATATATATAATTGTCTTTGCTATCAGTGGAGGATCCAGAGGGGGAGCCTTCGGCGCGCGGCCCTTGGTTGAGCTATCTTTCGTTTTAACTAATTCCCGATTTTCGTGATTAATTTTCGTTTTTCATATTTCGTATTATTAATACGCACTTAGACTTTATTTAAGTTATCTGCAGTTTATCACTTTCAAATTTATTCGTTGAGTATAAGGATATTTATGAACAGCTGTAGAACAATTGCAGATCGATCGAGCACCAGGCCCTGGTTGGGGTCGACCGTGAACAATCTTACGGCTCCTCTGGTGATACCGTACTCGAACTCGCGATCTGTGCTCTTACGAGTCCTGTGTGCTGTCGAGACCAGGGAACCCGGTAAAATGCAAAGTTTAACATAAGAATTCAACGTATCAGTTATTTCACTACGAGCATTACATTTAAAAGATAATATTTTGCAAGTTACAAAGGTAATTGCGCCTTTGTGCCATTGACTTGTTTGAAAACGACTGAATTTTTATATCCTTATTTTGGAGAAATATAAATATTAAATATTGAACCTCTCTACAATTTGACTGCATAACGCAAAGACATAAGGGAACAGAAAATCCTCATTTTTTGGTGAAAATTGCTTCAAAATGTCCTCTTTACATTGTATATTCAAAAAATTTGCCGTTATGGGAGGGGGATACCCCCTGACATACCCTCCCCATGTACCTGTAACTAACCTTAATAAAAGCATGGTTCATGGTTGAAAATAAACAAAAAATATATATTTTCATACACTAAAATATATAACGTATAGTAATAATAATAATAATAATAAAAATATACTTTTATACATAACAGTTTTCACAGTACCATTTCATGCATATTAGCGCCTATCCCCCCCCCCCCCCCCCCCAGTTTTCGAATTTCGGTATCCGCCACTGATCATGGCCCCCTCCCCTCCCTTAATCCTGGCTACGCCCTTGAAATAAAAAAAAATAAAGATTGGTCAAGATAAAAAAGCAGAGAAGTTTTTTATGGATTGTGGATGGAAGCCGGACGGACGGACAGAAGGATGTCGCATCGCCATAGCATAAGCTCATCAGGCCTAGTGAGATAAGCTGAAAAACGGTAAGAAGAGCGGGTTCACAGCCATCACAGGTAGAAAAAATAATGTCCACATGTAATGTCCAACTTATGATCAGGAGATAAATATGACAGACTCCAGAATGGCTGTTCCTCGCGCGGAGACAAGTCATTAAAACATTTCTCAATTATCCCAACATTGGTAAATACATTAATGTTTTGACTCCCTTTTCGTGTTCATCAGCTTCCCTCATAACACATCAATCTATATTTCTTAAAGACAGATTTTAATAACAATTTACAAATTTCACGGAATGCTTCAAAGGAGAAAATTAAATGCAAATATTCGAGGTGTCTTATCTCCGGAAATGATAGAAGAATTGATTTTAATGGCCGGTCTCTCTGGCATTCGACTCACATCGCTGGAGACTATTAATGAAGCAAGCTTGTTTGAAGAGCAGGCACTGTGGCAAGAAATGTAATTTATTTCCCGGATTAAACAAATCACAAAGAACCATCACTTCCAATGCTTGATGCTCTTTTGTTTGACTTATAACGCACCATTATTCTGCGGAAAGTAGGGACACAGGAGCGTTTAATAAAAAAAAGTAAAACAATCAGTGTCAGTGAAGATAAATGTGTATATACCGCATATCCTCGCTCTTTCACCAAGGTCTTATCCCGATGGCAATGACGGGATATAATTACACAGAAAAGTTTGTTCCTCACGGACGGGATATCGAAACCCTGTAGAGCGGTTTCAGATAACCCCCTGTCAAGATTAACTCGCGGTAGCTTTCAGATTACCCCTATATAGGTCAGCATTAGAATTTATCATTTAGGTAAATCACCGAGGGGTTAATCTGAACAGTGCGGGATAACCTGAAATAAGGTCCAGACTACACCCTCTGGTAATCTGAAATCGATTTCAGATTGCTTGGGGTAACCTGAATTTAGGCGGGGAAGACCTGAAATGGGGGGTACCATGAGGTTTTTACACCAGACCCCCTCCATGAACTACAACACCTCTGAGCAAGGGAGTTTCTCCATAAATGTCTCTGCATACTTAAACTAGAAAAGCACTCAGAAACCTCCGCCATATGGCATTGTCAGAAATGAAGCAATTTGTTCTTTAAAAAATCCTTGATCGAGATGGTTATCCGGAGCATCCCCAAAACGTTATCAATTATTCTTATATCTTGCTGAGCTATTCTGTAAAATTCTCAGAATTCCATTTATAACATTTGAGTAATGTTGCTTACGGACAAACCAACCAACACCGGCAAAAAAAAATAACCTCCTTGGCTGGAGTAATAACTGATTCCGATTGCCTGTATATATATATATATATATATATATATATATATATATATATATATATATATATATATTGTTACGTAACTTAATATAAACAGATCACGTTTGCGTGATGAACACAAATTTTGTAACGGAGATTAAAAAAAAATCAGATTCTGTAACACTAGGCAGCGTGAAATGTCTAGGAGAATGAATAAAGAAGTCAGTGTTTTTTTGTCAACAAATAACCATAATTTATTCTTAAAATAACTCTAACTTTACAATACACTAAATCAATACAATTATATAGTAAAACAACTATAAATGTATACTCCCGGAGAATGACAGTCCAGTGTAAAGCTCTTGTAACAATCCAGAAAGGAAACTGAAGTCAAAATGCACAAAATCCAGGAGAAACTCTGAAGAAAATCTATAATTGCTGCACACGTCGGATAAGGTCCCAGAAACTGACACACTACGCTTCTGCGTCCGCTGGAAAACTTCTCTGCTCTCTGTCCTTTAGCTCTAAAACACAGCCGCTTTATATACTCTTCACGCCAAGCCGAGAATTTTCCACTTCTCGAACAGTCTATAAGATCTTACACAACACAGTAAAAACGCATAGAGACACACCATGGTGTACACGTGACTCATGACCAGGCGTGAAAGCCAAAAGCTAACATGACAACGAGAGTTCAACCAGTATGGATTAAACATAGAATGTAACAAACGGCCCGGCGAGGGTGTCACAACACGAGTTACGCCCGTGTCACACATAAAAAGAGCACCTGTAACAATATATATATATATATATATATATATATATATATATATATATATATATATATATATATATATTAGGGCTTAATCGATATACTGAGTTACGGGGTGACCTAGAAGCGGACCAAACTGTCTCACTTGTGAAGTTTCCTTTTCTGGTAGAGCGCTAGGAACGCCAGACATGTGCGCCACATGGGTTCGAATCTCCGATCGGCCCAATATTTTCCCCTGACCAAATTTGTCTTCGTAACAATTGTTATATTAATATGAGTCGATATGGTTCACGGTATGCTTTGCATTATCGTATCGAGGAAACTGCGACCAAATATGTATGCAACTCTATCCTAAACTAAAGTCTAAACTATTCATAAAATTAAACCTACTTTATATTTGATATTTCAGGGCCTTTTAAGACTTAATTACGATCAAATATATTGCAATAATATGATACCTATGATAGAAACGTTGCATGAGAAATCGTACCGTCAAAACGTAGCGGGTATCGCATTGAGCTATTCGTATTTTACCGGAATATGTTGACCTATATTCTATAATTCTATATTACACAGCCTTTATATAGAACTGTTGAATTGCTCTTGACATCGTCCAGCGGTGTCTCTGAAAACAAATATTGCAGTTTTTGCATTTATTTTATCTTAAATATCATTCCCTGTAAATATCATACTTTTACAAATGATACTTTTTTTATAAACCCGCCATTGTCTATGGTAACAACAACGTAATTGTGACGACTCCCCGGCGTGAAGTCAAGCCAGATGACTGAGCGGGCGGTCCACTGTACTGTTATAACTGGTGACAAATTACACGCTTCTTACAGCTATAGAAAATTAGTTCTGTTATTGATAAATCTCCCATGCGCTGGCAATCATTTTAGTTTCCTGGGGTACTTAGGTGCTTTGTATAGGATTTATTGGGCGTCATTGTAAGCACAAGGTCAGAATCCCATTTATCATGCAATTCATGTTACCATCCCCCCCCCCCCCCCCCTCTCTCTCTCTCTCTCTCTCTCTCGGGTCCGGCGGCTCTCCAACATCCAAGAATTGATCTTCTGACGAGCTAGGGACAGGAGAGATACTAAAGGTTAAGAAATTCCCGGTAATTTGGCCCTGATGATATAACAAGGACTAATTAAGCCACTAAGGAGTCCTTCGATGTTGCTTTGAGTCAGTAAGATCTATTTTGCATTTGATTAATCCTGGCTGTCACTTGCATGGTCAGTAAACGTGAAAAACATGTGACTCTCGATCCCATTTCATTATATGTTAGCATGCAATAACAGTCAACCCCCCCCCCCCCAGTCATCCAGTTAATCCTTTTGCATAACGTTGAATTAACCATAACACCTTGCATTCACGTCCTCATCAGTACTGGAGACAGTTGTATCACGAAACAAGGAAACTATACAAGGAAGCACCTGTATATAAGTTTATATTTTATAAATCGCGTAAAAGATGGTACATAAAATAATAGATCTTCACATATATATATATATAATATGTTTAAAGAATAAATACCTTTTGTTGATTATAATTGGCATGGATGTCGTTGAAGCATCCCCTTGAGCCCGCTTCAGCTATAAACAAGGTATGCATATTACCGTATCTTACTTTAGGAACAGCTTCCTTGCTTTAACACATTCATTTAATTATGGGGTGACATAAAAGCGGACCGAACCTTTACTAGCGTAGCGGTTGGAACGCCAGACATGTGTGCCGCCGACATGGTATCGAATCCCGGATCGGCCCAGTATTTTCCCCTGAGCAAATTTGTCTTCGAAACAAAATTCTTCGTAACAAAATGGGGGCTCGTCCAACGTGACGGTAAACTTTGTGGCAAAGGAAAGTGTGGGATTATCCTGGAATAATTAGTCTTATTCTGATAGCAGAACGCTCTTAAGAGGGGGTATGTTACGGGGTGACGTAATGGCGGACCGAAATGTCTCTTTAGTGAAGCTTGCTTTTCTAGCGAAGCGGTTGGAATGCCGGACTTGTGCGCCACAAACATGGGTTCGAAGCCGGGATCGGTCCAATGTTTTCCCCTGAGCAATTTGTATTCGTAACAATTTTTCCAAGCTTCATTACAGCATCTATCCTTTATGCGTCTAACAAATATATATATATATATATATATATATATATATATATATAAAATGTAATATATATATAATATGTAATATGAATGTCCCATGCCTCATGGTATATGTAAACATCATTACTGGTCACGTCTTCAAGGTAAACAAACCGATGTATGAATTCCCTGCCATAAACTTAGCGACACAAAATAAATGGAAATATATTTTTCATATCTTATCAAGACAGTAATCCACTGAAATCTATATTTTATTTTACTTAATCTCATTTACTACATCCCCAAAAAACCAGAAAAAAAGTCCGGTAACCGGGTTTATGAGCTATTATATTATTTATGTATAAATATATATATATATATATATATATATATATATAGGGTTTACAATCTTATCTGGAGTCGTGTTTGGTATATGAGAATTCTTGAAAGTTTGACAAGCAATATTGAAGTCTCTAGGTGTATATTACCAATGTCGATTAAAATTTTACTTGAATTTTAAAGTACATAATTATAGCCCTCTAAAAAATATATGAAGGGCAAAAAAATTGATGAAGATGTCAAATATTATCTACACTCTTTTTCTAAATAGTTATCTGATAAAGACATCCTCGACAGAAAATTCCAATCCTGAGGCAGCCATGAATACACGACTTAGTATATATTATATTGGGCTAGTAAGCCTTACCTGTGTCGTGATACAAGTCATACTGGGATTATAAGGCAAGGGTCATATACAATTTTGCATTTATTTCGTGGTAAACAGCCGATAGTCTTAACATAAGGCTATGAATGATGATCTGACACAAAAGAACACGTGATCTCACAAACCAAAATGAAAATCCGTCTCTACGGTAATGAGTCATTTCCTGAATCGAGTAAAGTTGTTGTCGTTCAGTAACCCGTGCGAGTCATGCTTATATTCATGCGGTCAGATATTCAACAAACATGCAAAGAGATTTACCAATATGCTGAGTTACAAAGAGATTTTTCTCGATCATAGTTGATGTTGTTAGAAAGTATACTAAAAAAACCTACGATAGGTCTGGTTAATGTCAAGTAACAGCACACTTGTAGGTCATGAGGCGCTGTCGAAAATGAAGAAAATATTTGCTCCCTTATAGAGTCCTCATTTCAGGAGGTAAAGGCACTCTGACGCCAGAAGATGTCGTTTTCTTTCTAATGTCAGAAGGCCGCTGCAGTCGCTGTCAGCTGTCTACCAAATATTTGTAAAGCTGACTTTTGAAAACTGATTTATATTTATGGAAAAACTGATATCAATATTTCCAACGCTCCTCGCATACATAACAATACAATTCGGTGTTCCAATTGGTCTCCATAAGCCATCGGTCTTACATGCTTGATGTTTCGGTAAGCCTGCCTTATCAGGAAAGCACGCCTTCATTTACCAATTCCTATTTACTGCTTCTGGCACGTTTGACACGCGTGTTCCGTTATGGAACATAAACCTCAATTACGCATGACATTAATATATCTTTATCAATTTAGGCACGTTTTCCGTTTCTGGCAATCGGAAAACGTTCAGCATTCTAGAATAAATCTTCCCGTTTGTACGGAGCAATGCTGAATTCAAAATATCCCGTGCGGATGAAGTTTTATGTATTTGGGGATGACTAAATTAGGATATTCCCTGTCCAGCTCGGAGAGATTAAAAGTAACAATTTTTTAGGCAAATTTCCTTGTTATTTCGTGGGAGCGGAATTCAACATACATATTTCATTAAAATATCCTTGTAAACATAAAAGCCTTTTATTCATTTTTTATGCATAATTCATCATGTTCAATTTCTTAAATATCTTATGATAATATGAGGAATAACGTCCTCTATTTTAAGATTGTAACCGGAAGTGAAAGTATGCAAGGATGAAAATGTTGTAAACATGGTTGATATTTTATCTTTTAAAGTTAATTTAATGCTATAATTTTCTCAGCAGATGTTTAGTGTTGAACGTTTTCCTTAATATTACATGCAAATTTGGATGAGGAAGACCCCCTGCGGCACCCCCTTGCTAAGCAATTGATATAATGCAAATCTATTAATTTTCATGATAAATAATTGTTACAGGTGTCTCTTTTATTGTGCGCTGTTGACTTACTGATTCATGTTAGGCTCAAGCCCTGTGCGTCAATTTCCATTGCGTGTAGAGAAACAGTGCTCGATGTAATCCGTACTAGGTGAGCCCTGGCGTGTAAAGACACAGCCCTCCTTCTAATCTGGAATTTTCTGGGCTGTTCGCGCTCTATCAGCGCGTCTTGAATATTTCTTTGGGCGCGTGTGTATTATGTATTGTTGGGTTCTTTGGATTGTTCGTGAAATAGAAGTTTCTAGGCTTTGAGGTGAGAAGCCATAAATTAGGGACAGAGGATCCGGACACTCAGGTACTGTACACTTTATTTATTATACTGTGAAATTGTATAGGTTTACTGTTATACTGTGTAATTGTATTGATTTAGTGAATTGTAATGTTAGGATTGTTTTAAGAATAAATCATAATTACATGTTAATAAAAAACCACTGACTACTTTATTCATTCCCCTAGACATTTCACGCTGCCTAGCGTTACAGAATCTGATTTTTATTTATCTCCGTAACAAAATATATGCTCGTCACGACTACGTGATCTGTTGTTATTAGGTTCCGTAACATAATACTTATACATGCATACTGCTTTTTTATTTATTCTACATAAACTTTAATGAGATGAAGTACTGAAATCAGAATCATCATAAGGAACACCATAATGGACAATTTAGGATAACATAACGTCATTAGAGCCCAAACTCATCGTAAGGGATTAAAAAATTAGACTTTTCAATGGAAAGCCAATGACTATCAGATCATTTGGTCTTATTATTCATATTACGCATGTAAACCTTGAAACAGTAATATCAGGTCATATTATGAGACGTTGTCAAGTACCTGTGGCCAAATGTATGTTTGACGGCTATATAAAGATCAAAACGACAAAATATGCCCAGACAGCAAACCTGCGTTAGGAACCGACCACATTTACAGAATATAGCTATAGCATGCTGAATGAACATTCAAAATATTTCAACAAAGCTTGAAATGTCAGAAAATTACCGGGAGGTTTAGATTTGATGCGCGGATTTATGCGTTCTGTCGCTCATTATAAGGTCTTCGGCGATTTGAAGCGGCTGGCTTCCAAGGAGAACACCAGGCGGGTGAATGCCATTAGTGCTAACATGTCCCTTTATAACAGGTACTTCAGAGTAATCTCCCTAGCGTTGTGCCCGGATATATGTCTCATGAATATTGTCCTACCGGGATGTTTTAACAGAATATGTTTAACTCTTGCATGACACGACTGCCTGAAATCGGACATTTAACCGGACTCACAGAGCAGGAATCTGAAGATATGGTCGAGTTTGACTTATTCATAAAACAGTCCAGAAGTTCTAACGTTTAGTTGAGAAAAAAAACCTATCAACATCCTGACATGTGCAGAACTACTTACGGAAAAGTAGACCCTGTATTTTATCATTGGCACTACAAAAATGAGTTGTAAAACTGCCGCTATGGTTGCTTTGAATAGTTTCAATAGGTGATCATAATTTCAAAGTATTGTATCCGCCAAAACAGAGTTTTGCGGATACTATGTTTTCAGCTGCACGCCGCCGCCGCCGCCGCGTAGGTGTCCGGAGAACTCCTCCGTAACCGCTGGGCGGAATTTTACGAAACCCGGGATTATGTTCGGATCACATGTGAACTGCTGCGCCCCGATTTTGTTTTGACCTCTGACCTTTCCTCTGCGCTCTGCGTCCGTTTGTGCGTCTGTTCCCACACATAAACCCACATATCTCGGGAACCGTTTGACCGATCAGAAATTTTTTTTTTGCACAAATGTAGCCCTTGGAGAGCTTTATAACATACACGAAAAATGGTGGCGCCACCTGCAACCATGTTTGCACAGTGTCCATCTGTTTGTCTGCCTTGGGTTAAAATCACTCATATCTCTGCAGTGACATGACTAATTCACCTGAAATTCGGCATGCGTATACATCCTGGATAGCTTTTCTGATTTTATGACAGGTGGCGCCACCTACATTCACGTTTACGCTACAGACATCCAAGCTCATATCTCGGGAACCGTTTGACCGATTGGGCCATGTGTATACATCTCACATAGCTCTTCATCATACGCAAAACTGGTGGCGCCACCTGCAACATCTTATGCACAGCATCCATCTGTTGATCTGCCTTAGGATAAAATCACTAATATCTCGGCAGTGGTTTGACTTATCCACCTGAAATTTTGTAGGTTTATACATCCTGGACAATTTTCTGGATTTTTTTGACAGGTGGCGCCACCTGCATTCTAGTTTATGCAGCAGACATCCAAGCTCATATCTTGGGAACCGTTTGACCGATTGGGCCAAAGTTTTGCATGTGTATAGTTCTCACATAGCTCTTTATCATACGCAAAACTGGTGGCGCCACCTGCAACCATTTTTGCTCAGCATCCATCTGTTTGTCTGCCACGGGCTAAAATCACTCATATACATGTAGTGGTTTGACTTATCTGCCTTAAATTTTGCATATGTATACAACTTGGACGGCTTTCTGGATTTTGTGGTGGGGGGGGGGGGCAACCTACATACACAATTTGGCTGCAGACATCCATGCTAATATGCAACACTCTATTTCCCCTTGCCACTCAATCCATGCCTCACTTCACCCGTTCTACTCTGATTTAGGCGGATACACGTAGTCGCTTGTCGACTACCCGTATTCTAGTTAACATTTCAAAACGGTTGCCATTCACAAAAACGATGGAATTGGCAGGAATATTTTAAATACCGTTGTTATCGATTTGTTTTAATGAAAATGATATTGATCACATCATGATGTTGATGTTGATGTTGATAAGTGAACTCCTGCATCTTAAAGATACTATCAGCCTTATTTGATGAACTTTGCTGTGGGCACGGGGAAACTGCATGTACATCACAAAATAAATTAATGGCATATCTTTCTTAAGTCTATTTAACTGGGTTTAGACCGGCTTCTGTGGCTCAGGGGCAGAGCGCAGGACTCAAAGCCGGGAGATCGTAAGTTTCGAATCTCAGCCGAGACGGTGAGATATTTTAACGGGCGGCCCCCATCCAGGGTGAGCGCTCTGCAGGCTTGACGGTAAGGCCCTGCCCTACGGCCGTGTTTCACTCACAAACGGGTGCGCCTTTCGGTGGCTCCTCGGTGGTATGACCCAGCAATGGGGACGATTACTCACCCAGGGCCCGCAGGGGCAGTAATCACCGGGCCTGGTTAACGCCAGGATATAAATTGAGAGTAAGCGTGTGATACTGCCCTGTCACGTAGGTCTAAACCGGAATGGAATTCTGCAGATGTACATATATATAGTTACGTAAGCATTAAGAAATGGAGGCGGTTACCTCCACCAAAAAAAAAATATTAAAAAAAAAATTAACTGGGTTTCATTATTTTATAGTAATTTACTGTAATTAAAACTGATGTTGGTGACTTTAGTAAAGAGTGTAATATAACTAAAGGCTCTTCAACGGTAGCCGTGAATACACGACGGAGCAGGCCCTTGCCGACCATCCTGTTTCATTCATATCGTGGTAAACAATCGATATTCTTAACGTTACGTTACGAGTGACAAGTAAACACAAACGAATACATGTGAACTCACAAACCAAAGCGGAAATCCGTCTCTATTGTAACGAGTCATTTAGTGTGTAGCCTACAAGTTGGCTATCGTCCAGTTAGTTACCTGTGTGAGGCTGTTTGTATTCACGCGGTGAGAAATTCAACAAACATGCATAATGATTCACCAATATATCCAGTTACAATGGATTTTTTCTCGCACATGGCAGATGTTGCTTAATAGATATAGTAACGAAGCTAAATATCGGTCTGGTTTTATTTGAAATGGAGGCGCGCCCTCTTAATCCAAATCTGCCCATGGGCAAATCCTATTATGTGATTTCACATCAAAGCAAGCACTGTGACAACTCTTTCTCTGACATTATTAGCATGGCCGCATGCCAGGGCTGTACCGATATACCGGTACAGTCATGAAAAATTTAAATATCGTATCGGTTTTGTTAAATGTCCCTGTATCGATATAATTACCTTATTTAATTTTCCGGAGAAAAGCGACGTCCGACATTTAGAAAGTCTTTTTTTTCGCCATATGGCAGAAACAATCCATTTTAAAACGAATTTCATTTCCGGTTTTTTATATTAAAGGTATATCTTGTTTGGTTTCGATGAACAAAAAATCCCTTCCGCCAGAGATTGCTTCTACTTAAAACGAAACCTTATCCATTTGGGAATTATAGAGATGGCCTTGCCTACATATCTCAACTGTCAAACTATAAAATTAAATTAGTTACACTTCAAGAAAACACCTCCTGTTTACATTTCACATGTGCATGCTTACAAAATATTACTTATCCGTGAAGGCCTTACCACAAAAACATGTCATATTTCGAACGAACATTCATATGAGAACGCGAAAAAAACATGTATTTTAATCGGTAATTCACCGCAGTTCTTGGTACAGCTTCCATGCAACTCAAACAACTGTTACTGGAGACCCTTGACAGGACTCGAAATAAGGGCCCCACTAGCTGCAGACCTTACGGCGGCGCCACCACGGCGACCTAGTAGATCGCCATTGGTCGCCCTCAACATCGACAAAAAAGCCTCCAAGTATGACCGCAAAGCCGCTCTCGCCCCGCTGACACGACGTGTGCTGGCGCCGCGAGCTTCGTCAGAGCGCAGACGCCTGCACACATCGAATTTGCCTTGGTGCAAGGCTGAGAATTACACACCAGGTGACCCGGGCTCCATACTCAGCCTTGAATATGTTCTTACGAAATATCGTAGCGGTCCTTCTGATTTATCAGAAGGAAAGAATAAAAGAGTAATTAAGAATAAGAATAAGAATATTTACTATAATTTATTTGGGACAATAATCAGAGGACAACTTTTCTCATATCAATAAGGTCAAGGACAGGGTCATGTGACAAAAGATAAACATGACAGCATGGCAGGCTAAAAAAACCAACAGGAGTTGAAATCTTAACAATTTCCTTATAAGGGCACTTCTACATAATTTATTTTTACTCCAGAACAGTTTATTTGCCATTATTGGTAAGAAATTTGCTTAATTGCCTCCATTTTCTCTGTTTATTTTGCAAATATCCCAATATACCCTTGCTACGCTTTTCCATAAGAGGATTCCCATAACTGAAATCTCATTTCAGTTATGAACCCATAACAAACATCGAATCGAACTGGACGCAGAGAGAGCGCAGCTCTGACGTCATAAGCGCAGCGGCAGCACCATGCGAAGCGTGTAAAGAGTTCACTAGGGTCACTAGGTCTAGGCAGCGGCGGGGTAAGTGTAATGAGCCAGCGCCGTGAAACGGGAAGGCCGATGCTACCATGTTTACTGGCGATCGACCTGCGCTGTCAGGAAGCTGGTAATGCGCTGCTTGGACACTGATGGCGATCGAATTCCGATCTGACTGCGCTTTTAATCCACGGCGACCACGCGGCGGAAATTTTGTCCATGTTCGAAACTGGTCGCCACGCATGGCGTTCATGGTGACCATATGACGACCCAAGGCGACACTTTCTCGCTCCTACGAAGCTCATGAAAACTTAAGGTCACTCTGGCCGCGCTCAACGGCGATCTGCCCCAATTCGGTGATTGCAGCGAGATCGCCTTCTCGTGTGACGGGGGTGTCAGCAAACACTATCAACAGGGCTGGGCAGTGTGGACCAACAGGGCAGGAAATTTACCTGAATCCAATTGGTATTACTGGACTACAAATGTTTACTGAAACCCCTCGTTTTAAGTAAATCGTTAGAACGCAGTAAAGTATAACAAATTCACGAAGAATCGATTACATGGGAAAAAACTATACGCGATTGTTCTTTAATTGCACAATAAATAAATATTCGCGCGATTCACTTGAAAGCGTGATCAGGATGAGACCCTTTATATAAAGTGATCGTAACCCCCGCCCCTCAGCGGGGTTTATATGATTTGCAGGCATTAGTTAGACTCTCTGTCTGTCTGGCTGTGCCACTAGTCTTCACATATCACCAACTAAACAAAATCATCAAAGAGTTACATCTTGTCCTACAGGCAGACTATGAACTGAAAGAAATTGTTAGTTCAATACCTATGGTATCATACAGACAACCCAAAAACCTTAGACAGACCCTTGTCAGAAACAAAACAACACATAATAAGAGAAACTACGGCACATTCCCCTGCAACAAAGCCAGATGCACAACATGTGCAATAATAACACAGGGAGAAACTCTAAACATTAACAGTCAAACCTATAAGGTACGAGGACATTTCAGCTGCGAGTCGAGGGGAGTGATGATTGTATACAATGCAGGATCTGTCCAGATATTTCATACATAGGTGAAACTGGACAAACCTTGAGACAACGTGTCAACGGCCATAGACGAACCATTAGCTCAAACAACCGCTTTGTGCCAATAGGAAAACATTTCTCTGAAAACGGACATCAGGCCTCGGACATGAAAATATGTGTTTTAATGGGTAATCTGCCAGATACACACAACAGACGAATATGGGAACTTAAACTCATAGAAGAGTTTGACTGCATAAATATGGGATTAAACAGAGATAATGGATTCCTAACCCATTACAAAGACTAAACATAGGACTTAACTTTTTTAGACTATGTACATACATTTTGATTTTTACACCAATACACAACACAATAATTGAAAACTTGGAACACTCCCTTGCTTTTAAGGATCAGTAACCACTTCACTGGACACCTGCTACCTGGTAATCATGATCACTAATCCACCAATCCCCTAATTCAGGCAGCACCGACACAACTTAACAATAGACCCGACAAGCTTTGCCATAATCCTCGTCAACTGAAACCATACTGGAAACAGCTATACCTGAGGAACAGCTTCATTTACACCTAAGGAAGGTGGCCGAACACCCGAAAGCTTGTGTACAAGAACCTACACACAGCTAGTAAACTAAAAAAATTGATGTAATTTTCAGGATAGTTCGACAATACTACAATAACAATTGATTCAATTTTGGTGACGATCCGGATCCCAAACTGGATCCAGGAATTTCTTAAACAAAATGTTGTAATTCCAACAATGACATATGAGTGCAATTTTATAGTTATACATTTAATTACCGGCATATTCCGTCAGCCCGACATCGATGTTCGGTATGGCAAGCGGGGGGGGGGGGGGGGTTGTATTGATGTATCCACTGGACAGAGGTGTCACGGAAGGCTGACAAAGCCTAGCCGTGACAAACCGACTGAGTAGGCTATGATAATTGGGCTGGTAAGCCTATACTTGAGTCGTGATACAAGCAATATCGAGGAATGCACCGCAGTGGTCTTCCATTCTGTTGCATTCATATTATGGTAAACAGCCCATAAAAAAAAATTATAGGCTACGAATGATGAATTAACACAAAAACATACATTTGAACTCACAAAACAAGTGAAGCTCCGTTTTGGTAACGAGTCATTTCCTGTATTGCGTACAAGTTCGCTGCGTCCAGTAACCCGTGCGAGCCATGATTGCATTCATGCGGTCAGAAATTCATCAAACAAGCGGAGGGGTTTACCAATATGCTGAATTAAACGGAACTTTTCTAGCCCATGTTTGGTGTTGTTAGAAAGTATATTAAAAAACTATCGATTATTCTGTTTTGTGTCATTTAACGTTGTACCTGTAGGCCATGAGGCGTTGTCGGAAATGACGAAAATATTGCATCCTCATAGAGCTTTAACATGCGTTCCCCCCTGAAGGATGTAACGACACTCTAACAGCCAGTAAGCTGGTCGTAGACTCTCTTTTGTCAGAGGGTCGGAATCGCATTAGACAAATCCCTAACAATTTTCTATGCTCTATTTATTACAGAGGTCAGACTGGAAGCCTGTTCACATAGGCTGGCGGTAATATATCCCAGTACTCTTGCAGACAACTGAATCTGACTAGCATGGCATTAGGCAGACCGAAAAACTCCGTCCGCTATATTAAGATATTCCTTCTAGATTTACCCCTTTGCTGTTCGGATCCGCTCCAAAATTTTACAAAGTCTTCATTCCCACTCCTTTCTCGAAGTGTCATTATATTCGGTATAGTTTTTAAGCAGTCCTGTTAACAGACAGACAATCAAACAGACATCGTTGAAACACAAAATCCTGTTCAAATGTAATTTAAAAAAAAGCTATATTTAATTGGTTTTTAGGTCGTCATATCACGACGGATTTAGGACATTCAATAAATCTCTCAATCTCACTAGCGCAACCTATCAGCAGCAATTGACACTGATTTTTCGGGTCCGATATATCGAAAGTTAATATTTATCATATCCCGGGTGATTAAACAAATAAACCTAACTTTATTTTAAAATTAAGTTTTTACTTGGTATTTGGTTTTCCCTATAAAACCTATGCTGACCTGAACACTAGTCTAACATTATGCGCAGTGCGCATGTTCGTGAAAAAGGTTTTTTAACCAGACACAGACGGTTTGGAGTCGTGTTGGGGACGCAGGAAACTGTCAAACTGTCTGACGATTACGGTAAAACACAGATGGTGAATTTTAGTTATACTAATCGAGGCGTGCAGCACTACGTTAAGGTCAAGTAATTCAGTGCTAAGAGTATTAAGTGCCGAACCATGTTATTGTCAATCTTGCAGTCTGTTTCAGTATTTAAAGCTATGAAAGATATTCATGATCAGGGTTATGACCACGCCGGTCGAGGTAGCCGGGTCGGGCTTCTGCCTGACGGCACAAAGCTAACATTTGCAACCCACAGACCGGCACAAAAGATCGTTAGAGAAACAGTTACCAGCAATTAAACATTGGTTATTTATTACCCTAAACTGCATTAAATTTGTACTTCATAAGTATGTTTACAATTTTAAATGAATAAATTGAGAGCCAAAATAATCATGAAAAAAAATAAATATAACACAGAACAACGCAAAGATAAAGATTATATATTCCGATACCGCCGTGACAACCTCCGCTTGCATCGCCAATATCCGTAAATTAAGCCGACACTGAAATTCGTCTAGCTATAATCCTGTTCAAAACACACACACACACACATGTATACATATATATATATATATATATATATATATATATATATATATATATATATATATATATAAATAAACACTAGTCGGCGAGAGTTGTGCATTTACCTTAAGAAAAGAAAAAAGGTCATCAGTTTACAAACATCGGGGAAACCGAGAGAGTTTCGTAACATATATTGCTCATAAATATTGCCAAGAACAACCACAGATATTGCAATTCATACGAAACTAAACATGGTACTCACAGTCAGTTGCTACTTATTCCATGAATGGAGCTCTGTATGATCCGGTACGGTCATATGACCATCCTTGCAGCTTTATAACACTGGAACAGTCCATTTCTTAGGGGGATAGCAGGACCCAATCAACGGCCGCAGGCATTCTGGTCCCCTGCCACCGACAAAGAGAATATTAAGTCGGTCCTTCAAGAGTGTTTAGTTTTGCTTGAAAGTGCTAGCTATTTTCTTTTTCTTTTTGGCAAACCGTGTTAGACCTCAAAAGGACTTTTTCTTTGGTGATTCTAGTTCCGCTTTTATGGTTGCCAATCAGTGGTGAAAATGGTTAAGCTTTCACGACGCCGCCTTCTTGGTGGTGTACGCTATGGAGTAAACAGTAAGGCTGTAACTGTGACAGACTTCAGACAAGCAAAGACCGTTATCAACACGCTCGCTCGCAGTACTGGATTAATCTGGAAGAGACACATTTCGGTTTTGTTCGCTCATGCCTTGCAGGGCCGTCTGTTGTATTTTGCTACGGCCAAAAAGATGTATTGTGTGTGTGTGTGTGATGGTGTGTGTGTGTGTGTGCGGGGGGAGGGGGAAGGGGGGTCTTGCACGAATTGACTTGGAGCACCTAATAGATTAAGTTTAAACATTTGACAGATCGTTCTAAATAATTCACTAAATGTTTTCCTTGTCTGACGAAGCACTGTCTAATTAAACAGTTTCTAATACCAATGTATGTAGACTGATATCGGTATCAGATACAGAACTACCGATAACTTTTTGCCCCCTGTATATTTAGGTACCCAACCATCAAGAGCCGAAGGGCCCAATCCTCACCTGTGTACATTTTGTTAAGGACCCCCCCCCCCTCGAAAAATCAATCATTTCATGTGCAGAAAACACAAGTTAATTAAATAAAGATGAATAAACGCACGATTATCCGTACCATACTTAAAACATATTCATTTTCAAATATACTAAGAATGAAAAATCAGAAGGTAGCGGTATAGACAAAGGTTACGAGCACATATCTTATTGACGGGCCTATATCGCTCTATGTACGTTCAAAATTCAATGATGCTCTGAAATTCAATGGCATACAACATCTCACAGTTAACGACTAATGTACGCTCTTTACACAGCGCTTTAACTATAGGCCTAGTACCTATATCGTTTCTTTAGAAGCGCAAGATTTCCGCTGCCTCGGGAGCGTACGACTAATGCTTCTGCGACAGTTCTTAAAAAGCTAGTTTGGCCGATTCCCTTAAAAGTTATATTTGGGGATGATACACATTTTTTCGTTTTTTTCATGGATTTTGACACCATGATTGAATGGTAGGCAACGATGCTAAAAATGGCACAGTTTTCAATCTGCCAAATCACACAGTATGCACATACACCCATAAAATCTCCAACCATACTTGAATTCAGCGCAGTTGACTCAACATGGACATGTGTACAAACTTTTGTGGGGATCCACCAAGGCATTGCTGAGAATGGCTGTGAACAGACGGACGGATGATAGACGGGCAGCGAGCAATGGCAATATATTGTTCACAGGTAACCTAAGATTAAGTTTTTCTTTTCTTAGATATAAACCTTGTAACTGACAGCGTCTTTTTCAAAATATGGTTTTAGTTCTCACACGTTACACTAAATCTCCATTTCCTGCATGCATGACGATTGAATTTAAAGTTTTCTTAAATCTGAACTAGTGGTGGCCGATTAATTGATCTTTTCATGATTAATTGGTAATTGGTCTTTTTTTCATGTCGACTAAAATAGATGCACTTTCTTGATCGGTATATTTGGATTCGATGAAAATCGGGTGCATTCGATGATAACAAACGCAAAGGAGTTGATATTATCTTGTGGAATATGTTAATTAGAACGACACAGAAGACAATCGAGGTGCGTACTGCATAGCAGTAGACAATGTTAACACATAACCGATGTGGCTTTGAGAGTCGGTTGTATTGTCCCTTCTATGGGAGTGGTTTACTTTGAGTTTTTCAGATTCCTCAGTCCCAAACACTTGCAAACGCCACCATCTGAGCTATGGAGGGCACATGCTTCAATTCGTTGGAATAACTATTTTTAAAAGTTTAGGATTTCTAATATGACTTCGAGCAGAGGGCGATAGGAGAGTCAGAAGCTGGCCATAACCTTGACCTTTAAGTATTACCGTAAATACACGTCTTGTTATTGGTATTGGTTTCATACTAAGGTGCAAGAGTGAGCATGCTTTTCCATTATTGTCACGTGATACAGAAGCTTCATGAAATAATCGATTAAAACCCCATCATCAGTTATATATTTTCGATCATCAAACATGATTTGAAATAAAAGCAATCCCTACCACCAGTCAGTATACCGAATATATGCTCTATTCCAAGTCTCCTGTCAAACTATTTTTTTTATATTTCTTTACAATATAATTTTTTTGCCATAACAAATTAGCTTTTTTCAAGGAAGATAATGTGATGATTTAAATATGATTTAAATTAGCGTGAAATAAATACGTTTACTCTGCGAAGCCGGAACGGTGTTATTCTGCATAGAAGGAGCTATAAATGATGGAGTCAGTTTAAGTGACCATATCTGTTTTCACCATGTTAACAGAAGGGACGTGTGTGTGACGTAACACACCTATGACGTAAAAAAATACCCCTCTGACGTAATCACTACGAATCGTAAAATGTGTGTACTTAAGCTCATCAGTTTTGATCGTCGCAAGACCGTACATCTGTTCACTCACATTTCCATCTTAATTAATTATATGGAATCCATACATGAGAGAGCATTTTTTTGCAGTTTGATAATCGCCACATGTGTCTGACTAACCTCTGACTCTCAGGTAAATAAAGGTAAGCTTTTATTGCATTGTATAAAAATTATAACGAATAACAGTTGGACAGGGGTACTTGAATGGAGTTAAAAGTATGTCCAGCCAATGGGCGCCTATCCGTTTTTGCCAATAATTTGAACATGTTGATATTTCTGTTCATTGTGTTATAATAAGAGCACAAAACACATATGCATTCTGGCAACAGAGAATTAAAGATTTTAGTTTAAAAAATTTAAAGCCGGCCATACACTAGGGAACATGTTGCGCAACATTTTGCGGATCACGCATCTTGTAACATGTTGCAGTGTTTTGTTTCTTGAAACACGACCCATATTCATTTATGCAACATGTTCCTATACAAAGAGCAAACCTTAGTAATATAATTTGAGAAAAGATTAATTTTCAATAAATGGGCATATTTGAGTGAAGACCAATCAGTTATATTTGAACATCTTGGCTACTCTAAAAACCTTGTACATGTACAGCCATGCAACTGCCCCCATAATTAATCATTTGTATTTTGGTAAAGCATAACCACGAATAACTGAATTTGAATGTTTTCCATGGTGAAAAAAGAAGAAAACATTAATTCGGGCGCACAAATTAATAATTTATTGATATATATTTTAAGAATTGATTAATTTCCACCTTGGAAATTTATTGTTCACATCCAGTTACTTGTGCTCACGAAAAAAAAAATATTTTACCTTCCTGTAATTTTATTTGTACCATGTCATTTTCCGTGGGCTCCGTTGGAGAGTAGGTCCATGTCCTATGATATATCATCTGTCATATGATCACAAAAATTCTTGGGTATATTTACCAGTACTTCCAAGAATTTGTGCCGTTTCTTTGAAATGCGTTTTTTCATGCCTCTGTTTTTGGAATGATCAGCTTTTGTTTTATAAAGAAACCTGTATAATTGGTACAAATCCAAAAGAAACGGTTCTGTTTCTTGAAACATGTTGCATATAGCACTTGGAACATGAAACGTTTTGCCATAAACTCATGCAACATGTTGTGCAACTAATTAGCTAATTCCCTGTGTATGGCTGGCTTAAGGCAAAAAAAGGTTTGGTTCTTAGGCCCTTTTATAAATCATTGCGCGAGGGCGATTTTTTTTTTACCTATTTTGATAAAAATGCCATATGATCAGGGAAGGTATGATAATAAAAGTTTTTTTTTGCTAAACGGTTAAAAGCAATCAATAACAAAGGAAATTTTATCAAAATTGTATTATTTTATCATCCTGAAAGAAATGTCCGAGCGGCTGATGCAATTAAATGGTAAGTTTCACTTGAAAATCAATATAAAACTTTTGAAGTTGGGGGTTAAAATTGACGCGCGCGGTGCCTGAGAATACTACCTTTTTCTGGCCTAAAATATATACTTTTCATCATTATAGACGTTTCCTCATGATGGCGTCTTTCACCTGACGATATATTTTACTGTATTTATGGTACCAAATAATATTATCATCCTATCAACGTGTGTAAAAGAATGGACTTGACCCTGTCACTTTAGTCTGTATGTAGTGACAGGAATAGCCTGTTTTCTCGATATTAAGTTAATTGTTTTACTTAGATTCTTTGCATGGTATGGTGGTGTTTTTCTTGTGAATAATGACCGGATTGATTTACTTACAGGTAATTTTTTTTTCAAAATAAATTTACTTTATGAATAAATAAAGCAAACACTGATGGGCGCCCCTTGATGGGCTCGGACTATTTATTAATGAAGAGGAGTTATTTATAAAAAAAAAAGCAGTCTGACTGTCAAAGAGTGCCCCCCGGCCACAGACGTTACTAAATCTCTCAACCAGTGACTAAAGATCTGTTTGAATCTCCCATGAATGTCAATGTAGTCATCAATCTTTGCGTTTTAACGGAACAATTCTCGATGTTGTCTGCGATAAAATCATGAGGAGAGCTGGTAAATCTGATCTTTAAATAACAAATTAACACTGCACCCCGCTACATATAGACGCCGTTATAAATTTATAAAACATGCCCCCAATTCAGAGTCCATAGATTCACTTAAACATCAGAACTAAGAGCTCACACAAACACACCAACCGTTAAAGATTACATGATAAAACAAGTCGTCAACACTTACAATATAATCACACAAATAAACACAATAAAACCCTAAAAAATAAACACAAGCATGCAATAGCCAAATTTTGTTTCTCCCCTAGATATAATCCTACGAAATCCTTTGTAGAACGTGATATCCATTACATCACGTGAATTCATTAAGCTAAAACCTGTTAAGTATGCTGGATTTGGCATTGCATCGATCAAAATTTTTGGGATCGTAGCGTTTCATCTGTATCCGTTCAGAATTTCCCCTTATCCGTTTGCTTAATAGTTAAACGTTCGTTTTACTGTCACTTGTTAGCTATATTGTTGCAGAAGGAGCGCCAAGGTGAGGGGGGATTCCCTGACTTCCTCAACTACGGCGCTTTAGTCCTTCCAGGGACGTAGCCAGGGGGTGCCGCCCCCCCCCCCCCCATCCTCCTTTGCTGGTAATATTCAGGAAAACCTTTCCATACACTTAATGTCGGCATATATATCACACAATATGATACTCTCATGATTTTCATAATTCGTCAAGTACTGTGTAGTAAAATGTGTAGATGTAGCACAAACATATGGCTGTTTTTCAACTGACCTAAGTGCATAGACACATCTTGAGGTATGACCACAATGACACAAACGCACTCATAAACAGTCCACATAATAAACATCTTGGTTGTGACCACTGTGACACAGACTCACACTGGCTATGCATAGCTCACCTAATTAGCTTGTTTATTGTGCTTGCTGCACAGATATTTGTATGAAATAGGCTTTTCCGGTAACATATACATGTATACAGCCATCAGCTAGGGTTATTTTCACTGTAATAGCAAAATAGCCTCTTCCTACATTATTTTGTTTCTCATCTGATGTAATTAAGAATTCTTAAACCCAAACACATTGAGCAAACTCGCTTTTAAACTCTATATATTAATGGAAACAACAAAAATAATTTTTAAAAATATTTTCAAAACGAGGTCAAAAGACAGCCGAGGAGACTTTCAACCAGTTAGGTCAAGTGACTTGAATCGAAAGTACTGAAATATAAACTGATAAAAAATCGTGTTAAAATTTAATATCTATTTTCTTATTAATCATACTATAATTTCAGGTAAAACAAAGGGCAAATTAAGTATAGTTCCGCCATTTTGTCTATATATAAGTGTTTGATGTCAGCACTTTATACGATCAAATAGCAACCCTTGACGCCCTAGGTCGCGAAGGCTTTTACAGTACGGAGATACGTCACAGGGTTTGCCCTGGGTTGAAAGGAGCTTGAGATAAATGATCACGAGGCTGACCTTGACCTCCGACATATCAGTATCCTAGTGACAGCCCTTCGCTCGCTCAGTGCAGTTCGGAACAAACACTGACATGTCACGCCAACCTTTCACCACAGCGTTAAAAACGGTCCGTCTTCCATTCAGGTTACAAACAACCCCGCACTAAAAGAAAACACATGCCACCGCAACCCATATATATACCATTCAGTCCACAGTCCAAACCTGTGTTGTAGCCGAGATTGCATATATCCGAGTATTTGTCCGAGTCTGAGCAGTCGTGTCTATGTCCACCTGAGTCTCTGGTAAACCGATTCAGTCCATTTGAAAATATAAATGTAAAAATAAATAAGTACGTTAGCTTATTTGCCCTAAATGAGCCTTTGTGTGTTATATCTATACTAAAATGTTGATTAAACAATAAAAAAATCAATTTGGGTCTAGTTTGCTTAATGCATTGAACAAGAATCTGTGTAACCGTGCGGCAATACTTATGGTCATATAATGCACAGTAATCTTGTACAATCTCCGGACCTGGGTGAATCTTTTTAGTTTTCGTCATTAGTCCTCCTGGGTGGGAACTTTCCTTTTCCTAAATTCTGGATCCGCCCCTGTGTAAGTGTCAATGGGGTACAAAATCTTATCATTACAGCAAAATGTACATGACAGAAATTTGTTTCACTCGACTCACTTTGGATTCAGTCAGAAAAGCACAGGTTTAAAAACAATTAGCCCTAAGGTGATGAATAAATGTTATATTGAACTCGAGTACACTGTAAGTATTGCCCGGACTGGATTACTCGAGTAGTCCTATCAGCCCTAGAATACACATTATACGGGGTGGAGATTGGTGATTAAAAGAACTAGGGGTATACCCATAAGTTCGACATGAAAACAGTAACAACAGTACGTACGCAAAATGGAAACCGGTTTCGAGGAACTGCGAGGAATAAACCTGCAATGGTTCGATTAGAAGACAGGGAAGCGACACGAAATTACTCCAACAACAGCGTCCAGGGAAGAATATTTGCGGAGAGAGTCAAGAAGCAAGGACACGTATATCGTACAGGTATATAGGATGGTATAACGCATTTCTTTGACCACGCCCAAATCCTCAAATTATAATAGGATTCTCGACTCGTGCCTTTTGAGTCCGAATCAGGGGCGGATCAAGGATTATGGGGAAAAAGGGGGGGGGGGGGGGTCCGACCCAGAAGGACTAGTGACAAAGCCTAAACTCAGCCCCCCCCCCCCTCCCCACCCCTCGGTCCGGAAAGGAATCAAAGACCTGAAAACAAATAACTGAAGTCCAGACGAGTCCAAAATCACTGGTCCGTACATATATACTAAAAAAAAAACATAATACACGTATCCCCATCTATAAACAAAAGATTATCCCTTGAACCTTTCATAAAATAGGTCAAACAACGCCGATCTCACGGTACATTGGATGTTGTATTTATCATGTTTGTTTTGTTCATATCAACGTGTTTATATCATGTAGGGGGGGGGGGGGTCCGACAAAACAAAGCAAACACGTTCAATCACGACATCTGGCGGAAAGTCAGACGAAGCAGATTTGCAAATTACATTTTCAACTAGTGACCTTTCAAGTAGTGACCTTTTAAGTAGTGACCTTTCATCTAGTGACCTTTCATCTAGTGACCTTTCATCTAGTGACCTTTCAACCAGTGAACTTTCAACCAGTGAACTTTCAACTAATGACCTAAATGTTCTGCATATTAAAACTAACTATCTTTAGTATCATCATCTAGTGATCTCTATCATCAATACACGGTGGTAGGGTGGGGGGTGGGAGAGGAGGGTATATTTTCCCCCAACTTTTGGCTAAGGGGGGGGGGGCTGGTCAATGGAATCATCTCTCCTTCTTGATTAACATACACTGGAAAGATAATATCTATTTTTTTCAAAACTACTTTATTGTAATATATTTGAAATGTCACACACAAACACACAGACACACACACACACACAGACACACACACACACACACACACACACATATATATATATATAGAGAGAGAGAAAAAGTTGTCCTAATTTTGATTTCCCTCCCACGCCTGCGTGTCATCCCCCACTCTTGAAGATAAATGGACGACACTTCCAGTCAAAATTGTGATCTAGAGCAATCGTATGGTATTTCTCCGACACGACTACTGTGTGTAAATTATCTAATTTTACATTTTAAGGCATTTCATACTTACAGCATACTTTTTGTTGTCCCACATAAGGTGTATACGGACTGTGTTTTGGTATGATGACTGTATTGTATATTTTTTAATTCCCCTTTTTATTCAGTGATTTCGGGTATTGACCTTCTGCAAATTGCTTGAAACCAGCATTTTATTTTAAGACCTTCTGGAAGGTAGCAAATTACCTTCATCGGAACAAAAAATAAAGACAATTTAACGTGCATATTCATTTGGAATCACATGTGTAATATCTCATGTTATTAATTTTGACTGAGTATAACAGTTTTCCAGCAAAACCATACTGGCGTGGGGCTTAATATCTCCGGTACACCTGCTTTATACGTTGTTATTTTTTCCAATAATAAACACAACCATAAGTGTCTTTTTACCATTACCAGGGGTTCGACCTTGCGCACACAGGAGAAGAAACATGAAAGAAGAAACACCGCTTGGAAGCTTGAAAAATCTTAATTTGTTACGTTGCACGTTACTGCCACCAAGTGGCGTTCGCGCTAGATATATGCTTTGCGACTCTGATCCTGCCTGGTGCAATATTTTTTCCACTTGTGCACAGGAGTAGGCAGACTTTCTTTCTCCTGTTGAAGTAAACGAAATATTATAAGGAGAATCTATTTATATATATTCAATATACCTATAGTGTGAATTGGCCTCAGTGGACAGGATCTAAAGAAAAATCCCTGTGGTCTGGCACACACGCTTCTTAGGAACATGTAATAAGATGATTATGTTTCTATGGTGACAATGACATAACTGCTATTTATGCTGATAAAAGTAATTTTCAGGAAGTCGTTGATGTCGTGATATTGGTCAATTTTCATGGTCTGTTTCACATAAATCTATCCAAAATGGCGGTCATTACCTCTCTTAATTCAACCGAAACGGCTGTAAAGTGATATAAAAAGCAACTTATAGCCATCCGTATGTAGAAAGTGCTACAAAATTACCGTACGGTCGAAGCATACAAAAGATTGTGCTCCGGACTATAGCAAATTCTCCAAAATTAAAATCCCATATAAGATAGCCCGGATGAAGGGGTTTGCTTCTTTGGGGGCTTGGGACACTAAAGAATGGAATTTATTTGAAATACATTTAACAATGGTTTCCGTGATATGGTTTTATATTTTAACGTGCAGTTGAGTCCTGTTTGTGCAGTAGTTAATTAAAATGTGCAGTCATACGCAGTCAAATGTGGGTGTCATATGTGTTAATTAAAATAATATTGTTGTTTACTATAAAGACCCTTCCCTTGTTTATCTCTACCACTGTAGTCTTCAGAAATATCTAGATGGTTAAGATAAAGATAAACATTAAATTTCAACAGAAACCTTTGAGCGAATCTTGGTCACATCTTACAGTGGATAAGGTTGAATTAAGAGACAGGGGCGTCAATACAGGGGAGGAGGGTATACATACAATGTAATCACCCCCCCCCCCCCACCCCCACCCCACCCCGCCCCGATTAAAAAAATATATACTCATTTACAGGAAATGAAATAAATTAATAATTAGAATTAAAGACTATGATTCCATTTTTGAGTTTATTATGAAAAGATTATATATCTAACCCTGGTTTAGAATAAACATACATTGGAAACATAATACCTTACACTTAATTGTAATGTGTGAGTTTATTATGAAAAGATTATATATCTAAGCCTGGTTCAGAATAAACATACATTGGAAACATAATACCTTACACTTAATTGTAATGTGTTCAAAATGTGTCTCATTGAATATATAATATATATACCCCCCCCCCCCCCGCGCCAGCATGCGAGTCATTCTCCCATCCTTGAATATTGACTGGCAGCACTGCAGACAGTTCATTATGTAGAGATGTTTAATGTGCGGTTGTAAATAAAAATGTGCGGTTGAAAATAAAATGTGCGGTTGTAAATAAAAATGTGCGGTTGTAAATAAAAATGTGTGGTTGTAAATAAAAATGTACGGTTGTAAATGAAAATGTGCGGTTGTAAATAAAAATGTGCGGTTGTAAATAAAAATGTGCGGTTGTAAATAAAAATGTACGGTTGTAAATGAAAATGTGCGGTTGTAAATAAAAATGTGCGGTTGTAAATCTGCATTTCGCTCTAGTCCCACATTGAAATGCCACTTTTATACCTCTATGATTATGATCATAATTATAAAGGCTATACGTCATATAATTGGCTCTGTATTAATATTCATCGTTGTCATATAATATATAATTGTCTCAGGAGGGTATGTGTTCATTCCCGTTCGCTTGTGTTTGAGTAAACAACATAACTCAAGCAATAATGAACGAAATCTCATGAAACTTTCAGGGCATATCGGGAATGGGTCTTGGAATAATCGATTAGATTAGGTGTGGATCCGGTATAAACCCTGGATTCAGGATCGTCATCAAGGAATCTCCGCTAATATAAAGTCATCTGTATGCACGAATGAACCAGGGAATATGGGCCAAAAATTAAGTGGATGCAAACAGCCTCATGCGCCACACAGGCCTGCAAAACTGTTCAGGTCACGGTCGAGCGTCCATCACTTTGGAGTGAGGGTGTCGAGTGTTTCACTGCAACACGGCATTTTCACACTGGACATTTCAAAGTAACAGCTAGCCTCTCCCACGGAGCTCCCCCACGGAGCTCCATTAAAATATAGCCGACCAAAAGAAGACATTACAGCCCCGGTGCCAACAGGAGGTTATGCGTTCATCCCTGTTCATATGTGTCTGTGTGTTTCTTCACAACAGTGAGGCCTGTCCTCCCAGGAAAACGGTCATCGCGGTGACAGATGTAAGAGGCGACATATGTTAGAATATTTTTTGTGTTTACCACTGTCACTCTTACACAATGGATGTGATGTTGTTTACGTTTAAAATATTCATTTTCAGAATCTGACGAAAGGTGAAACCATGCTTTAAATATTTACTACACGACATATATACAGCAACTATATGAAAGAGAAAGTTTTTTATTTCGTTATATTGGTAAATTAACCTGTATATATATATATATATATATTAAATGTATTACCTAAAGGTAAAGAATCCGATTGACAGATCCCCTTCACCTTTGCCCTACCAGCGAAGACGTGTGTGAACAGATTCATGTTTTTTTTTTGTTGAGAATGGATTAATAAAAATGGATTGGCGTCTAGTGGGACAAGACTGCTCATCAAGTCTTATTATCAGGTGAGGCCCTACCAGGACATATTCCGTGAACGACCGTCTGGGATTTGCTGAGGCTACTCAAAAAATATTAAAAAAAAAACAAAGTGACAACAAGTATACTGCGATTGGTTGAAACCCTCGCGACCAAAAAGGCCACTACATTATATTATTCACAATGAACGTGCATATATACATATATTAAACCTATGAATGTTTATACATATATTATAAATATTATATTATACACACATATTGCTTTTTAGCTTTAACGGTGAATGCTTATCGCATAAAGCCATATATATATATATATATATATATATATATATATATGTATATTTATATATATATATATATATATATATATATATAAAGTTCAATATTGCATACAGCCAAATAATACAAATATATATATATATATATATATATATATATATATTTGGTGTGTATAAAATATCGCATAATATATTAATTGGAGAATGTCACATATAATATATAAATATGTATGTGTATTTATGTGTGCGTGTGTAGGACGCGTAAAATCGGTTGAGATCAACATTTGTTTCCTAGGCTTAACGGAATAAAACATTTGATATTTGAGGTAACAAATGAGCCAGGCAAAGTAAAATGGGCCAAGAAACAACGTTATATGGGTGACGCAAATGACTAACATGAATTTCTATTTTCTTCACATCTGAAACCAGGGCAGTCAATACGGGGGGGGGGGTGTTTATATATCCCCCTACACTTTTCTGCAAGGGGTGATGGTCAGTTTAATCACCACCCTGTTATTAATATGATAATATTTATTTATTTGAAAGGAAATATATCAATTATTAGAATTTTACACTTTGGATCCATTTCTGAGTTTACAATAAAATATCATATATCTAAATTTTGTTTAGATTTGGAATTGAAAACATAAAACCTTCTTTTTAAAGAATTGTACTTAATTGAAAAATATTTTTATATATTTTGATTATATATATATATATTTCTATACACATTAATGTATATAAAAAAAGTCCCGACTCTGATAACACTCACACGCCTGCGAGCCAATAAAGTAGCATATAAAACATACAGTGTTAGTAATGAGGCAATTATTATAATTTCAGTCTTCCTATCAAATGGTTACACTGTGTTTGAAAAAAACAATCACTTCAGGTTCCATAGCATATTTTCAATCAGTAAGGCATTCAATGTAACGGAAAAACTAATGCGATATCCAACGTCTAGACAGTATCTGATATTGTTTGCCTTACTTAGTCCATACTGTTTTTGACAAATGTGAGTTTCTTTTCTCTGAGCTGAGTAAAGGAAAGTGTAAGATGATTATGCGCCACATGCCTCAAAAACAAGTAAACGGAAACATTTATTAAGGGTCACTCGGTAGTTTCACCATGGTGACAGTAACCTCGTTAGAGGACAGTTTTCATTCATTAAGATTACCCGGACAAGGAAACTGCAAGCTGAGTAAGAAGGGGCCTCACCTTCGTTTACGTCTTAGTTTCCCCCATACACATGGCGTCTCTTGAAAAGAAACGCTCATGAAAATATGTTGTTTTATAATTATAAAAGACCTTTCCGTCCTCACATGCGCCACCTACCACCAAAGACTGACACAGAGTATTTGGGTTCTGCATGTTGACATTAAAATCATTTGATGTTATATCAAATGATAACAAAGTCTAATTTATCTTTCACGACAACGTTCATGTGAGATTTCCTGGCTTATACTACAATTCACTTAACAAAACCTGCAAAATTTTGTTTCTTTTCTTCTTTTCCTTTTAACTTTTCTTTATCTTTTTGTGTTGGTTTTAATTTACTGAAAAATTCTGCTTTTGTTAAAAAGGAATATACTCAATGATTTCCACAGTTTTTATACTCACGTCTTAAACGGAAAAATATATATGATACACCCACGGTCCTTCCGTCCGTCCATTAACATATAGTATTGCCGCGATAACTTACCAGTGCTTTGATGGATTTTCAAGAAACTCATTATAGTTATTTCATAAAGGTTATCTCGTCCGAGTTCGATGGGAAAAATAATTGAATATTCAATGTGGATCGAATCACTCAACTCATTGCTGAGTGATGAAAAAGCCAATGAAACATATATTAAAATCGGCAATGTCGGTTATACTATTGCTAATATACACTAAGTCCAGGGCGACGCTTTCTATAGATTGCTCCTCTTAAGATATATCGGCAGACATAATTTTACAACATTCTTCCTTCAATTCGATATTGTGAACAATAGTTTTATATTGATCAAACCAATAACCAAGATTGTTACCAGCAAAGATAATCAAATCACGTCTCTCTCTGTGAGAGATATAAAAGAAACAAGTAGATGATTAGAACTACACATACATAACATCATTTTCTTTGTCTACATACTCAATGGAAACCACGGACAACACAATAGGTATATGTACATTGTTAGATTTGGAATGGCCGAGTGATATCTTTTGCCAGGGCCATAATATTCGATCTATTATATGACATAGATCGGTCATAAAATACGAGCGTGCATTGGAGACGGCAGTGGTGATATGCTTCCACGTCATGCACGCCCACCGCGGCAATAAACATGTCCGGATGGCCGTGTGTCGTGACATGTCAATGTTTATCCTGTACACCACCTAACTTAAAAAGCTGTTGACAGTGAAGCGATACGTCACAGGTCAAGGTCACCAAACTGGCTATTTGTCTCGGGGTTCCTGTTGACATAAGATACATTCTCTGACGCATTTTCCTGTCCAAAAATAGTGTCTTATTCTTATAAACGCCTTTAATCTTTCCTGAAAGGAAAACATGAATAAATCAATTAGAGAACCTAACCTTATTGCTTCCACAGTTTTTACATAAATATAAGTTTAATTAATTGAAATATATTTAAAAAATATACTTTTGAATTTTTTTTTTTAGGATTCGATCTGCATATAAGGGAAATGTGTTTTCTTGAGATCACCCATTTTTGATTTTTTTTGGGGGGTGGGGGGCAGAGAGAGAGAGAGGTTGACCAGAATCAGTTGAATTTTGAGAAATGGTACTTAAACTACATTATTTAATACATATTTTAGCATCCTGAGAGAGAGAGAGAGAGAGAGAGAGAGAGAGAGAGAGAGAGATAGAGACAGAGAGATAGAGAGACAGAGAGAGGCAGAGGCGGACACGCGAAGACCCAAAACGACACAAAGAGAAAGAGGGTTAAAGACAGGAGAACAATTAACCGAGTCTTTATTTAATCCTACGTAGACTATGCAATCATATTAATAATGTTTTTCTCTGAAAAACTGCATTCAAATGAGAGAGCAGTATAAAAAAGATTTCACATACACGTTACCTACGACTGGTTAAATGTACGTTGATTTGGCCTTTCCTTATCCTGTATGCTGCAATATATGCATTTAGTATATACCAAATTATGGTGGCATATTCGAAGACTTTACAGGGTTTAATCGATCACCTATTTGTCGCAAAAGATATCGTTATGTACAGCTCTACCTGAGGGAATTGGTCATAACATCGACTCAGCATGATCATAAAACATCAGAAAAAAATAACCACATTTATCTTCAAATCACCCCAAGCAATAACGGCCAAAAGACCGACCAAGTCAGCGAATTTGGTTAATAATGGATCTTTTGAAAATTGGTATGCCGAAAATTTCAGAAAAAGTTCAGTTCGTAGCAGTGTCAAATTCTGGGGTGAAACCTATATCTTATATATATATATATATATATATATATATATATATATATATATATATATATACACACATACATTATATATATATATATATATATATATATATATATATATATATATATATGAGAGAGAGAGAGAGAGAGAGAGAGAGAGAGAGAGAGAGAGAGAGAGAGAAAAATAAAATTCAATGTTCTAGGGATTCGACGCCCACATTTATTTTGGTTGAACATTTTTCTGTTCGCTTAAAGACCGGGTCCCTTTGCAATGTTGCTAATTTGTGCTATGACTAAATTTAGTAGTGGGCATATATTGTTACGGAACCTAATATAAACAGATCACGGATGCGTGATGAACACAAATTCTGTAATGGAGATAAAAAAAGTCAGATTCTGTAACACTAGCCAGCGTGAAATGTCTAGGGGAAAGAACAAAGAAGTCAGCGGTTTTTTTGTTAACAAATAACCATAATTTATTCTTAAAACAATCCTTACATTACAAGACACTAAATCAATACAATTATAGTAAAACAGCGGTATAACAACAAATCAATACAATCACACAAGTGCACAGTACCTGGTTACCACAACCGTCACAACGATAAGTTCTTTAAATGTATAGTCTCGGAGAATGACAGTCCAGTGTAAAGCTCTTGTAACAATCCAGAAAGTCAACTGAAGTCCAAATGCACAAAATCCAGGAGAAAGAAAGTCTAAGAAAATCTACAATTGCCGCACTCGTCGGATAAGGTCCCGCAAACCGACACACACGCTTCTGCGTCCGCTGGAATCTTCTCTGCTGCTCAGTCTCTCTACAACACAGCCCCCTTATATAACTGTTCACCTCAAGCCGAGAAGCTTCTGTTTCTCGAACATTCGAAGAAACTAACACAATACACGGTAAACACGCGTTCAGGAATCATCTAGAAAAACGTCGCTGTGTCTCGACACACCCCGGGGCCACACGTGACCTCGGCGAGGCGAGAAAGCCCAAGGCTAGCATGACAATGAGAGTTCAACCAGTACGGATAAAACAATCGACACTGACACACGCTTCTGCGTCCGCTGGAATCTTCTCTGCTCTCTCCCGGCTCTAAAACACAGCCCCTTTATATACCTTTTCACCTCAAGCCGAAAAGCTTCTATCTCTCGAACATTCGAAGAATAATACATTATACACGGTAAACACGCATCACAGGAACCATCTAGAAAAACATCGCCGTGCCTCTACACACAATGGTGTACACGTGAGCTCGCCCCAAGCTATCATGACAACGAGAGTTCAACCAGTACGGATTAAACCGAGATTGTTACAAGCGGGCAGGCAAGAAAGCCCCACAACACGAGCCACGCCCGTGTCACACACGACACACAGCACCTGTAACAATACATATACACCATGTCAATAATTGAAACACCTTTTTTGCTTTACCAGGCAAACAGGCCAAAATCCCACGTTTTGTGTCCAGCTCGGTAAAGAAGAACAACAGAAAAAAAATCCCAAAACGCACCACGTCTTTTGTTCCTAGAGTCCATAGAGCAATAACCATTTATATGTATGGCCTGAATATGTTTCTGAATTGGTCTATATAGCAAGATCCTCGGAAATTTCTATTGGTAACTAATGCAACAACAGTTTTTCCTTCTAAATAATTCCCGACTCAACGAGACCTTCATTTTAACTTTGACTTCCGCCGATTCTCTCCGTGTAAAGTCATGTGATATTTGTAAGATTACATGTCACGTGATATTGGTAGTATTACTTCTGATTCCCCATCAATATACCGTATTATAAAAAAAAATTGCAGCAAAAGCCAGCAAGCATGCATGAATAATAACGCTTGACAAAGAAACTATTAAACAGAGAGACGAATATCAGTTAAACACGGACATTATTTCCCCTGGTAAATGAGATACCGTTAAAAAGTCCAGCCTGGCGAACCCCGGCCTGTAACTAATTTGTCCGTGCAAATGAGGAGAACCATTTAATTAACCCATCTGACCATGGTTTCGGTCGTGACAAAGAAATCATTCTTCTGTTCTTTGTGAAGCAATAATATCCCGTCTATTTATGAACTGATGACGTCACTGCGGGTTTGACCCCTGACCTGTTGACGCAAGTGATTGACCCGGATCTTAGGCCTTCAACTAAGAAGGAGGTGGAATTATTTGATTTAGCACATCAAAATTTTAATGGCCCGTCGCAACCATTTATCAACAAAACATTTTGCGCCAGTATAATGGAACAGTTTTCCTGGAAAACGAAAACAAACAAAAAATTCTGTCGTGCAAGCCGTAAACATCCCATTTTCATCATATCTGCTGAATTTGTATCTTCAACAAAATTTATTCAGACCCATTTGAGTTGGTATTTGAGTAGATATACGTGTTCAACCCTGTTTGTCATAACACATCATAACGTTTAAGTAGTATTACCGCAAAGAATCTTTGTGTTGAGACGGGTCCTGATGCGAGACAAAATTATGGATTTTTGGAATTTATGAGGGCCAAGAAACGAATGTAAAATTACGTTTGCCTTTCGGTACGTCTGTTTGTCTGAGTAAATAAAACTATATTAAATGTATGTGTACGGTAACAACATCTCGTAATTTTTTCTTTATGTTCGATTTTTTATTATTGATATTTTTGTTGAAATGTGTCTATGCGTCACGGTTGGCAAGCATAAGAAGTAATTTAAGAAGAAACAAACATGACATTAAAATGAATTATTTTACAGGTTTTCTTCCATCGACTTACCATTTTCCCTATATTTTCCTATAAAAATGGTCTGTAATTTCTTATTCTTTCCGGCATTTAGGCCCTCATCTCCTATTTTTTCTAGTTTTTTTTTCACTGCACAATCGTGTTTCTAATATGGCAGATTTACTATTGAAAAATTCAGTTCTTTTTGCATAGAAGGTTACATGTAAGATGGAAAAATCAGGTTCACACAGAGCGAAGTGTGAATGAAAATTTAATATGATGGTAGGATGCATCTTTAATGGAATGGCAACTTTTTCTGCGAAAAGGTAAACCTGTATTAATACCAGTATTACGATCCCTGGCAAGGGATTGTGGATCACGTGACCTGGATGTCTAGTTTTCATGTCTGAACAATGCATTTCAACTTTCAAAGATTAACTACGCTCAGGTTAATAAAAAAAAAAGATATATTTTTTTCATTAGTTTTTTATGATGTAAGGGTCGGAGATTTTCTATGTGTAGTAGGAAGCGATTTCCAGACTTTTGAGGCTAGGTATTGGAAGGAACATTCACCTACTTTGATATAACACTGTTTTTTTTAAGAAGTTTTTCGCCTGCCGAAAGCAGCGTACGCAAAGGTTACTAATTTGTAGACAAATATAATGGAAGTGAGTCATCGACATGGCGGTAAACAAAACCAGCATTTTACACATTATCTATGCATATCGATATATTAGTGCAAGAAATTAGATATGATCTTGGATCGCTCTGACAAGAATTTTCCGATTATCAATATATCAGAAAAGAATCGATACGATTATCGGCGGCTCTGACATGAACCGATATAAAATATCAAGTAAAGTCTGCAGAAAGGGGTTAATCTCAATCCGTATCGTACAAAAACTATTCTAACGAATGTTGTGACAGCTTGGTCGGAATCCCCAATTAAAGCTCAATCCGACTCACAAGAATGCGACTCTGCGGTTTAGTTTATGGGCGTCACAATTTGACCCTCATAAGCACCGCGGCTTCTAGGCCAACAATACCAGCGTCTTAGGTTAATATGAAATAATTACAGTAATGAAGTCCGTTAAAATATGTTACATTAGAACTGTTTCATGGAAAATAACATACTCATGGGTGTTTTTGTGAGGACTTCACAGAAAAAGTAATAATTGTCATATAAAGTTAGCTATTTTATAGACCGATAATCGATACTAACCTTTTCCATAAATAGGCACCAATACATCAATATATATGTATATAAAAATGAACCTATGAACCAATAACGAGAATTAAAACGTCTCAAATGTCTTTGCTCTCGATAGCCTAAGCAAAATCAAACTACCAAAAACAAATACCTGGTATGTCGAATATACATGGAGTGCAGAATTATCTTCTTAAGCTGTTATGGTGTCTTCCAATGCTTCGATCTTAAACCGTTTGCTTGCACCTATATATAGGTGGAAATAAGCTTGTATCAGGAGCTACCTGTGGTTCGAACATAAACATAGCGCCCACGCCACCTCGTTGTAAAATCAAGATTGTCCAAGGCTCCAACCGGTGATACTCTGTTCATATTTATTTTCCTTTTTGGATGTTGTCGCGCATGCGCAAGATCGGACCTCCAGTCACGCAGTCTTGTTACTTAAGGCCAAATTGACACGGGACTGTGTTTACTAACACACAGAACCATAAAACAGGCGAATTCGAGATGAGAAGCTCGTGTCAACGGGATGCTTGTTCAAACAAACCTTGGTATTCAGCAAAAAATTAACCAATATATAAAGCTACACAAAATTGGAAATGATGCACATATTATTGAAAAAAAAGATTGATGTACATTATATAATCGAGGAAATAGGTATAGCGGTATTTCTTAATGCATAAATGTCGAATTAATTTCCTTGATTTATCAATTTAGACGTCTAGTGTTTGCCATGACAAACACGATAATGCTTTATATAGGTCTGCATAACAAGTAAAATTTGGTGGGAGTGTGTCCCATACCAGCCCTATCCCTAATAATCTCTAAACTGGTGTTTGAGTGAGATACCGATACTGGATCACTTAAGCGTAAACAGCGTTATTATGGTTTGAGAAAGTTACGATGTCCCTTTTGGGTTTGTAACATCTATTGCACTGTGTTGGTCGACTTTTATGACATCATATTCTAATGGTTTATAACTTTGGCTGTCTCCCACATCACCAATCTAAGAAAGGAACCAAGAGGCATTCTGTAACGTATTGTTCCTCGGCGTAAACTATATTAAATGCTTGGTTGACAATTATGCTTGTAATATACTTTACAGCTTTTTAAAATACGACTAGCCATTAAACATCCTAGCCATCGATTTTCTGTGTATACCACCAGTGGTTTTAATGCCAGGGGCGTATGGCAGATCTTGGAAAAGGTTGGAGGATCAACACTATGTGCAAGGTGTAACGATTTCAGATTACCCTAGCTTCAGATGACCGGGGGTAAGGGGTAATCTGAAATCAATTTAAGACTACCCCGGGATAATTTTAAAACGATTTCAGAGTACCACCTACACGATTTCATATTTCCCTTTCAAAACAGTTTTTTTTTTGTTTATTTACTTATAATCATATATTTTTTCTTCTGAATTTCTCAAATCAGTAATCATCTTTGTAAAGCTTATATTTGCATGGAGTGTGTCATGACCTTTGGTGAAGTGCACGAGCCAATATGAAACAATCATTATAATTCACATTTTACGGATAGGTTATTTTTCAAAAATATATTGATTACACCATTCAAGTCCCGCATCTTTCATGTTGTTTATTGACAAAATATATCATAAGTTATTAACATAGTAAATGATAATTTGTTACCATCAGAGAGGGGGTAATCTGAACAGAACAGGAGTAACCTGAAATCAGGTAATAAATTCCCCATGGGGTAATCTGACCTGGAGGGTAATCTCGTGGAATGCAGAATTTTTGCATACAGAGGTAGGAAGAAAAACGATGCAAAATCCGGCTCTGACTGTCGGGATCAGGAGTGATTTTTATTTAATTTTGCCGATTTTTAAGCTCTCAACATCCGCCCCTGAATAAGCACAAATTTTTATCGCTCATTCGTTCTTTTTCGGAAATTTAAAAGTATAAAATTTGGCCTGAATTTATATTTCAATATAAATATATAGATTGGTACCTAAACAGAAACATCCCAGGTAAAAGAAACAAATAGGCATATTCGCTTTATATAATACATTTTACCCATTTTGTATCCTATTTTTGTTTTTGTTTGTTTTTTTTTAGATTCCAAAGTAGATCTTCTGAAAGAGAGAAAAATAAATTTCCTCTTTCGGCCAACAAAGTAAAGTAAACTGGAACTCTGCATTCGGATGTATCCAAGCTACCGCATAAGTGACTGTAGATATGAAAATATTCCTTGATTATGTTCCTGGACCCGTATCATGTGCAAAATCCACACCAAAATCTGACCGATATTTAATGGCCCTTTCCCAAAATTTCATGAGATTCTGTTCATGACTGCGCGAGTTATGGTCTGAACAAACACACACAGACAAACACACAAACGGCAATGAACGGGAATGAACACACATCTTTCTGGCGGAAGTAACTAAGTTAATACTGCGTGCTCTCAGGAGATTCAGGAAACGTTTTTGATTCGCGCTAACAGCAAAACACCAAGGAATTTGTTAATAACTTTAACACAAATGGTCTCGGTACAGGTTTATATGGCAAAATTAAAACAATTAATCAGTTTAAGTATACATTAAGAGTCAGGCTGAAGAGGCAAATTTCTTTCGGAATGGGCGTATATATAGCTCTATACGACATCAAACTAAAACCAAAATTCTCCTTTTATAACCATTTTGTTTACACGGAAAGCATTACAGCGACCGAAATGGACTTAGACACATTGAACTCTGTAATTAAATGTCTCATTCAGGGCTTTAATGGTAGCATAATTTTGTTTTGTCAAGCAAACTGCCAGTATGGTGATTACACCCATTTGACATGTATGGAAGCATCAGAAATTCCCGGTAACTGTTCCTACTGGGAAATCAATAAGAAATATAATGCTCGACCGCAACTGACATTTTCTTAAACTAATTAACCTCACGCGTCCCAAGGGACCGACGATTACCCCTCTAATGGACATTTTCTTCTCGATGGTGGAAAGGATGTCTTGTGAATGATAACAAGGACAACAATTCAATCTTGTTCTTGATTCCCTGGCTCCAAGGTATGATGGGGGAAAAAAGCTTGGAGAATCATGCTTTCATTTTCATTCCTCTGGCGTTTACGCTATAACCATGCCGTGAGGGTATGACAGTATCTCGTCTGTCTGGAACGATCAGCCAAAATGTTTGAGTGTCACGACGAAATTTGAGCATCATGAAGGGAAGCGATCTACGTCGAAATTTGAAAGGCAATGTTGTAGACGAGTCCACGCAATCTGAGTCCTAGAACTGGTCCAAGTTCAGGCCACAAGACCCCGAGTCCTTGAAGTTCGATACAAAGTTCACCTTCTTCGGGTCTGAGTCATTTGGAACCGGAGTCCAAGTCCGACTTTAATCTCCTACACACGTTTTTTTACTTGAATGATATATTACATTTAGCTCCCGAAGCAGAGATTAAGCTTTATATATATATATATATATATATATATATATATATATATATAGGCCAAAAAAAATTAAAGTATGGTTCTCATGCATCGCCTCGTCAATTTTAACACCCCCGCATAAAAAAAATATTTTGATATTCATCTTTCAAGAAGATAAAATAAAACAATTTTGATCAGATTTTCTTTGTTATGTCATGCTTTTACCTGTTTAGCTAAAAATTCTGGGGGGTTTTCCGACTTTTCCCTAATCATATGTAATTTTTATCGAAACATACAAAAAATGTAAAAAAAAAAAAATCGCCGGACAGCACTGATTTCTGAAAAAAAATCAGTGCCTGAGAACCATAACTTTTTTTAGCCGTAGGCTTATTTTTTAAATATTCTTATAAAATCAATCAATGTGCGCAAGGCACTTTTTTCAAGTCAAACGAAAGCACAGTAACAATAATTAAGGCAATGGACCAAATATAGCGTATGCTTCGATAAAATCAATTCCAAATATAACCAACAAACGGCATTTGTCCGTAAATATATTTTTTATATTGGTAAACCTATGGATCTATTTTGTGGTGTAATATCTGTGACGCGATATTGTAAATTATTATAAACAGAAACTTGTGCACAAGCTTAAATTGATAGTTTACGTGATACAACTGCTTCCAGAATTGTTGAAGACGTAAATGCACGGTGATAGTGGAGCGGCACTCGTTGTGGTCTTTTTCAACATTATGCAAAAGGATTACCGGCATGCAGTGAGGGTTAACCATTATTCCATGCTGATATAAGTCATATGTCCCAATAGATCGAGAGTCACATGTTGTTTACATTTACTGAACATCCAAGTGAGGCGTGGTCTGGGTCAATTGTCAGGTCAAACATGCTTAAGTCCGTCAGGGCTGGCAGGGTCCTATCATTATTTCAATAGACCTGGATCCGTTACGGAGGTTGAGATGCTTACTGCTTGAAAGCACTGTACTCGTCAATTGATGGTCCCTGGATCCATTCAAGAGCTGTCAGATTGAAATTGCAGAAAAAAAATTAAAGAAAATAAATAGTTTAATTGTCTATTCATTACTTCATATTTGTGTAATTTTAGTCTTCAGCCTGAAAATTAGGGTTCTAGTTATTTTGTCTCTAGTCTGTATTTAGTCTTAAGTCTGAAGGGAGGGAGAGAGAGAGAGAAAAAAAAGAGTTACCTCTTTTAGATAGACTAACTTGTTTATTAAAACACAATTTTACTCTATCTAAAAAGCATCATTTAATTATATTTATATCATATACCATTATATATACCATTAATTATATATATATATATATATTTATATATATTTATATATATTTATATTTATATATATTTATATATTTATATCCATATATATACATATACATGTGTGTATATATATAAATATATATATATATATATATATATATATATATATCAATACATACACAATGTTAATTACATATGTGATGAAACTTACGATGAAGTTATATTATGATGCAAAAGCCATTTAATATTATGTAAATGTTAAGATACGTAATAGGTTACTCCTATAGACTTACCACATTAAATCATATTAGAGAACGGGAAAACACACTTGCCTACATCACGCATCGAATTCCAATTGAGGGCTCATCTTCTTTTTTTCCTATCGATGACCTTTATTGAGGACAGTCTTAACAATAAGGTCACTTGGAATTGACATAAAATTGACTAGCCGGGGATGATTATTCCCTCACGAAGGGTCCAGGTGTGAGAATGGTATCAGCTAGAAGAAGGAATGTAAAACCTAATCAACACGTCTCCCTGCCGCACTGCCAATCAGGTAATACAGGCGGATGGTCGGGTCAGGCGGAGTTATACGTTACATGATGGGACAGAAACAACATTGCATGGACACGTATGTGTGGTGGTCTGTTAACTAAAACAAGAAAAGGATTAAATGAACGTATAAAACTGGTGCACATAATAGCCCATCTGAATTTAATCTTATCTCAGCAGAAGTCTTTATATATATATATATATATATATATATATATATATATATATATATATAGAAGAGAGACATCGGCGCCAACATTTTAATCAAAGACATTATGAAGATAATATAACATGAGTACTGCTGCTTAATATGCTGCTAGACCTGTAGCCTTCCTCGGAGCACTGAGACTGTTGAAATACGTAAACAAACTGTGTGGTTTGCAGTGGTTTGCGGATGTACGGATTATATGCTAAGTGCTTGGTAGTGCGACAGAAAAGCTAAATCCTTATTTAGTTCTTTAATGTGTGTTCGTAGGTTGGGATGAATGTGCTTTTGTTCGGATGTTAATCTGTCTTTGCTGGAAGGAACATTGCCTGGAAGGATGGTGCATGTTAAATCATGGCGATAATGGTGGGATTGGTTAAAATGTGCGGCCACGGGGAAGCCGGGGGTGTTATGTCTCTTCTCTGTCTATGCACATAGAATATCTTAATCAATTCACTCACACCCAACATTTTTTACCCCATCTATTATAAAAACATTCTATTATGACACTAAATGACTGTTAGAATCTGAAATTTTAACACTATAGCTCTTAAATTAATTAAATTACAGCCCTGTAATCTAACTCATCATTTGTGATTTACCTAACAGTGGCCACTGTGAAAATGACCATACCAGTGTTCTGTTACCCCAAGAAATATCATCCTTCCCTCCATGTGAGGCATTCTTATGTGTTCCTTACTGATACCTGATATACCTGAGATGTCATTTATAACCAAACTGTGTGGAAGACATACCTTTGGTGCTCAAAATACAGAAATTAAGGGGTATGATAAAGAATATTATAAAGTATACAGATATCATCATATTGTTACGGATGATACTTTAATTAATGAAGATAAAGATTTGGCCATAGTTTGCTGCTACATTGCGCCTGCAGGTTCGTCATTCTATGTGGATGAAGATGAAATAAATAGTATCAATACGCTGGAAAATTTATTGGTAGATACTTTAGCAGAATTTGATGAACTGAACTTAATTCTCCTTGGTGATTTTAATGCTAGAACTGCAAGTATTACAGATTTTATTGAGGATGACAATACAAATAATATTGGATATGTATACTTTAACACAAACACATCAGTAGAAATACCACGCAGGTCAAAGGATAGTGTTGTTAATGCTTTCGGAAGGAGTCTGATTCAGCTATGTTATTCTTTTGAAGTACAGATTATCAATGGGAGAATTGAACCAGACATACCAGGAGACTTTACGTGTTTAACATCTTCTGGTAGCAGTGTAGTTGATTATATAATAGTTAGTAGTTGTCTACTTCATATGGTAGATCGATTCTGTGTTTTATCAGATGATCTGTCCGATCACTTTCCTTTAAGCTGTTCACTTAACATTATCAGACCAAGTAAAGAGTTTTCGAATGAACATATATGCTAACTGACAAAATGGGTAAAATTTTATCAGACTGATGAAGATAAAACAAATATTTCAAAATCTTTGGTTAGTATTTATCAAAATATATCCTCCAGAAATAAACAAAACGTCCGAGACAGCATTAAACTAAAACAACCAAATTGGTGGGACAAAGAGTGTGAATTTTGGAAAAATGAAAAATATATAGCTCTGAATAAGTATAGATGTACATTATCAGATGCCGACTTAGGTATTTATCAACAAACAAAACGGAGGTTTAAAAAGTTATGTGAAGAAAAGAAGGCAACCATCCAAGCCTCAGAGGTGCAAAAGATGATAGGTGCAAAAGACACTGATTCCATGTGGGAAAACATGAGATTTTTAAATAAAAAGAAAATTGTTACAACTGTAGTACCGGTACGTTGGTACAAACATTTTAAGGAACCTTTGAATTCATCAAAGCATGAAATTAATCAAGAGTTTGAGAATCATACTCTGGAATATCTAAAAAATGTATTAGAAATTGAAAATGATACAGAGCTTGATGGACTCATAACAACATGTGAAGTACAGAAAGCCATAAATGAAATGAAAAGAGGAAAGGCCCCAGGGCCTGACGGGATAACGGTAGATATATTGAAAGATACATATAGTTATATGTCGTCTCATATATTACAATTATTTAATAGTATATTAGGAAATGGAGTTTTCCCATCCTCTTGGAGCAAAGCAATTATTGTACCAATTCACAAAAAGGGTTCCACCACTGATCCTAAAAATTATAGAGGTATTTCATTACTTAATACCATGTTTAAACTATTTACAAAAATATTGGCAAATATAATTCAAAATTATGTTGATCAAGCTGGATTATTATGTGAAGCACAAGCTGGCTATAGGAAAGGTTATTCAACGGTAGACCATACATTTTCTTTAATGGGGTGTGTGCAGAAATATTTAACAAAAAAGAAAAGAAGGTTTTATTGCACTTTTATTGATTTTTCGACTGCTTTTGACAGTGTACAACATGATTTATTGTGGTATGTATTAGTTAAATCTGGGATAAAAGGGAAACTCTTACAGATACTTCAGTCAATGTATAGTCAAATGAAATCATGTGTTCTTACAGAGGAAGGATTAACAGATTATTTTGAATGTACTAACGGAACTAGACAAGGGTGCATGGTGAGTCCTCTTCTGTTTTCTTTATTCATAAATGAATTTTATAAACAAATTAATGAAACATATTGTCATGGTATAAATATTGATGAATATTTGCCAAACTTAATGTACGCTGATGATTTAGTATGCTTCAGTGATACAATAGGACGTCTCCAAGAACAAATCAACCAGTTGCAAGTTTTTTTCTGTCAATTATGGCTTAAAAGTTAATTTAGGAAAGACAAAAATTATGGTTTTTAGACACTGGGGTTCATTAAAAAGAATAGAGAAATGGCATTATCAAACTACTCAAATTGAAACGGTAAATGACTATAGATACTTAGGGGTAATATTTACAAGTACATTGTTATGGTATAAAACAAAGAAAGCGCAGGCAATGCAGGCTGAAAAAGCAGTGACTCTTATAAAAAACTTTTTTAGGAATTATAGTTGTATAACAATAAGCCAGCTATTTTATCTATTTGATTGTATGGTTACACCGGTATTGTTATATGGTTCAGAACTGTGGGGCTATGAAAGATGTGAAATAAATGAAAAGGTGCAGTTTAAATTCTGCAAGTACATTCTAAAAATTAGCTCTTCAGCTCCGAACGCAGCATCATTGGGAGAGCTTGGAAGGCATCCAATGTATGTTGGTCAGTTATTAAGATGTGTAAAATATTGGAAAAAATTAGTACATTATGGGAATAATAGATATCCAAAACGTATATATAATATGCTGTTTTATCTAGACATGAATGGAAAACAAACATGGGTTGCTCATATAAGAAGCATAATATGCAGCGCAGGTTTTGGGTATGTGTGGATGAATCAAGAAGTAGGAGACATCGGAATATTTTTGGCTAAAATAAAGGAAAGAATTATTGATATGGCAGTACAAAACTGGTCCTGTGATGTAGAATTAAATACTAAATTAAATTTATATGGTACTTTTAAATCTATGCTCTCAATGGAGAAATATTTACTGTGTGTGACTAATACCAAGCATAAACAAGCGCTAGCTAGATTGAGATGTTCATGCCATGATTTGATGATTGAAAAGGGAAGGTATACGCAAATGGATAGAGAAGAAAGAATATGCAAGTTTTGTGTTAACCATGGTTTTAACTTAATAGAGGATGAGTTCCATTTTGTACACGAATGTTTGTTATATAATGATTTGAGGAAGAAATATTTGAGAAAGAGCCTACATGCCCCAAACAAGGAAAATTTTATTAGAGTTTTTAACTTGAGTGAAAAGAAAGAAATAATCAGATTTGCAGCATATGTATATCATGGTTTTAAATTAAGAGAAAATTATATGAAATGACTTTTTTTTAAATAAATCATAGGCAATAAAAGGGTTTATCTTTAATAGATCACTAATCTATTGAATAACGACTGAATTGTAGTGTATATTTATGTCCTGAAAAATAGCAATTGTGATGGTCATTTAGGTAATTTACAATTATTATTGTAACCTCCTGTAATGTTTTCGATTACAGAATATCCACTTCCAATATACCTTGAAAATGTTGTAAGTATAAGGGAAAGAGAAACAAAACTGTTTCATGTTTTCATTTAGTTAATTTATTTATTTTATTTTGCTTTTTGTGTTATATACTTTAGTAACTTTCAGTTAGAGTTTTGAGTTATTTAAAGAAATTGCAAGGAATTTGATGTAAAAACAATGAAGTTATAATTGTGTGACAAACGCTGCCAGTACACATAGACATATGTTTCATTATGTCACAGCTGTTTAAATGTAAGAAGATTTGTATACTCAATTGGATCTATAGGCCCAGGCCTCCTTGTTTCTGAATAAACTTGTTGTTGTTGTTGTTGTTGTTGTTGTGCTCAAAATATTTCAAATTTGCTAAAAAGTGCATGATTTTCAAGTATTTGTGTTATCTGGCCCTATCTAGCCTAAACAAACTTATATTCTACTTTAAGTTGGCTAAAGTTGTCTAGACATGTTATGTCACAGTCACCTGATAGCTGGGAACAGAAGAGGCCACAGTCTGCCATATGTATAATGACCTGATGCCTTGTCAAGAATTATGCAGACTGGTGTCTGACAGTCGAAGGATTCTCAATCTGTTGTTTTGGACCGTCACTCAGTGAGTGGTGACTGGAATTTTAAACCTGAAAAGACATCAAGGTACATATTCTAAATAAATGCTAAACAAACAATATGGCAGTTGTGTTGTTATCCAAAAAAAAAAAAAAAATAAAAATATATGCGTGTATATAAATAAAATATCCAAAATTGGGATATTAAGTTAACATTATGTATAGTATTTTTATTAAATTATTACATATAATATATACTTAATGTACTGGAAACAAATTTTACATAGACATCATAAATATCTGTGATATATGTCAACAAATTCCGTGAATGATACCGAACAAATTGATCAGAAACAGGGATATTGCTGCCACGGTAACCTGGAATTAGGTTCAAATCACCGGGGGGGGGGAGGGGGGTTACCTGAAATTAGGTTCAAATCACCCGGGGGGGGGGGGGGGGGGTCTGAAATAAGATTCAGATTACCGGGGGGGGGGGGATAAACTGAAATTAGGTTCATATTTCAGGGGTTCAAATAACCGGGCGGGGGTGACCTAAAACTAGATTCAGATTACCGGGGGCGGTAACCTGAAATAAGTTACAGATAGGGGGGGGGGGGGGTTACCGGAAATTAAGTTCAGGCTACGGGAAAATTACCTGAAACTAGGTTCAGGTTATAGAGTGTAACCTGAAATTAAGTCCTGATAACCGGAGGGGGGGGGGTAACCTGAAATAAGGTTCAGATTACCGGGGGGGGGGAAGGGTTATCTGGTATAAGGTTTAGATAATCCGGGGGAGTAACCTGAAATTAGTTTGATATTATCGGGGAAGTAACCGGAAATTAGTTTCATATTATCGGGGGGAGTAACCTGAAATTAGTTTCATATTATCGGGGGGAGTAACCTGAAATTAGTTTCATATTATCGGGGGGAGTAACCTGAAATTAGTATCATATTATCGGGGGGAGTAACCTGAAATTAGTTTGATATTATCGGGGGGAGTAACCTGAAATTAGTTTGATATTATCGGGGGGAGTAACCTGAAATTAGTTTCATATTATCGGGGAAGTGACATGAAATGAGTTCCATATTATCGGGGGGAGTAACCTGAAATTAGTATCATATTATCGGGGGAGTGACATGAAATGAGTTCCATATTATCGGGGGGAGTAACCTGAAATTAGTATCATATTATCGGGGGAGTGACATGAAATGAGTTCCATATTATCGGGGGGAGTAACCTGAAATTAGTATCATATTATCGGGGGAGTGACATGAAATGAGTTCCATATTATCGGGGGGAGTAACCTGAAATTAGTTTGATATTATCGGGGGGAGTAACCTGAAATTAGTTTCATATTATCGGGGGAGTGACATGAAATGAGTTCCATATTATCGGGGGGAGTAACCTGAAATTAGTATCATATTATCGGGGGAGTGACATGAAATGAGTTCCATATTATCGGGGGGAGTAACCTGAAATTAGTATCATATTATCGGGGGAGTGACATGAAATGAGTTCCATATTATCGGGGGGAGTAACCTGAAATTAGTATCATATTATCGGGGGAGTGACATGAAATGAGTTCCATATTATCGGGGGGAGTAACCTGAAATTAGTTTGATATTATCGGGGGGAGTAACCTGAAATTAGTTTGATATTATCGGGGGGAGTAACCTGAAATTAGTTTGATATTATCGGGGGGAGTAACCTAAAATTAGTTTGATATTATCGGGGGGAGTAACCTGAAATTAGTTTGATATTATCGGGGGGAGTAACCTGAAATTAGTTTCATATTATCGGGGGAGTGACATGAAATGAGTTCCATATTATCGGGGGGAGTAACCTGAAATTAGTATCATATTATCGGGGGAGTGACATGAAATGAGTTCCATATTATCGGGGGGAGTAACCTGAAATTAGTATCATATTATCGGGGGAGTGACATGAAATGAGTTCCATATTATCGGGGGGAGTAACCTGAAATTAGTATCATATTATCGGGGGAGTGACATGAAATGAGTTCCATATTATCGGGGGGAGTAACCTGAAATTAGTTTGATATTATCGGGGGGAGTAACCTGAAATTAGTTTCATATTATCGGGGGAGTGACATGAAATGAGTTCCATATTATCGGGGGGAGTAACCTGAAATTAGTATCATATTATCGGGGGAGTGACATGAAATGAGTTCCATATTATCGGGGGGAGTAACCTGAAATTAGTATCATATTATCGGGGGAGTGACATGAAATGAGTTCCATATTATCGGGGGGAGTAACCTGAAATTAGTATCATATTATCGGGGGAGTGACATGAAATGAGTTCCATATTATCGGGGGGAGTAACCTGAAATTAGTTTGATATTATCGGGGGGAGTAACCTGAAATTAGTTTCATATTATCGGGGGGAGTAACCTGAAATTAGTTTGATATTATCGGGGGGAGTAACCTGAAATTAGTTTGATATTATCGGGGGGAGTAACCTGAAATTAGTTTGATATTATCGGGGGGAGTAACCTGAAATTAGTTTCATATTATCGGGGGAGTGACATGAAATGAGTTCCATATTATCGGGGGGAGTAACCTGAAATTAGTATCATATTATCGGGGGAGTGACATGAAATGAGTTCCATATTATCGGGGGGAGTAACCTGAAATTAGTATCATATTATCGGGGGGAGTAACCTGAAATTAGTTTCATATTATCGGGGGGAGTAACCTGAAATTAGTTTCATATTATCGGGGGGGAGTAACCTGAAATGAGTTTTATATTATCGGGGGAGTGACATGAAATGAGTTCCATATTATCGGGGGAGAAACCTGAAATTAGTTTCATATTATCGGGGGGAGTAACCTTAAATTGGGTTCAGATAACCGGGGGGGGGGGGGCAACATGAAATCGGGGTAATTAACTTGAAGCCTTTCGACCCGGTCGTTCAGCGACATTAATTAATTTACTGATGGTGAAGAAACATAAAAAAAACAGTCCGTAAAACGTATTTGTGGGCATGTGCTGTAACTGAGATTTTAGTTTCAATTGAGTTCTACATGTAATAAAATTAACAGTTAAGGTATTTTAATATAAATTTTAATTTTTTGCCATTAAAAACCAAGTCATGTAGAGGTCGACCAAGGATTTCACCCAGTGTCAGCATCCTTAAATTCGGCCGGCTGCATTAATATGATATTGACGTTTGGCATGGCTTCTCGAGGTAACTTAGCTTCAACGGAAATTTACACCCAACAGTTAATCTCTTCTTCCAATAATTCTGTAATAACCCACCCGCATTTCAGGTTGGGGTCAGGAAGACCTGATCCCTTTGTAGATGAGAGTCGCTTTGTCCCTTCTTCAGTTGTTCGACCCACAGCCTGACTAGGGGTCACTGGATTTAGTCAACTCCGCCTGATTTATGAGCTTATTGCTTACGGCGGGTTCAGTTAGTCCCGGATATAAATATAAAAGTCGCCAGGGCGTGGGGACCTTAAATACATGCAGTGTTACGGGGGTTCAAAAGGGCGCAACATTATCGACATACTTATTGCCACAGGGGAACTTCATTTCCCAAGCTCAAACGGAAGTTTAACCCGAGCAGACGACTTTTACGAGAACGTTGTGACCTTCCCGCCTATTCTGCCCATGGCGTCAGACAACAATCTATAAACAAGCCAGCCTACTTTTAGTTTTTTGATCAATCAATTCAGCAATTTTGCAAGTTTATCTTGTATACATTCACACACATACACACACATTCTCAAGCTTACTCCAATATACTAGTTGGTCCAGCACCAATTTCATTAAGTAGGCTGCTAATTAATCAAACTTTCTTCAACTGGACAAATGGCTTTGTCGTACTGCGCAGAATTTTACTAATAAGAATATGACTCTGCAGATTAGCGGTCGTGGGTACCCCACGTGGGTACCCCACAATGCAACGGGCCGTCTAAATACACCAGCGGTATATTTGTAGTGAACGGAGTAATGCAGTTCATTCAAATATGTTGGACAAGAATTGGTTAAATGCAAATTATATTAACATTGGTGTATTTGTGGTCAGGACTTCACGGAGTAAGTAATATTTGTAAGCATGTGAACTGTAAACAGAAGATATTTTCTTGAAATGTAATAAATTACGAGTTTGAAATTTGACAGTTAAGACAATCTGTCCTGGCCATCATCACAATTTCCAAACGTTCGTTTTGAGCAGAAACGACCACTAGCAGACGGATCGGTTGTGTAAGGACTGCATGTTAGAACACGTCTTTTGCTTATGTGAATTGTTTTACATGGTGTAGTCAGGGGCGGACTGACCCACGTTGAAACCGGTGGGTCGATTGCAAAAACAGTGTCTTGATCCCGATGGGCCGATGATAAGAAGTAAATATATATGCCGCTTGGCCCATGGTATTAGATTTATGCCACTTACTCTCAAATCTCAAGGGCACACTGTTTTTTTTTTTCTTTTCTTCTTGCCTTTTACACGCTCCATCAAGAGATACTCCGGAAAGATGTGGAAATTACTCTTTTATCAAACCCTATAGGTTCCCCGGTACCTATGTTCCCCGGTGCATATGTTCCTAGGTTTCTAAGTTTCGCGGTAGCTATGCATGTGTCCCTGTACCTATGTTCCCCGGATCCTTTTTTCCACCCAGACTTATGTTTCCCCGTTACCTAGTAAAGTACATGGTATGTTCCCCCTATCTTGTTACGGAACCTAATATAAACAGATCACGTATGCGTGAAGAGCACAAATTTTGTAATGGAAATAAAAAAATCAGATTCTGTAACACTAGGCAGCGTGAAATGTCTAAGCAAATGAATTAAGAAGTCATTGTTTTTTTGTTAACAAATAACAATAATTTATTCTTAAAACAACCCTAACATTACAATACACTAAATCAATACAATTAAACAGTAAACTGTATAACAGCGGTATAACAACAAATAAATACAATCACACAGTATAATAAACAATGTGCATACCTGGATACAACCACCGTCACAACGATAAGTTCTTTAAATGTTTACTCTCGGAGAATAACGGTCCAGTGTAAAGCTCTTGTAACAATCCAGAAAGTAAACTGAAGTCCAAACAAGACTCGTCACAAAATCCAGGAGAAAGTCTGAAGAAAATCTATAATTGCTTACTCTTCGGATAAGGTCCCAGAAACTGACACAATTGCACGCTTCTGCGTCCGCTGGAATCTTTTCTGCTGCTCTCTCTCGGCTCTACAACACAGCCCCTTATATAACTGCTCACCTCAAGCCGAGAAGCTTCTATTTCTCGAATATTCGAAGAACCTTACACAATACAAAGTAAAGACGCGTTCAGGAATCATCTAGAAAAACGTCGCTGTGTCTCTACACACCAGGGTCCACACGTGACCTCGGCCAGGCGAGAAAGCCCAAGGCTAGCATGACAACGAGAGTTCAACCAGTACGGATTAAACTGAGAATGTAACAATCGGCCCGGCGAGGGAGTCACAAAGAGCACCTGTAACACTCTATGTTCCCCTGAAACCTATATTCCCGAGCTACCTATGTTCACCGGTAACTATGTTTCCCGAGTCCTATTTTAAATTCGTATTGTTTACAAATATGTATCTGTTTGTGACCAAACATGTTCTAAATATGACAGAACTCAGTCACTATTTTTAACGATAATTATATATTTATGTTCCTTTGTTGCACGTTTTCTATCCAGATACAAATCAAAAATTATAGTTCAATGAATTATAACAAACGTTACCCGCAGTTAAATATAGAATCCGAGTGCCGGGGAGGGAAACTCTCTCTTTAGTTATGTCATTATCAGGAATCCCCGCATGGCAAAAATCGCTCCAGGAGCGAAAGCTGACGCTTGACGCTGTTTAGCCTTTTTTTATTGAAAAACAGAGTGGAACGACTTTTTCGGATTGACGCGTGACGCTTGACGGGAGCGTGACGCGCGTTAGTGTGTTCTGGGCTTTTCAGGGGCGTAGCCAGGACTGAGGGAGGGGAGGGGGCATGATTAGTAGCGCTAATATGTATGGGTATTTATGAAAACTAAGTGTTTTATATATATATATAAATATATATATATATATATATATATATTATACGTTATAGTTTATAGTGTATGAAAATATAGATTTCTTTAAATTTTCAATTATGAACCATGGTTTTATTATGGTTAATTACAGGAACTTTGGGAGGGTATTGAAGGGGTTTTCCCCTCCCATATAAGGATTCTTTTTGGTAATAAGCAATGTAAATAGGACATTTTGAGGTAATATAAACAAAAAATATGAGGATTTTCTATTCCTAAAAAAAAACTGTTCTCCTATGTCTTTGCGATATGTATTCAAACTGTAGAGAGGTTCAAATTTTAATATTTATATTTCTTCAAAATTGAATGAAAAATTTCAATTTTTTTTCAACATGTTAAAGTAAAAGGAACATTCATGTTTATAACTTGCAAAATATATCTTTTAAATGTAATGCTCGGGGTAAAATAACTGATATGTTGAAGTCTTCTGTTAAACTTGACTGGGGAGCGTGGTCTTAACAGCACAGAGGACTCCTTAGAGCACAGATCGCCAGTTCCGGTATCACCAGAGGAGCCGTGAGATTCGACCCCAACCAGGCCCTGGTGCTCTGCAGTTGTTCTGCAGCTGTTCATATATAAATATCCTCTTCCTCAACTTATGAATTTCAAAGTAATAAACAGCAGATAGCTGAAAAAAATTTAATTGCTTATTAATAAAAGGAAATACACCCCTCCCTAGCGAACGTAAACATGTTTATCTAATTGCAGTTTGATATATTTATATTACTAGAGATAATGAATAAAAGGAAATATGAAAAATGAAAACTAATTGCGAAAATTGGGATATTACATAAAAACATATATTGTAGCTCAACGGTGGGTTGCGCGCCGAAAGTGCCCCCAATGAATCCGCCACTATAGCAAATGCAATTTAATATATTTAATATAATAATTTGATATATTTAGATTACTTAAGCTAATGTAAAAATCTCATGTTATCAAATTAATCAGCCATTTTTTAAAACCTTTTAAGCTTTCGTCGTGTACGAAATTTACCGGAATTCGTAGCATCATGTGAGCAGAAGAAATGTTTACAATTAAATTGATTTCATGTTCTTACATTTCTGAAGTTTTTTTTTCTTTTCCATTTACAATATTCTCCGTATATGTGTTTGTATTTTTACAGGTAGGAAGAAGGCCCCATTCAACTATAATATTCTCTCAGCGGAAATGGTTTCGGCTATAAGACATAAATTGCGCAGGGAAACCTTGTTAAACACTGACAATCCAGTTGGGTTGAATAAGCTAATACAGCCATTGTATATATACACACTGCGTTATTCCAAATATATATTCTGGAAGTTGTTTCTTGTTAGACACCGAAACATTTTCTCTCCTCGGCTAGACGTTGAAGTAAACAGGTGTAATTATATATAAGTATAGCAATTCAGAAATATATCTCCTTATTCTTGGGTTTCTTCCTATTCTACCTATACTGATATCAGACGTGTATTGGAAAAAATAATCATAAAGAAACCGGCACACCTCAAATAGGAGATATGGTCAGTTTTCAAGGCGATTCCCCGCTAACAGGAAGTCAACCAATTATTCAACATTCTTATCTATACAGGTTTATATATTTTCTTCAAAGATCTTCTTTAGTATAAAAATATGAAACAATATTTGTTTCTAGCCTGCATTTACATGTTGTCCGTGTACTGGTCAAGTTAGTATTATTATATTCTTAATCTGTTCAGCCCGACGGCCAGCTTTCTGAAAAGGACGTGTTTTGACCAGAATAATAGACTTTGATATTTATGAACCGTTGGGTTCAGACAGTTATTTCCGGAGCATCTGGACTCTTTTCAATAAGCCAGAGACAAGTCATGTATTTTTCAAACCACTGCAGTGTTCAGTACTGTCTGAGGTAGTTAATCATATATTTCCATCTCGTTCTGCTGTTGTATCCAGACCGCAGCTGTTAAAAAGATTTTCTTTTAAGTCTGTAACATTTTGTCTGCAGCTAATTCCAGCAATAAATACAGACTGCAACCAGACAGCGCATCCATTTGTCTATGTCAGAACGTTTTCTAATAAGGTATAGTTATCTAACATAAATACTCGCATTAAGACTTATAAATCTTAACTTTAAAGTGATTCTTCGTCAGAACTTTATTGCTGAATTTCTATTGTCAATTCAACAAATATCAGAAATAAAAGATTAAAGCTGCACTTTCACAGACCTTGTTTCAGCGATCCGATATTTCCTGAATTACCAACAAATTACCAATCAAAAAGAACAAAATACAAACAATATACCGCTCAAACCCTGTCTGGCAGAATAAATAAATCAGAAACGTGACAGATTATATGACTTGATTTGATTTGTTGGATTCTCGATGCCTTACCAGCAATGCCAAACATTTGATCGGAAACACCGCACCTGACGTCCACGAATAATACGTGTGCGCGAGTCGGTTGATTGTTTCAAGTGTCTTGTCCATTATTTATGGGATAGACATCAGAGCATAACACTGAATAAATGAAAGCATTTTGCTACCTACCTGGTAGAATGAAAATGCGTTATCGAGTAAAGAATATTTTTTTTTATAAAAATTAGCGGTGAGCAAATTTGGACACGAGTTCCCAAATCGACCTCGAATATTGATTGCGATACCTAAATGAACATTTAAAATAAATAACATTACCTTCCGAACTTGGACTCAAGTTCACTTTTTTAGGGACTCGGACTTGGACATGTACTCGAGGTTTCTGTATCCAATCATGGAGGTATGAGGACTCGATAATTCAATCCAAGTCTATCTCGAGTCGATTAGAAGAAAAAAAAGCTCTGTGACATACATGTACTATAAAGATTTGTTAAAGATGGGTTAACTAATATAAAAATTTATGAGTTAACTCAAGTTTCCATATTTTATAAGATAATATGTATAGAACTTGGAACTGGACCGGGTTCCTCGGACTTGAAGAGGTGGACTTTGGTTCGATCCTCTTGGATTCGGACTCTACTGCTTTGGACTCGCAGTTACACTCATACTCTGATGATGACTGACTGACTGAGAGTGAAGTCGGCGCCCGAGCCAGTCACAGGTCTCCGGAAAATCCGGCCCCTACTGGCTCCCTCAGCAACGACAAAGTTTGACAGGTTTGACAGATTTGTATACAGTTAGATATTTAAGGCGAAAATAGAAGCTACTGATAGAGTTCAAGATCATTGTGAGAGAGGTGGAGGAAGCCGGAGAACCCGGAGAGAACCACCGATCTTGGACTGGCCACTACGACCCACTCTCATGGCAGCACCTTTGGATCGAACCCGCGTCGACAGCGGAGAAGGCCGAGCGTTTTACCGCTCAGCTGTCCAGGCCCCCGGACTCTGAGGTCTTGTTTTAATATTTTCTTTTAACACTTTTAAAAATCAGGGCATGGGCAGGGTTGTTGTCGCTCTTTAATAAAGAAGCACATACAGGAAATAGAATTGTAACAAGAGACACTATACGCGCACCTGCTAGCTTTGGCCTTAGTTCCTTCAGATGTAGATAAACACAGAACACAACAAAAAGTTCGTTTATGCTGAACTGGCCCACTCCTCACGCAGAGGTCATTCTGCAGTAGCTCCAGGTCTCCTGAACTACAGTCCTTTGCACTTGTCCAAAGCAAACGTGGACAATAAATGACAGTACAAAATCAGGGTCAGTTACTTTTGAGATACAGAAGTATTTTGTGCTCGGTGATATACCGTACTATATACCGTACCAAACTTTCAAGAAGTTCAACAATAATATAGACAGTTATAAGGCGAAAAGGTGTAATGTAAAATGATATTATCTTGTTCCAATTGAACTGAATTCAAAACGTACACAGAAATCGTACTATAATTTGAATATTTTGGTGTGGTCCAAAAAAATTGTTATTCCGTTTTAAACTTTCCTGATACACGTCAGCTTGCCACTAAACCCGCTCTAGAGCTAGGTATTCACCTGGATGCTGTCCTCAGCATACTATCATGTCACAACCCCCGTCTTTATCAAAACCTGACAGTGTTTTTTCTCCCAGTTTCTCGAAACCGCTCACTTGGGCTGCCATTTTGCGTAAACAGTAAGACCAAGATGTCACAGGTCACAGGTATAAATTATTGGTAGACCACTTGTATATCTAAAGGGGAAAAAAACATTTTCACGAAATATTGCAAAGGCGGTTAATATCATAGGCGTGCGCAATTAGGTGTGACAAACGTTGGTTGGATATGTTGCTTAATTAGATTTAATTTACGCAACCAACAGCTGCACATGGCAGTCACCATTATGAAGAATATGCAACATATAATAAAGTACAGTTATTCACGTATGGAACAACTATGGAATAATCATGGGATAGCTTTTCTCAAATTGTATTGTTGAAGAATGGCAACGCCTTTTGAGTAGACTAACTCGAGTAGACTAAATTATCTGCACAATCAATAGACCCTATCAGGGGCTGATCAAGGAATTAGGAAAAGGAGGGGTCCAACCTATGAGAACTAATAACAACAGCTAAAAGAAACTCCCCAGGTCCGGGAAAAAGGGGTTAAGGGTGCAAAAAATGGTCTGAACCCACTAAAAAGGCTGAAAAGGGAGGTCCGAACCCCCTGGACCCGCTTCTGCCTATCAACAGCACAGTCGACATCTGTTTTCTGAAACTTGAAGACCATATGACGAAAAAGTTGTTTCGAAAATCTGGTATGCATAATACTACAGTGTCACTCGTGACACTCACTAGAAACAAGCGGAACGACGAAAGAGACAGTTAATTGAATTTTTACCTTGTTTTTCAGATTACCTCCAATATTTTAATTGATTGTTCCTTGGGTATTATTATTCTATCCCTCTTCAAAGTTTCATCTATATATATGTTTAGATATTTTTTCCCCGTAAAATTGCACGTTGACAATTTATCCAGAGGTAAAACATGCATGATATCTCTCGCAACCTGGCGGAACTTTAGCAATAAGGATCTACACAGATCTTCTTAATGAAGCTATCAGTAAACGATTCTATACCAGAATCTCCGTTTATAATAAAATAAACTTATTATTATTATTATTAATAACTATTATTATTATAGCTTAAAATTAAAAGCTATAAGGAGGAAGACAATCCCCCACAAAAAAACAGTCCCAAAAGTTGCACAGGGCAATAAAATTTAATGTTCAGCTCTAATGTTTTATCATGTCTGCTAGACAAAGACAAATGCAATGGGTAATAAATAGCAACATTTATATATTGAAATTAGGTAAGACAACAAGCGCTAAATTAAAGGGATCTATTCACACCAGGTGTGCTATATATATATATATATATATATATATATATATATATATATATATATATATATTTATGCCCTGTCACGTCCGAACCGGAAAGGAATTCTGCAAATACATGGAATGGAATTCTGTACATATCCTTAGAGTTGAGCCAGCATTAAACTAGGAACCGATGGTTCTCGACGCTAGGTTGAATTTGTCTATAGGGATATGATCATGAGTTTTTGTCAAAATGTAGGTCCTGTGATCAATTATGAAGCCAATTTGTCTACCCAACCTTGCATTCTCATCTGAAAACAAATATGTGGACAGATGGCCCCTGTGACCTTGACCTTTGACCTTGTGACCCAATTCAAAGAGAATCTTCACCTATTGGCAGATGAGCCATATGTAGAATATGGAAGGTTTGAGCTGAGAGTTTGGCTAAAAATGCATCCACTATATTTTAAAGAAGTGGATCCTGTGACCTTTATCTTGGACCTCATGATCCAAAATCGATAGAGTTCTTACTTTATTTGTAGGTCATATATAAGTCAAGATTGATATCCATATATCCATGATATCCATATTTTCACCTCAGTTTAACCCCCATCGATTCTCTTTTTGATACACCATTGAAATTAGTCTAAGAAAGTTTGCAAACGTCTGAGAATTATCGTCAAGTTTGATATACCGATTGGTTGAAGGAGTCATACATTAATATTATAACACATGTTCTGCTTAATTTGATTTTAAATTTAACCTTTGCAATAATATACTAAGGGTAACCCGTTACTAACCCCATTAAAACATGAAATATAGCCGAGTTATTGGATTTGTTCGGCCCAAGATATGGCAGTCTTTTTAAATTTTCAACCCAACCCGATTACACTTACGTGACCTACAAAACAAGGCCAACCTTCCTTTAAAGGGGCCATATCACCTATCTGACCTTTATAAACTATAGGTAATCCTTTTGGAACTTTAAGAAAAACAGGTGAGAAAAAGTGGATATCACCGCACGCAGGCTGCTTGTTTTGTTTATAACAACGTGTTTATAATATGTATGGCCCGCCAAAATAATATGAATAAATTTAACAAGGGCATCTGGCAGCAAGACAGATAAGCCAGAGCTTTGCATATGGCGTTTTGCAACATGTTTATTTATATATTCGCAGAGTAAGCCACAAATCGCATAACTTCTTCAGAAAAAGGTGAAGGTGAATAGGACGCTTTAACATATATAAAGGATTGAATATTGACTTGTCTACTGCAACGTCCAAATAATTACAAGGTCCATGATTTTAGTTCCGGTGTCGGTAAAACATTTTTGGGAGTGACGAAATACGACCCAAACTATACAATAACATTTTACTGGCTTATGTCAGCTGACAGACACAATTTCCATTGCTGTTTTAATTTGAACCTTTGAATCCAGCATGGCATCTTTGAACGGCAGGATAAGAATGCCGGGATAGTTCCGGAAGTCCCTTTGAGTCTGCCATGCGCCTTTAGCTATGGGTATCAAATACGTATCCCGTCATAGTCTTCAGAAAACCACAAAGACCCGTCTCAGTCCTTTATTATTTTTTTTATTATCATTTGGTGCTTTCTGGCAATTGATTGACCGAATATTCTTCTTTAATATATAGTGATCGGTCGTTTGCCTTAGGTTACATGTTGTTCCCGTTTGTCAACATTGCTGTGTTTACAAACATGTAGTTGATAAACAAGTTCATACATCCCTCATGAAGGCCATTTTCACAACCAAAACCATTCTTTAATCATCACACAGAGGATTGTAAGTAAATTGTAAGAAATGAGGAAGATTTTCCAACGAAAATGATAAATGGCTCAAGTATATTTTTTTAGTGACTCGGACTTGGACCCGAAGGTTCTGGACTCGGACTTATATGCGGAATCGGACGGAAGGACTCAAGAAATTAAACCCAGTCCATCACAAGTCCAATAGAAATAAGCTCGGTTACATACTTTCAACACTGACCGATATACATGCGCGAGATACCGAGAGAATATAAGGCATACAAAATGAGACTATATTTACCAAAAATCAGTTTGGCACCAGGAGCTAAAGATTATTAGACATTAACGTTAAGAACATGTATAAACTAACTACACGCATTCACATGATAAACTAAAATATCCATTTAAAAATTCTCATCAAGGATATATGTATTGGACTCGGACTCGGATTTGGCTTCCAAGTGACTCAGACTAGAAGAAGGTGGACATGGACCCGGACCTCAAGGACCCAGACACGGACTCAGCAGCCTGGACTCAGACATGAACTCCGATTCATTGTGGACTCGATTACCTCACTCTCCAACAAGAGGACCAACAGCGTGCCCCGTTTGACTCGACCAGAGGAATAAAAAAAATAAAAAATAACTTATTAATAAATAATTGATATATAATTGATTTTCTTGTTCATGTGGGTAACGCCTCTACCAAGCTGAGTCGATGAACTTTGAGGTTACGGTTCGAATCCGGTACTGACATCTTTCACTTAGAGCCTCAACAGAAGATTCCGGTTAACGAAACGTGCATGATATCTCGAATACCGTTGTTGGCTTATTTGTGCGAGAGGTTTTCAAATTTGCGATGATTGCAAAGGGGAAATTATCGCGAAAATTAAACATTCGTATATAAGAGACAGGTAAACAGTAATTTATTCTGTGGGCACAATAGCTTCTCAGGCATCTTAATTGTGCAGGTAGCTGTATTTTTTTTGTATTTCTGTCACTATTGCATGAAGAATTTCCACCTGTTCGATAATCCCTTAGCTCACCGTGCCATTGTTAAGATTTTGCGTGGATTTTAGTAATAATTAATATATAACAATGGTTATGTGCACTGTGTAAATAACTGTATGGTAACCGCGAAAAAAAAAACTTGAAACAAAAAAGGAATGAAAATCGCGAATATTTAGCCTCGCAAATATAATGTCATCTAAATTAGCGCTTGCATGATAGATATTCGAAGGGGACTTTATGTTTTAATATGTTTCAGAGTAGCAGTAGCTCCTTATATTGAGAATCACAAACAACAAATTGGCTCCAAAAACAACCGATCAGTATATATAAAAGAAGAATATTCGGCCAAACCTATTGTCAGAAAATACCAAATGATAATAAAAAATAATAAAATACTCAGACGTGTCTTTGTGGTAATCTGAAGACTATGGCGTGACACGACTTTGATACCCAGAGCTATAGGCTTCTTCACAGCGCATGGCAGACTCAAAGGTACTTCCGGAACAATCCCGGCATTCTTTTCCGGCCGTGCGTACAAAAACACCGTCACAATACGCAGCAGTCCAGCTGTGCTTAGCCCTTACCAAACTGACAGTCCAGTGGTGTGGCGTGATGGATCGGCTGACAAAAGAAAAGAGGGCTACATGAAGCCTTGGCGTGTCGTCGCAGTGTTTGCGCCGTAAACAATTGATCTATAGTGTGTCTCACCCAATGTAAATCGCTTCTTCACTTTTTGCCTCTTTCCCCCTGTAAGCCAGGTCTGGAAGAAAAACTATTTTTTTTTTTACTTAAAACTAATTACGTGATTTTACAAGGATTTGACTCCACATATCTCTTTCTTGTTTAGGCTAGCCGTGAAAACACGAAACAGCAGGCATTCAATTTGACCGATTCGGCCTATAGCGAGTAAGACGCTGTAAAACGTCGGTAGTCTTAATAGTAAGTTACGACTGTGGAAATAACACATAATATGTGAATGTACAAACTAAAACGTTAATCCCGTCATTATGAAAACGAGTCATTTCCTATATCGCGTACATGTTTACTCTCGTTCACTTACCCGTGCGAGCAAAGCTTGTTATCATGCGCACGGAAATTCAACAAACATGGACAGAGATTTACCAATATGATGAGGTAAACTGGAATTTTTCTCGCACATGGTAGACGTTGTGAGAAAGTATACTCAATTGGCTAACGATTTGCCTGGTTTATGTCAAGTGATAGCGTACATGTAGGCCATGTGGCGTTTAAAACAATATATTTGCATCAACATCCACATACAGTCCGGTCCTCGTTGAAGGATGTAACGGTACTCTGACACCAGCACGCTGGCCTTCGAGACGCTGATTTCTGAGGGCTAAGATGGCGCATTATAGGGACACTCAAGAGAGTGGATGGGTTTCCCAGTTCCAGACCACTTTTTTCTCAAGACTTGTTAATTGTTAATCCTTAGTTTAACCAAGTAGGCCAGTAGCATATCAAGTTAAGTATCCCATTGCTATGAGTGCCCACGCATCACTCGCCAACCTGTCACTGTTAAATGTGCTATTTATCAATTCATTCTACTTGGTATCACTGAAAATCAAACGTAAATATGTTTTGATGCTTTGATTGCAATATTGAGATTTTTGTATAGTAAAAGCCAAACAGTACTTGTTGTAATAAAAAAATTCCCCGGGTGACAGTCTCAATCTTCGAATATTCATTAAATGAAATTTTTACCGAGTCGTTATTGGCTTCTAAAGAAAAATTCTTTTATAAACATCGTACTGGATATGAACCTTAAGTTTAAAGATGCCCATTCACCTATCTTCTGACACAGAGTTTAAGTGATTTCTGGCTTCCTCTGTGTATATTTCAATGATCTAAGGGTTACTCTGGTTGTGAAAAATTCTTATAACGCCTTCATGAAGGATGTGTGAAGTTGTTTACCAACAACATGTTTGTAAAAACAGCAATGTTGATAATCAGGAAAAACATGTAACCTAAGGTGGTAGATTGCATATATGCTGAGGCAGAGAAGTCACTTGTTGCAAAATGCCATTTGCAAAGCTCTGGGTTCTCAGACTTGCTGCCAGATGCCCTTGTTGAATTTATTTTGATTATTTTGGCGGGCCCCCACATATCATTATTACATTGATATAAACAAAACAAGCAGCCTGTGTGCGGTGATATTCATGTTTTTTGGCCAAATTTTATGAAAGCTCCAAGGAATTACCTTTAGTTTATAAAGGTCAGATAGATGATTGGGCCCCTTTAATCCCTACACTCCTCACCCAGCGGTTACACACTGCAGTCGTCCAAGACATCCTTTCATGTAACCGCTGCTTTGTGTGGCAAGGTTCTCTAGGATTGAACACAAGGGTGCGCACAGAGCACAGATATGTTATAAGAACACTAACACTGAAAGCATGGTATTACATTGTGCATCCAGCCCAAATTTTGAAACATGTGACACCCGCCCTCGTTCTGATAACACCCGTTCTGGCATAGGGCCAAGAATCCAAACAAAGAGTAATTGTGTCCCGGTGTAATCAAACGAAAGCGGGTGTCGCATTTATATAAAATGGGCTGTATGCAGAGAATCTTGCCATACAAAGCATTGGTTACACGAAAGGATGTCTCGGACGACGGCAGTGTATAACCGCTTTGAGAGGAGCGCATTTCATCCCCTTAACATCTATTGTTCAATTAGATTCCCCTTTGGGTAGCATATGGTAAAAAAATCCCCTTGTTTAAGTCCAGCCCAAATTCATATAAGACCTTTTTAAAGCTTGTATGGTGTTCATATAATGATAAATGATGCATTGAAGAAATATTTATTCATGTCAAAACTTTAACTTTTCAAAGCAACATCGATTTTGTTTTTAATTTTTAATGAATTGGAAATTCCAAAATAAGTAACATTGCAAGAGAAAGAGCCACTTTTTTATTTTGTCATGTTGTTTAATATCAGCATACTATCAAGGGGCTACCCACTACAGGTACTTGAAACAATCTAATTTATATAAAGTATATTGCCTTCGTCAGTAGGTATGCGTTTATTCCTATTCGAGTAATCTGTGTGTATTTGTTCACAAAATAAATCACGCAATGATGTATTGAATCTCGTGAATTTCGGAGGGCACCTTGTGAATGGGCCAAGAGAAACGAATTGGACTTTGTAGTGGATCCGGCACATGACTCGGATTCAGTAAAGTTATCAAATGAAATCACAAATGTACAGTTACTTCCGCACGAATGAAAATGGAATCGTGGGCCGAATAAGTGAATGCGAGATAAAGGCTGGGTATCACTGAAAGTCAGAAATGACTTTTATACTTTTAAAAAATGGGTGGCCATTTGGCTTTTCCATTGGCCAGACCTGGCAGAATATTTCAAGACTTTAGGTTTTGCCTGTATATATGTTGACTTATTAGATCCAGAACTTCCGTCAAGCTGTACTTTTTTGGCCATTGTGCAAAAATACCCTCATTTAAGACCGACCCAAATTCATACAAGAGAATTCTAAAGCTGGTACAATATACATGTATGTCTAGTAATAAATGATGTACTGAAGAAATATTTATTCATGTGAAAAGATTTTTACATAACGAAATCTATTTTGTTTTATTTATAATAAATTAAAAATTTCTAACAAGAAAGAAGCAGTGTAGAAATTAAACAAAATGCTGCTTTGATATTGTCATGTATTTTAATATCAGCATACATACAAGTGGCCTCCTCCTATAGGTACTTGAAACAATCTACTTCTTAAAAATTTTATTTTATATTTAAATTTTGAAAATTATATCATAATGAAATTTCATCATTACGTTAGAATGAACATTATGATATCTTAAGTTGTTGGACTTTTAAGTAGAGAAAATATCTTCACTGAATTTCGACATAAAATTCATGAAGTCGCCTCTTCCGATCAAACGCTCTCAGACTCTGTTAGCGACTGTTTAATATTCTTCAATTTAGTACATTCATCTCGTTTTGCAAAATTGTCTGAGTGAATCTCCTCAACACCGTCATGTTCGACCTCCCGGCTCTCCGCTAATCACATTAAGACAGATTGACCAGCAAAGTAATTCACTATTATCACGCTCTTAACCATACTTTAAATAGGAAGGCTGAGTCACTCTGAATCGAGTCTATAATACTAAGGTTGTCTGAGGAGGTACTTATGTGGCACTGTGTGTAACCGGCGTGTGACCGGCTTCTGTAGCTCAGGGTAGAGCAAAGGACTAAAACTCCTGCCGAGGCGGTGAGTTTTTTTCACCGTCGGTCCCCACTCTGGGTGAGCGCGTTACGGGCTTAATGTGAATGCCGTGCCACGGCCATGATTCACTCACAAACGAGTGCGTCTTTCGAAGGTTCATCGGTGGAATGAGCCATCAATGGGGACGATTGCACAATCAGGGTACGCAGGTGCAGTATATAAAATTATATTAAATGAGAGGACGCGTGTGCTTCTGCCCCGTCATGTAGTTCGAATCCGAATGAATTCTGTTGATGTGCATCCTTAGTTAAGCCTGTTTTATTAATGGGGACGTTTCTAAAATCAAAATAGTTTTAAAATAAAAGAGTTACCGGAATTTGAAGCCCATGTTGTTATACCTCCGGCAAGTTGTAAAGTTTATGTTTCAAATTGCAAGTAAGAACTTCTATATTTTTATATCATCCTCTGATATTTGTCGTATATAGGGTTTTAGGATGTCATGTTAATTTGATGGCCAGATGAGAGCTCTAGGCCTGTCTAGGGTGATACTGACTTTACATGATATAACACCTGCACATTCGGAGAACTGTTCGACCCGACCAATGATAAGACTGGCTAGCATGTACTGTTAGGTAATAATTTATAAATTGTGCCTAGTGCCATCGTGAGAAAGGGCAACGCATTTATCCCGACCTATGTCCATAAGCATTGACTATAATTTACCTGACCGCCATGCAAATCCCTTATGTTCTCCCCTGTTGACCTAATTATGCCAAGGATCCAAAAAAAAGTTCCACCACAGAAGGCTTTCAATGCCCCTGATTGCGAGAGCTGTTTACAAGATAACAGTGACGTCACAAAGACGTCACAGAGGTCGGTCGCGTATGACATCTCATTGGCTGGCGTCATCAATTGAAATTGCTATATCTCTTCCCTCTGAGCATGTTTATCAATAAGCTGTTAGGAAACACCGCAACATTGACAACCGGGAAAAATGTATAACCAATGGTTGGTTGGTTGGTTGGTTGCATATGTGCAGAAGCTGAAAGGTCACTAATTGCAAAACGCCCTTTGTAAAACTCTGCTACCTCTGATTTCCTGCCGGATGTTCTTATTATTTTAACGCCCCCCTCATGTTACAAACACATGCATATTAACATAAAAAACAACCTATGTGCCGAGGAATTGGCAATTTCTGGCCTAATTCTTTTATAAAAGGTCCAAGGGGTTATCATTAATTAAGTGACCTAAATTATTGGAATAGCCCCCTTTAATAAAATTGAACCTGGCGATACCCAGACAATTGAAATAGAGCTATTGATGCCTCCGCCTGGATTTTTGCGAGCAATAGCATGTTTATCGTTGGACTTAGTCCACGTTTAGATTTATTGAACGAAAATCCGTTCTCAGACAGAGACTAATTCGCTGGACAGTTAATCTTTAGACATATAACTTCGACGTTCTTCACAAGAAATTATATATAAACATCAGTCTTACCTCATATACTGTGTTTGCTCTTCTAATATATCCAGCAACCAAAACAACCCGTTCGTTGACTTCAATAGTTTAAATAAAGCTGCGCATGCGCGTCCTAATGATCTTGGTATCTGGTCGGGTTCCATCTAGATTCTCATTTTGAGTTATGGTCATGGCATGAACCTCCAGGTTCCATCTGGAACCTATTCACCGGGAAAAAAGATCCAGAAAGAACCGTGATTCTATCCAGAACCAGTTGGGTTCTTGGGTTCTTAAAAGAACCATCAAGAATCCCTTTTTCTTAGAGTGTCTGGGGTCGTCCCCGTTCGTGTGTGTGTTTGTGTGTGTGTTCACAATCTAACTCACGCCATCATAGATGGAATCTCGGGAATGGGCCAATAAAAAACCGAGTTAGGCACTTCATCAAGGAATACTCACGAATGTTAAATTTACGATCAGTCAGTCAAGGGATAAGTAAAGTAATACTTATGACATTAATACTTTAAGACGCGTCGCCGTCCCTCCCAATTTCCAACAATGTTTATTTTACCGTAATGTTCTAAGACGCTAGTTCCGAGTCTCCTAGCGTCTAATCGAATTTCTGGCTGTAGGAAAGAGAGAATCAAAGATGGCTCTTACAGCAGTCGCTGCCCAGTGCAGACTACCTCAAACAAACCAGTAAAAACTGACCTTACAACTGACAAAAATCGACGTTTCGCTATAATCAGATAAACATAGAGTGGAACATCAAAATTGTGACCACCTTGGGGACTGACCAAAGTGGTCGGCATCCGGGGGTCGTCGTAGTTGTTAAATTCTAAGTTACCTGGACAAGAAAAGTGGTCGTAAAATAGGGGTGGTCCCACTTGTTGGTTGGTGGCACGACCGGGTTCCTCTGTATAATGACACAATAAACACTAGTGGTATGCCAATTAATCGATTATATCTAAGACTGGTCGATTCTATCATAATCGATTAAATCGATTGTATTTTTTCATGATCGATCACAAACTACTAAGTATTACGAAAGATGTCATATTATGCAGATATAAGAAAGACTGGAGAAAAAACCACGAAAAGCATTAAAACTTAACCTGGTGCAACGAATACGTGTCAACCAGGAGCGTCAATACAGGGGACGGGGGTACTGTGGTTGGCTTTATATTCGCGGGATGAAATTTCGCGATTTTTTTCTGTTTGAACGTTTCATGAGGGTTTCATTTTGTGATTGCACCAGAACCTGTAAAATCTAAGTACAGCAGGATCTGTATTGATGTGAAATTAAGAAAAAAATCCTGCAAAACCTTACTAATTACTGGTTCAGTCATTATATTGTAACTTGTATCACAGTCGATATGCATCAAAGCCTGTGATTACGGATAATGCATGGGCCAGTTTGGAAACCGCCACAGATAAGGTTACTGATTAGGTTCTAGTCAGTAGACATCTTAGTTGATGGGGCATCTGATTCCCGAGGGTTTCATATCGCAATTTTTCCACATTCGCGAAAATCGCGAAATGAAAACGCTCGCGAATAAAAAGGCGACCACATGTGCAGTATATATTCACCCAGTTTTTAGCGGGGGGGGGGGGGGGGGGGGGGTTAAATGTTGTCACTCCCCTGATATTCAGAGGGAGTGGGGGGGGGGGGGGGTTCATATCCCCCACCTTTTAGCAAGATGGGTGGGTTTGTCAGTGTATTCAACCCCCTGTTATTCAGATAATGACATTTTTATATTGGAAAGTAAATATATTTGAATAAGAATTAATGACTTTGGTTCCATTTTTGAGTTTACTATGACAATATTATCTGGTTTAGAATTAACATATACTGGAAACATAATACTTTATTTTGTAAACCTTATACTAATGCAACGTATTTTAAATGTGTCAGTTACCTTGACCTTTGAGCTTGATGAACGAGTTAGACTGAAATTACTCGGTTAATATTTTAGATAACATTCTATACAGTAAATTTCACGGTAGTATAGCTGACACATAAATTTATCGTTTTATAATCGGTCATCGGTCGTTTTTATATTTTTCAGTCATTGAATGTGATTTTGCAACCGATTTCTACCATTAATAAATATCTTTATAATAATATGACAATGACGCAAAATTCTAAACAAAGATTAGATTTAACATAAACTTCAAAACTTAAACACAGATCCCTTCACCTTGGGATGCTCCAAAATCCCATGTGACTATCGAATGTGTTGGTCTAAAGTCCCAGACTTTCCAATTTCTTCCTCTTGAAAGCCCTGCAGTAGATTATGCTCAAAACGTTGATAAGAATATCCTGGAAAAAGCCTCTTTTCCTTATTCAAGGTTAAATATATAAAACTTGAAAGTAAGTTATGTTGACAAGAATGGTCACATTGTTTATATTTAAAATGGCAAAAATAAAGTGTCTACCTTATTCTTAAAGCCATATTTCTCTCGAGCCTTTGGCTTATATTGATTTTTCCTTGACAAGACAAAACTTATAATGTTGGCTCATGGGACCCGAACCAAACACACACCCATTTCATGTAATGCGCTTGCTCATGAAAAAAGTCCATTCAATTGTTTATTTTCCCGACTTTGCATTAGGCCACACCTTTCCTTGTCAAAGAACCGTAACTGGCTTTGTCTTTTTGTCTTTAAATCCCGCTGCAAACCCTGATTTGATTTCTTTTCTACCCACCATTGTTAATTAACATTTCAATGGTCAAAATGTGTGCTAAAACGATCTCATTGTGATCTAACAATGGCCTAATTCATGTAATCACCGACTTCAGCATATTCAGAATTGACGGATTGACCTTTCAAAAAGCATGCGTCTAAGTATAAAAAAATACTCTTATGACAGCTCAGATTTCTGTAAAGCCAAGGAGATCTCCAAGGACAAAAACATGGTCGATTTCTCCCCAGGGGAAATTTACGAGAGTGTCTGCGGTATATTTTTTTCGCAACTTTTATGATGAATAATGAATCAAATTCTGCATCTCTATAACGCTTCAGCATTTGTCATCCATCAACTCGGGTTGCACCGGAGGACAACCAATGGGACGTGATCCGGAGAGACAGATTGATCCATGTAAGGTCTAGATCCAAAACCCCGTGTCACACGGTCCATGCCGCCCTGATGAACTGGAAGAAGACTGCCACTCGATCATTTTTTTTACCTAACCCAGACAGTTATAAGCCTAAAAAAATAAATTCTTCTACTGACCCTGAAACCAAATAAATTGAAAAATCTGAAAAAAATTAAATTATTAATATTATTAATATTATTAAAATTATTAATATATTAATATTATTACTATTGTAACTATCATAATTATTATTTTTGTTAATATAATTATCATTTTTTATCATTATTAATTTTATGTTTATGATTATTTTAGATATTAATATTATTATTATTATTACTATTATTATTATTATTATTATTATTTTCTTCGTAAGTTAAGCAGATAACATGCATGGATTGTGTCAACGCGAAGGTTGGATACAATCCTCCCCGTCGCTTGGTCATATCACCGAAAGGATCCCCCGAAATGCGCACTCGTCTATATGATTGAAACGGGGAGCCTGCAGAGCGCTCATCCTGGGTTGGACCTTAATATGAACGTGTTTATAATACCTCCGTATATATGCAACTTACCACCTTAGTATACATGTTTTCCCGTTTGTCAGCATTGCTGTTTTTATACAGACAGGTTGATGATATACGAGTTCAAACATCCTTCACGGAAGCGTTATAATAACTTTTCATAACCAGAATTACCCTTGGATCATTGGTATATACACAGATGACGCGAGAAATTAAAACTATTCTTTTTCAAAAGATAGGTAATTGGGCAACTTTAATCGATTGCTCTTTGGGTATTACCATATGCATCAACGAAATGTCTACAAAATCCATTGGTGTTTATTATTTCTTTTCTTAATTGTGAAATGTCTAAAATCATTTTTCTTTCTGAACTGTTTCTGCACCATATCACATTCTATATTTATTGACAATTTTAAGAGAACATATGTTCTTTGATTCAATCCTCTTTGTCGCGGATACAATATTATATATGAATGAACTATTTGATGCTAAATGTATATATTTTTGATGCAATTAAATGAAATGAAGTGAATTGATCCAAGGGGAATATATCATACCTCGCAGGGAATGACCTAGTGGTTAAGGCCTTGGATTTCGGAGCCGAGATTCCGGGTTTAAAAAATGTCGGTACCTCAGTGGAAAAATGGCGGAAACTCGTTAGAACCTCAGAGATGACGTCTACTGTCTTAAGGATATAAATTATTATTTCTAGATTATTCCTCGCCTCGTACATTGTTACGGAACCTAATATAAACAAATCACGTATGCGTGATGAACACAAATTTTGTAATGGAGATAAAAAAACACTACGTATCGTGAAATGCCTAGGGGAATGAATAAAGAAGTCAGTGTTTTTTTTTTGTTAACAAATAACCATAATTTATTCTTAAAACAACCCTAAGCTATTTACAATACACTAAATCAATACAATTTAACAGTATAACAGCGGTATAACAACAAATCAATACAATCACACAGTAAAATAAACAATGTGCACAGTACCTGGATCCCACCACTGTCACAACCATAAGATCTTTAAATGTATACTCTCGGAGAATGACAGTTCAGTGTAAAGTTCTTGTTACAATCCAGAAAGTAAATTGATGTCCAAACAAGACTCGTCGAAATATCCAGGAGTAAGTCTGAAGAAAATCTATAATTGCCGCACTCGTTGGATAAGGTCCCACAAACCGACACACATGCTTCTGCGTCCGCTGGAATCTTCTCTGCGGCTCTCTCTCGGCTCTAAAACACAGCCCCTTTATATACCTTTTCACCTCAAGCCGAGAAGCTTTTATTTCTCTAACATCCGAAGAATCTAACACAATACAGTATACACGCGGTACAGGAATCATCTAGAAGAACATCGCTGTGTGTGTCTCTACGTTCCATGGTATACACGTGACCTCGTGAACCAGTACGGATTAAACATACAGTGCAACAACAACACGAGCCACGCCCGTGCCACACAATAAAAAGAGCACCTGTAACAAAATATAAAAAACCGTAAGGCTTAAAAGGCTTTTTTAAGGCCAAAGGCTTAACCTTATCCTATGGTTTCCATCATCCTCAGTCAGAAAAACTATATAATAACTCGCATCTTTTTTGGGGATATAATTAAGGTATCCCGCATATAATTAAAAAAAACAGGTGTACCTACTTAGTGCCATTTCGACTATCTCACACGAGGGACTATTTTATCAGGCTACCAGCGTCAGATAGCCTCTACATCTTGCACCGAAGACCTCACTTTAAATCTCTATAATAATGCAAATAATTTCGTCATTTTTGACAACGGCTCATGGCCCAGAAGTATAATTGTCATTGACATAAACCACAAAGATCGTTAGCCTTTTTAGTATACTTTCTAGCAACACCTATTATGTGCGAGACAAATTGTTAAAGCCCTCTGCATGTGCGTTGAATTTCTGACCGCATGAATATATGCTCGCGGGGCTTACTGGACGAGAGCCAACTTGTACGCGATACAGTATGTGACTCTTTACCTTATAAAGACTAATTTTTAGCTTGGTTTGAGAGTTCACTTGTATTTATTTGTGTTAACTGATCATTTGTAACCTAAGGTAAAGATAATCAGCTGTTTACCACGGTGTCAATGCAACAGGATGGATGATCGTTGCAGTAAATTTCCCGTATGGGTTTATCACGACACAGATTAGACTTACCAGCCCAATATAAAAGCCTACTGGGTCTTGTATTCATACGCTCTTAACACAGCGCTTTAACTATAGGCCTACTTCCTATATCGTAAGCGCTGTTTGTTATGACCCCGTATCCTGAATGGCTACACCAGAGGGGAGCACTGTATTTTTGTCCAATCAGATGAGACGTGCTGGAAGACACAGCCAAGCGAGGAATGCACGGAGCCAATCATGTTCATTTCGTTTTGAGTGACAGCTTATCGCCCCGGTAACCATCTGAACAGGCCTAAGAGAGAATTGCCCCAGAGGTGGTTTGCTTAGGGCCTTGGGCACATAGGATGCCCGGCCGGTGAGTTGTAATTCAAACGAAACGTAACAACAAAGGCTGCGTGCACACCTCGCTAGCTGGTTTCAGTTCTGCAGACAACAGATACATGGCTAGCTACGCTAACACAGTCATAATGTCATAATCGAATTGGTGGATGATGCGAGAATACAGAGGTAGCAATTAAAATTCGACCGTAAAACTCTCATCAAGCGGCGCTTGAAGCGAAGCTACAGGCGGAGACAGGATGCCTGTCCAGTGTTTGTTTATTGACATCAGGTTGGTTGCTTGTCACATCATACGCATGTTTTTTTTTTTCAGCGAACAACGCAAGATTTCCGCTGCCTCCGGAGCGTATGTATTCACGGCTAGTACCTACATCAAACGAATGTGTAATTGAAAATATGGAGGACCGAAACGGAGAGAACTTACATTACACATCCTCGGCCTCTAAAGCTAGTGAATCCAAAAGGAAGCGTCGTAGAGGCAGTAGAAGATGCATTGTGCATTTCGGCGAATATCTCAATAAGGACATCAACCATTGTCTTATTTTTCTAATGTCTTACCAATTTTACGTATAATCTCATTTCAGATTATACGGCCAAACCTTGAAGATGCATTCTTATTATAAAAAAAAACTCCTACACTTAATAAAAGAGATCCCATCTCTAAACATATTTAGATTTTTTTCTTTTATATTTGACGAATTATCCCCCTAAACAAATGACACGGCAAGTAGGTATGGCTTGATTGGCATGAAAATAAGAAAGGCTTGTATTAGAGTTGACTTGCGTTGCGCTTGCTTTGGTTAAAATCAGTAACCCATGGCGTAAAATTAGCGATATTCTATACAACCGGAAATTTTTGCGAGAAAAAAATACATGATAGGGAAAATTGCATTTGTTTTAATCAAATGAATTGATGTTTTGAATCTTGTTCATGCAATGATTGTCTTTAAAATAAAAATTTGAACAAAAAAGGCTTTTCGTTAAAAATAACATGCTCTGAAAATGTCGATCAACGTTGCATATCGAAAAAAAAACATGTTCTACATCAGGTGGAAAGGTATTTTAATTTGACCTTGACGCTTTTTACACAGCGCTTTACTTATAGGCCTACTACCTATATCGTAAAGAAAATCAGTGTAGCTTCTTTAGAAGCGCAAGATTTCCGCTGCCTGGAGAGCGTATTTGACCTTTTACTTAATACAATGTATTGAGCTTACATGCGTCAATAAAGATTCAATTAGTTTTCTTTTAAAATGTTATAGCGGGTTTGGGTGGTACTTTCCATGCTCTTAATTCTGCCAGTCTTCTGTGGCCACCTGTGGAAACAATATGCGTCATAAAACAAAACAAAACATTACAAGTATATGAAGTTATGTCTGATTTGATCAATTTAGTGATGAGTTTCCAAGGAGATAGCATTAAAGCGCTCTAATTAAAATGACCGCCTAGGGTTCTCTGAGTCGAAATAGCTTTAATTAATGCTAAATCTTGTGTTATCTTTAATTCTATGGATATTTTTGCCAGCTTTTCTTTTCATCTCTTTCATTGGTTTTGTATATGGATCTTGAAACCATGATTATAGATAATGTTATAACCATTATTACCATTGTTATTATGAATTAATTAATTGAAGTTTACTCGAGCAGATCCTATCCGCCTACTTTAAATTCACTAAGGGAGTGTTCTTTATAGGCCAAGGACACGGAAGTCTCTTTTTCAATACCAATCTTAAATTCGTCACTTTGAATTCAATTAATTTCATTTCAATAATTTTTTTCAAAGTACTGAAGTAGTTAAAACACGACTGAACAGGCACTCTAATTGGACCGAAAAGTTTTCTGTCATTTAGGCGGATTTTTACATGTCAGGGGGACGAAACCTCTGCCATGAGGTATTAGGATACCAGCATTGCTGTTAATAGCTCAGGTCTCTATTATCGGTCAAGGAGTCACTTCTTAAATATCACAAAAATATGACAAAGAAATCAGGCAGCCTGATATGATTGCCTTAATTAAGGTAACGATAAAATTGAAAAAAAAATTATTAGAGATGATCATCACTTGCAATACTGCGTGTATTTTCTCACTCTCTCAGTTTATTTGGATGAATACTAAAGTTTCCCAGCAGACCATTTTAGCACACGAACTTACTTCTCCATAACAAAAAGAATAAAAACGAAGAAACACGGGTTTTATGCTTTAAAAAAATATTGATTTGTGAAGTTGCTCAGTACGGTGACGTGCGTGTTGTGATAAAGTTTAGCGCCACTGATTGCGCCCGGTGAAAGCTTACTTGGACTCGTGTACAGTAGTAACCATACTGTTTTAGAACGAAAGATTGACATTTATCAAACTATTTCAAAGAGAACACACTATATTGCTTGTATATTTTCATGCCTGGTTTGTTAGGTCCCTTTTTAACGCTACGGAAATATCAATCAAAACCATTCTCTCTGCCAGTGTTCAGATCATCAAATTAAGAACCTTCACCCCCCCCCCCCCCCCCCTCACCATATTTGCGTTCATTCCCGTTCGTCTGTGTAAGGATGTCTTTGTTAAAAAAATACTCAAGCGCTTATGAACGGAATGTCTAATCGATTCCTCATTAGCCCATTCTCGAAATATCCTGAACATTTCATGATTAATGATCGTGTGAGTTTTGTTGTGAAAACACATAAACAAAACACAATCACACAAAAAATCACACACACACAAACATGCAGTCGAGAGGGAATGAACGCATACCCCATCTGGCTGAGACAAAATTGATCCGTGCAAAATAGGTGAGGCCAGTCCGTAGACAATTATGTTACTGATGTCGCCTTACTATAAACTTACATATCCTTAGCATATGAAATAGCCTGAAAATTTCATCAGATTCCGTTCACGGTTGCGCGATTTATTTTGTGAACAACACACCCACACACACAATCCAACGAACATAAATAAACGCGTGCCCTCCTGAGGCCATATCTACGTATAAGAGATTCAAAGTGGCCCCCGGGACGTCCGCCGGAAGGACGGTAATTGCCGAAACTTTATGAATTATTCTTATTTTGAATTATTAGCACCTCATAAAAGTTTTATCTGAAATGTCAGGCAATTTATATTTATTTTTTGTCTCCCCTACGATTTAGCCAATCCCTCCATAGCGGGTTAAAACAGAATGAAACTTCATGCTGTGATACCCTCTTTTTCATGCGGTGAGGATATCCGGCTAATACCTGTCTTTTAGACGGCAAGGGGTATGATCTGAAAGGTCACGCAAAATGTCTGGTACGCCTGGCGCCTGGAAGTCCAATTTATACCAGGAAATTATTAATCTATTTATGTAAAACGGTGAGCCAAAAGGATACAGCAATAAAAGTTCACCTTAATAACCACTTGTCGGATAAAACTGGTTCGGTCCAAGTGCAAATTTTGATTCACCAACTTGTCTAGAAATTGCATGGCGGGTGATTTCAATCCATGTAAAAAATGTTTTTATGAATGAAAAAACTTATTTCATTTAGGAACACATTTTCAAAGTTTCCATTTTTAAAATATCACATGTAACCGTAAATTCCTTCTAAGCATGATTTATCAATTAATCGAGGATTTAAAAATTTAACTAGAGAGCATTAAGAAACCACATACATACATCCGCCAACTTTTGGATCAACAGATATGAAAATCATCAGGATGTCCATCAATATAGCTTGTGCGTTGTATAAATATATGAATCTAAGACGAGAGAAATGTGTGTCATGGTTCATTTACTCGATGGTTGCGTCCCACGGGCGTTCCTGTCCACAAAACAAAGGCAGTTCAATTTTTTTATGACACACGCACATTGTAAGCGGTACAAATCAAAAAGTTTCAACTTAAACAGTTCATTATTTCTTAGATATGTCAGTTGATACAGAGATAAATACTGCGTTCTGCATTTGCAGCCCATGTATAGACATGCCGATTTTGATTTCTTTGTGATTCCAGAAGTAGAAAATTCTTTTAAAGATTCAACAATAGACAAATGTTCCCTTCTGATTTAAGATAAATGATTTTTTAAGTAAAGCCCCCAGTAATTTATTACCATGAATATTTATTTTCAGGTCTGGATAAGTTCACGTATTAATATTTAATCAAGGGTTTCATAAAGAAAATAATATATATGCATTATCCATTGCCTGTAGATTTAGATTGTTTTATTTTAACAAATATAAGACGAAATCTTCGTCTTTGCTTTACGTCCTGAACTTCGGATTGATAGATGGAATCAATTCACCGAATACAACACACACAGTGAACCAACAAACCTTAGTAAAATATCATTTCTGTGATTAATGTTTCAAAGACTGCTTTTAGCTATAGAGTCCTATTTTTGTGTATCCTTTTCATAAAATCATTATTTCCTGCAGGTTGAGAGGATGTTCAGGGGATCAATTGGAACTCATTTTTGTCGACAGAGAGCTGTGACTTTTTTATTATTTATTGTAGTGTTGCACTTTCCAGTAAGTATGGTTAACCAGATGATTGCTTCTCTAAATTGATGTATATCAATATGCCGGGAACCCGTGTTTTATTTGATGGCAGTTTCAGTTCAGCCGTGACTCTGTAGAAATGTTTCTTGTCAGACTCGTGAGAGTTAGTTCAGACAGTGTGATGTAGATTTAAGAGGCAACGCACGTGCAAGCATGATTTTCTCATACTCGTGTTTAAGGATGCATGCCCATTTTAATATTCATGCATTGAGCAGCAGATCCCCATAATATTGTAAGACGATAGGCCAGAGGCGTTGTCAGGGTGTATGATGTAGGCATAGGTATATATGCTCAGCGCACAATAGAAAAACACATTCACCCAGGTCAGCACGCTAGGTAATGGCGTTTCGCAGTTTGACAGCCGAGTGGATGGCCAGAGTTTGTAAGAAATTCGATCAGCAGTGTAGCTCACTAACGGACCTGTGAGTTATATTTACATAAGGACTTGTATAAAACTGATAATCATCAGTCGTAGTGAAACCTACTAGAGAACTATCGCTGATCTTTTTGTAGTACCGAACATTGACTCGAGCTGAATTGTGTGCGGTTCTTGGAATTATTCATGTATAGTGACTTTTGGGGCAGCGTGTCTTACCGATATTGTCATCGTGATACAACAGTGGAGGCTAGTGAAGGGTCAATGTTTAATCTTGCTGATACACGGTCTCAGGACAACATTCCTAGACTGTCACGTGCGCGACGGTCATGCGACAGGCGGACCAGCCTTGGTATTTAAATATTATTCTGTGTTTTGATACCAGATTAGGATTAAACAGGACTTTGTGTCGTGTGCATATAAAGGACTAAGTGGATATTGTCTCTATTGTGTGAAACATCGTCTCCAGATAATTGTAAATTGCTTTATTTTTATTGTATTTTATTATTCACGTTACACATGCCTTTCTCATTTCTTGAGTGAATGTGTGAGCTTCAGCCATTTCTATTCACCGTTGAAAGAACCTGGAAGTCCATTCCTTCGGGATGTGACAATTTTGCACCATTATGCCTTTATTTTTATCAAATACGAGAAAATCTGTTAATTTTGATCAAGATATTAAAGATTGGCACAAATGGGTAAAGGCGCTAACAGTTAAACAGGTATTCGGATAAACGAATATTCTGGTGAAACATGCACTTCTTTTCTCTCAATACAGTTTCTACTTTCTCCACAACTGGCAATTGTGACTTTTGAGTACTGGAGGGGAGTAACAGCCGCTACCGTAAACACAGATTACAAGCAGACGGGATTAAGTACTAATTATTTAGGAATTTCAGGAAATCCCTAATCCGGGCGATACCGTTCCCTCACGAAAGCTGACAATATACTGATGATATCAGAACGCTAATTCCAGGAAATGAAGTTAATTAGAGTGCCGCAGATCTGTATGGGTCCGGCTCATCTCGTGGACCTATCCTTATCCGGGCAAGCTATCCCTGAAGGTTTATGAACCAGTAGGATTGGATCTAGATCTGCAGCAGTCGTTCCTCTTCTAGAAAGCACTTAATGAGAGCATGACGCATCAGGTACACGTGATCTAAATATTTTATCCATTCGGGTTATAATAATAATGGTGATGATAATATTGATGGATGTGATGTGATGGAAAAGTAACAAAATAGGGGAGAATACTGAAAGGATGGTGTGTCGGGGGTGGGGGTAGAGTGAAACCCACCAAAGAAATGATACATTTAGTCATGCAATAAAGAAAATTTGTTTCACAAATGCTTCTATTTCATTTTAGGGTTAAGTTTCTCTTTTTTTCAATCTCCTTATTCTTCATTCTACATTACACAAACTCTGCCTCTCTGCTGCGAGAATATATATTTTTTTAAATGATCAAATTAAATGTGTCGTATGTGTGAGATCTGGTAACTAAGCTGTTTAAAATCTGTTTGGTGTTAATATTTCTGAACCATATTCATTGTTAGATCATTATGAGATAAAGACGGAACTTAATGTAAATTTAATTTAGGTGTTAATATATTGAACAATTATTTCAATTAAGTAGGTTTTTACAATTAAAATGTTTCAGAGATTCATATCTATTGCAACTAGCCGCTAAATATTTATGGATACCATGTTGGTTTATTTGAATAATATTTGTATTTATAGGATCTCAAAGACATGACATTTAACTCTGCTGCTAAATGAAATATTATGTTAAGTTAAATAAAAGTAATTTTTAATTCACTAATTTTAGATTTTAAATTTATTTAAGATTTGTATATATTCATTTATCACAGTTTTTCTTGCACAAATGCCACTATTTAAGGTCACAAAAGAGACTTAACAAATGGCCTTAATATTTTTGTCTGAAACAGTTGACTCCCATGCATTTGTATTGAGCCTGCAAAAACGAAAGTTATTAGGACACAACATTTGTTGAAATGGTACAACAGCCACTTGAAATGTTTAAAAAAGGAAACTAGATCAGCTGAACGAAAATGGAGATTAACTGGCTTAGAAGAGGATTAAAAATGTTATCAGCAGTTAAAGAAACAGTACTGTAGAGCATTACATGCAGCGAAACGTGATTACTATATTGATGTGATTAAAAAATGTGGCAATGATTCAAGAAAGTTGTTCAGTTTGACAAAGTCTCTTTATAAGAGAAAGCAAACTACAGAATATCCGTCGGAGGGAGATGATGCCGATATAGCAAATGCGATTGGTTCTTTTTTTCAGAACAAAGTAAAAAAATAAGACAGTATTTAGACGATTTGCATCTAGCTGTACATGAATTCTTAGTGTCCGTCCAGCAAAGCGATGCTGCCAGAGTTTCAGCTAAGTACACATGAGGAAGTTCGAACATTAATTGCACAGTTGCCAGATAAACAATGTTTCTCCGATCCAATACCAACTTCCATTGTGAAAGAGTGCTCAGATGTTTTTACAGGGATTATATCACATCTGATAAACACTTCGTTAAGCTCTGGTGTGTTCCACGAGGTCTGGAAGCTAGCTATTGTGACCCCTTTGCCTTAAAAGCAAGGCATTTGTGAACTCTCAAATTTTCGACCAGTTTGCGGACTGCAGTTGTGCAGTAAACCAACAGAGAAAGTGTCAGTGTTAAGACTAAATGACCACATGTCACATGACTGTCAATTATACCTGACCATCTGTCAGCATACCATACCACGCACAGCACCGAAACGGTGCTTGTTAAAATTTGTTCAGATATTTTCGACAGCATGGATCGGCAGGAGCTGGTTCTCCTCGTGCTGCTCGATCTTTCGGCAGCATTCGATACTATCGATGCTCGATTGTTAATGGAAACTATGCAAAAGGACTTGGGCCTTGATGGAACAGTAATAAATTGGTTTAAATCATATATGTCTGATCGGACCCAAAGAATTAAAGTAAATGGAACTCTGTCTGATATATTTGAACTTAAGTGTGGGGTTCCCCAGGGATCCTGCTGTGGGCCTGTATTGTTTTCTGTGTACTGTCGGCAGTTAATGGAAATAGTCAAAGGCCATCTTCCTCAGGTACATGGATATGCTGATGATCATCAGCTCTGTCCGAGTTTCCGACCTGGATAAGAAGAAATTGCTGTATTGGCTATGGAAAACTGTGTTAGAGATGTACGTCACTGGATGCTACAGAATAAACTGAAAATTAACGACGGAAAAACTGATGTTTTAGTGATTCTCACCAGACAGCAACTGGCTAAAGTTAATTTAGATTCTATCAGGATTGGAGAGGATATAGTCAAAAGTTAAGGTTTTAGGCTGGATTTAAATATGGGTATGAACAAACAAATCAATGCCACATGTAGCAATGCTTTTCATAGTCTTTATAATATCAAGCAGATCAGGAAGTATATAACAGATGATTCGGCGAAGACTTTGATACATGCGGTTGTGACTAGTCAATTGGATTATTGTAAGGCGTTGTACATTAATTTACCTAAATGTAACTTAAAAAAATTGCAACGAGTCCAAAACACTGGAGATCGGTTGATTTGTAAAGTATCTAAATCTGATCACATTTCACCTGTGCTTAAGATGCTGCACTGGTTACCAGTCAAATACAGATGTGAATACAAAATTTTAATTCTTATTTTCAAAGCTTTGCATGGTTTAGCCCCGATTTACATCAGTGAGATGCTTATGCTGTGGGATCATGCTCGATACAATTTGCGTTTAAGCAATGCCATCACTTTGAGAGTACCACGAACAAAAACGAAAACGGTTGTAGGTCATTTCGATACGCAGCTCCTATATTGTGGAACGACCTACCATTGCATCTGAGACTCGTGGATAATTATGAACGTTTGAAGTCCTATCTGAAGACATTCTATTATAAAGTTATTTCTGAATTTAGAGATATATAAATGCTATGCTATGTTTTACTGGTCATATATTATGTGCATATGTTTTAATATCATAGTCTATTGTATAACCAGCGCAGTTGAGATCTGTTTTTGATGATTAGCGCTATATAAAAAAAATAAACTATCTATCTATTGAGATGCTGTACGAAATACATAAAAATCATATGCATGTGGCAGTTGTGCCCCCTCTTTAGGAAATCCTGGATCCGCCACTGATTAGACTGTGCGTGCCAGAACTAATTTTACGGTGGTAGAATGATATTCAGAAACGTACGCAACTGGTCGGATGCTGCGCCATCTGGTGACTAACTGATGTTCTAAATGTGTCACTTTTTCCTCCGTGAGCAAAGTATATGCCGTTCGTATGATGTTGTGTGTGTGTGCGTGCGTGTGCACAATATGACTCCCATATTCATGAACGGTATCTCATGAAAATTGAGGGAATTTCTGGAATGGGCCAATGAAAAACCGATTAGATTTCATTGAGGATCGGGCTCATGATTGGGGTCCAGGAAATTAATCAAGGAATATTCACAAATGTAAAGTCACTTATGCACGAGTGAACCTGGGAATATGGGCCGAATAATTGAATGCAAGCACGATTTTGGGAGCATCCCTAAAATGGAACCTCCCACGTGACAAGGCTTGCATTCCTTAGAAAGCATATTTCTAGTTAAGGAAAGTATTTTTCAATGCATCCAGTGTTATGGTAGTAAGATCGTTTAGATTCAATAGGCCAAAAATCACACAACAATCACTTCAGGTTCCACAAACTATATGTCGCGGAGCGTGGCGGCGTAACGGATAGGGCACTGAGTCGTGGGTTAGCGTCCCGTTCTGACCGCCGTCTGCGCTAAGCTCCTAGGCAAAGTCTTCACCACAAGGTTGCACTCTCTTGACCCAGGAGTAAATGGGTAATGGTCATGGGAGGAAGGCAAATGTAGAACAAATACCGATCTAGCGCCTGTTAGGGCTGCTTGGGTTGTCTGGTCCCCGGGAGCCGTGAAGAATCCAGGAAGAGCCAGGAAATGTGAAGTCGGATGAGACTGACATCGTGGGCGATATCAGACTATAAACCCATACCTTTTTACCTTTATCATTGTAAAACACATAGAATTACACATGTTTGTTTAAGAAACACCAACATTAATTACATATTATTATAAATTTAAATTTAAATATTATTAAAATGCGATAGTTCATGCAGCATGTAACACTAAGATTTTTTAAAATCTGTTTTAAACTCCATGTGTAATATATTACATAAATTAATGTTGGGAATCAGTATAGACTCAATATAATTTATTGTTCTTAGTATATATATTTGCTAAAAAATAAAATTTATATTTTGAAGAAAAAATTTGTTTTATTTATTCTTATGTGAGAGAAGAGCCTTCCCGGGTAGTTTGCCGTGTTCATCGTAGATGTATAAAACTATTTTTGGAACGCTAGGGATAGATGCGTCTGATGAACACATTGACCACGCGGCTGCGGCCCAGGAGGGTCAGAACCCCGGCCAGATGGTCTTCATCACTTGGCCGTGGCCGCCAGGTGGCAGGGCCATCACTCAATGATAATGCTCAAGCTGTCTCATTAGCGGGATAACGAACCCATCATCAGAACCATCCCTCGGTTTAGTTATGGATTCACTTCGCGGAGTTGATGTTGTGGTTTATTCTGCGTTTTGCTTCAATTAACTTAACAGAAAAAGAGGGGTTTCAAAACCTGGCATATTAATATCTGTTGACTCTTAAGTCGTGCTGAGCTGAACTACTACTAGCGTTTTGTGTCAAACGTTGTATAGTTAATCTTACGTAAGATAAAAAACTGATTTCCATAACACTATACATGATAATCTGACCATTGTTAATCTATGTGCAGAAGCTATTGCCATCTGGTAATTAACAGTGGGCCATCATTGGCGGTTTCAGAGAGGAGGTTCCGGACCCCCCCCCCCCCCCCCCGACCCCCACCCCTTGAGCCGGAAAAAACCTTTTTTTCAAGGTTTAAAAGCAACTTTTGTGACCTGGACCCCCTTCTTTCCGTACCAGAGGACCTTTTTTAGTTTTTCTTTTAGTCTTCCCAGGTTGGACCCTCCCTTTTCAAATCCTGGATACGCCCCTGTTCATGTTTACATTCTAACATGTATACCGCTTTCTGTAGCTTCCCCAAACGAACTTCCGAGCCTTTTTTTTTTTTTACTTGATTTCAAAAGGCCGATGTCTAATGAATGCCCTAATTTCCTCCAATATATAAAACACTATATAGGTGATTCCTAGCATGGAATAATGTTTGCCACAATAAAGGTTCTTTTTTTCTTCCTATTCCTTCCTCCTCTTTTATTTCCACAAGGAAGAAAACTGAAGCCTCACCGGATGAAGGAAATTTAATTTGGGAAAAAAAACTAAAGATTTTGCGTTTAATAAAGGCCTAAAATCACAAATTAATGTCGCCTTTAATTCAAGGGATGTTGAAACAGACTTTTATGTTGTTAAGTCATAGTTTAAGTCAGCCCTTACCGTATAGACAATGACGTCAATTTGTCTTTAAGGGGAAGGGGGGGGGGGGGGGCACTCGCAACTTTTTTAAAACACATACACACAAACATATACATATACATATATATATATATATATATATATATTCCCCATTTATCGTCTGTGTGACACACTACAAATATATTAATATATTCATACTAAATTTTAATATTTTTGAAAATATTAAATCTTTAAATGGTACACAATTTTATCAACCAGCAAACACATTTTAATGGGCTCTTAACGAGCTACATGAAAATATCTCAACACCGTTTTTTTCTCCTCGACCATTTTTAAATTTTTTTTTCATCTGTCTAAAGATAAAATTTAAAATTTTCTATTGAATCAAATTTTAAAATTTCAATTTTATATTAGAAAGAAACATAATACAGAAAAAAAGCAAACAACGGGTTTTTAGATATTGTCATGTATTTTGATACACAAACGTGTATAAAACAATCCAACACCTGCAGGGGCGTCAATATAGGGGGGGATGGGGGGTATATATACCCCCACTTTTTCGCAAGGGGGGGGGGGATGGTCAATGTAATCATCCCTCCCATTTTTCAGAGAATAATATTATAATATTGCAAATGAAATATATTAATGAATAGAATTAAAGACTTTTGATCCATTTACTAAACAATTAAACAATGTTATATCTAAACCTTGCTTAAAATTCACAAAATTAACTTAATTTCTAAAACATTATAATTATTTGAAATATGATTAAGTATATATATAATAATTATTATATATACATTTATATATATTTAGTTGAATATGTCACTCGGAGACGATGAAAAAGGTATATATATATATATATATATGTGTGTGTATATATATATATATATACACACACAAAGTCATCCCCCCCACCCTGGAAGAAAAATTGACGCCACTGAACACCTGCATACTTAAACATTAAATCAAAGATTTGTTTCCACGATAAGTATTCTATACAGCCTTTCAAGAACTGATATTATGCCTTCATTTAAAGTATGATAACGAATGGGCGATGCGATGGAGGATCGCGCGATAGTACTTGAAAACAGAGAGCGAGTGAAAAGGCTGAGAAGATCTAGGCATCTAGATGTTTCATATAGCGACAGTTTGCAGTGATCGATCACTTTGTTGGTTACAGACCAAAGGTACATCCGTTATTTATATAGCATTTTTGTCGTGACTTTTGTCTGAAAATATAACACACATACTCTCCCCTTTATGGCTTTAACTTTTCAATAACCGAACAAAAAATTACTGTCAAAGTCAAATATATCCATATGTTTGGAAAAAGTATACATTATTATTATTGAAATTTGATACAAAATCGTTTCATTCAAGTTGTCGGACAAGTTTTTTAAAATAGATAACCTTGACCCTTATGACTCCGACCTTGTAAAGTGTCTATAAAGGTTTCAGAAGAAGGGGCCTATTTTAAAGAAGGTATGCTCAATGTCTGGTGATACCACCTCATCTCTGATGATAGAAATTCCTAGTTATGTTAATGTAAGCACCCTGACCAGTCCTTCTTACGGTCCTACCGTAAATGTTTTGTAATAAAACCAACCTAATATAAACAGATCACGTATGTGTGATGAACACAAAATCTGTAACGGAGATTAAAAAAACAGATTCTGTAACACTAGGCAGCCTGAAATGTCTAGGGGAATTAATTAAGAAGTCAGTGTTTTTTTGTTAACAAATAACTATAGTTTATTCTTAAAACAACCCTAACAATACAATACACTAAATCAATGCAAGTATACAGTAAAACAGCGTTATAGCAACAAATCAATACAATCACACAGAAAGATAATGGTACAGTACCTCGATACCAACACCATCACAACGATAATTCCTTTGAATGTAAACTCTCGGAGAATGACAGTCCAGTGGAATGTTCTTGCAACAACACAGAAAATAAACTGAAGTCCAAATGTATAAAATCCAGGAAAAAGTTCTTAAAATCTATAATATCCGCATTCGTCGGATAAGGTCCTGACACACGCTTCTGCGTCCGCTGGAATCTGCACAGCTCTGCCCCCCTGGTTCTAAAAAAAAACCAGCCCCTTTATATACCTTCTCACCCCAAGCCGGGAATTTTCCACTTCTCGAACAGCTTACAAGTTCTTGCACAACACGCGTTTCAGGAATTATCTAGAAAGACATAGCCGTGCGTCTCTACACATACCAGGATAATCACGTGACCCACGACCAGGCATGAAAACCCAAGGCTCACATGACAACGAGAGTTCAACCAGTACGGATTAAACATAAAATGTAACAAAAACACGAGTAACGCCCGTGTCACACAATAAAAAGAGCACCTTTAACACTCCCCCTCCTGTAAGAAAAAAGAAAGTTTTCCGAGAAAATCACAGTCACTAAATATCTCAAAAATCATCCTATTTACAACATTACATAAACATCCTGTTTACAACATTTCATAAAAATCTCGGGAAACAATCAGCAAGTACATTGTCTTTCCCTTTAATGTGTATGATATCAAGATTGTAATCCTGTAAGAACAGACTCCATCTCAACAATCTTTGATTATTACACTTCAACTTGTTCATGAACGTGGTGGATTGTGATCACTGAAGACAATGATAGGCCTGCCTGATGAAGTACCATAAACTTCAAAATGTTGCAACGCCAAAATCAAAGCCAAACATTCTTTTTCAATAGTGGAGTACTTTTTCTGGTTTGCATTAAACTTTCTTGAGAAATAACAAATTGGATGATCAATGCCATCATTGCTTTCTTGTAACAACACAGCACCAGCAGCAGTATCACTAGCATCTACAGCTAACTTAAAAGGTACGGGAAAGTCTGGAGCTGCTAAAACTGGTGAACTTTGCAGAATGGCTTTCAAATTCTGAAATGCATTTTCACACTGAGCATTCAATGAAAACTTTTGTTTCTTCTTTAACAAATTAATCAAAGGTTCAGCTACAGCAGCAACATTTGGACAAAACTTCCTGTAGTATCCAACCATACCAAGAAAACGCATTATTTGCTTTTGGTTCTCTGGTCTAGGAAATGCAGAAATAGCACTTATCTTAGCATCAACAGGTTTTAACTGACCCTGCCCTACAATATGACCCAAAAATGTCACCTGTGCATGACAAAACTCAGATTTTACTAATTGACGGTTAGACGTGCTTCACTGAGTCTCTCGAAGAGGTCGCGAAGAATTTGAAGATGTTTCTCTCATGTGTCGCTGTACACGATGAGGTCATCAATATATGCGTCACAGCCCAGAATGTCCTTGACAACCATATGGATGAGGCGCTGTAACGTGGCTCGCGAGTTCTTCATGCCAATCGGCATAACTTTATACTGGTACAGTCCTTGCGGCGTCACAAATGCGGACACTTCTTTCGCTCGTTGCCAGAATCCTTTTAAGCAAGTCAAACCTGGAGACATATCTGGAGCTACCGACTCTATCAATACAATCATCATTCCTCGGAACCGGGAACATGTCAGTCTCGGTGACAGAGTCCAGCTTTCGATAATCTGTGCACATACGGCAACTTTCACCAGGTTTTGGCACAAGAATAAATGGTGAACTCCAGTTACTGTTACTAGGTTCAATTAAATCATTGTCCAGCAAATATTGAATCTCATCCTGTAGATACGTTTGCTTTTCTGGATTCAGTCTATATGGATGTTGCTTGACTGCGCTTGCCTCGCCTCGCCAACATCGACGTCATGGCACAATTAACATGTTAATTCGCGTTAGAATGTCACTAAACAAATGTTCATAATTCCGTAGCAGATTTTTTAGGTCTTGTTGTTGTGGAGCGGTAAGGTGTGACAGTTTGGCATCTAGGTTTTTAAGCACGTCTGAGTTTTTTAATCCTACTGTACCACACTGAATGTCAGCAGTAACATTTTGTACAACATCTGATGTGCTATTCTGTCATAATATGGTTTAAACATGTTAACATGGCACAGTTGTTTCTTCTTACGTCTATCTGGTGTCAACAGTATGTAATTTAAATCACTGACTTTCTTGTCAACAATGTAAGGATCAAAATACCTAGCTTGCAGAGGTCTGCCAGGTTTCACCAGGTTCAAACGCCCTACTTACAGTGTGCTTGTCATACTCTGTTTTCATTTTACTTTGTGTAGATTTTAGATTTGACTTTGCAATATCACAAGCATTGTGTAGTTTAGTGCGAATGTCTGAGACATACTGCAGTAAAGTAAGAGAATCAGGATTTTCACACAAGAGTTTTTCTTTGAGCAGTTTCAATGGTCCGCGAACGGAGTGTCCAAAAACTAGTTCAAATTGACTGAGCCCAAGGACTCTTGAAAGGATTCTCTGACAGCAAACAACAATAGATGGATTCCTTCATCCCAGTCTTTGTGTGTGTCATAGTAACAAGTCCTGAACATGTTTTTTAATGTCTGGTGAAAAGCTCGAGGGCGCCCTGACTTTCAGGATGGTATGGCGAAGAGCTGTACTGTTTTATACCTAGCTCAAGCATAACTTGTTGGAATAAGCCAGACATAAAATTAGATCCTTGGTCAGACTGGACGGATTTTTGCAATCCAAAAGTTGTAAAAACTTGGTCAGAGCTTTGACAACACTTTTGGCATTAATTTTGCGCAATGGTATTGCCTCAGGGAACCAGGTAGATGCGCACATAATTGTCAGCAAGTATTCATGTCCAGATTTTGTTTTAGGCACTGGTCCAACACAATCAACAGTAATCCTACTGAATGATTCCTCGAAAGCAGGAATAGGCCTAAGTGGGGCCTTAGGACGATTCTGATTGGGCTTGCCTACCATCTTGCATGTATGACATGACTTACAATATTGTACAACATCTTTCCTGAGGTTAGGCTAATAGAAGTGTGTATTAACTTTCTGATAAGTTTTATTTATACCTAAATGGCCAGACAAGGGAGCCTCATGTGCCATGCTTAGAAATTCACTGCGAAAGCTTTTGGGCATTACTAGTTGATGTTTGATGGCCCACTCATCATCAGCGCATACATCTGGTGGTCGCCATTTACGCATAAGCACTCCATCTTTTACATAGAAACAAACTGGGTTTTGTGACAGCTCATCCTTGGAAACTGCCCTGGGAAACAAACATGAAATATCAGGGTCCTTATGCTGTTCCGCGATAAGTTCTGACCTTGAGAATGCTGCATCCTGTACGGGCGAGTCGTTAGACGAGTCACTAGTGACTCCCAGAGTGTTATTATCTGGACCATTTTCCTCATGTGTGTTTTTCTTGGCCATAGATCTAGTTACAGCACATGAAGGATGCAAACCAGGAATTTTCTGACTTTCCGGATCAGTGTCCTGATCAAGTGACGGCTTTTCTGTCACTATTGGTACAGGCTGCACTTTATCGCCTTCAACATCATTGCCTAGTAGCAAGTGAATACCCTTAAAGGGTAAAGTAGTTCTTATGCCCACAGTAATATTCCCTGAAATCAAATCTGACTTTAAATGGATACTGTGAAACGGAACTGAAGTGTGCCTGTCTGAAAACACACCATTAACAAGTGCAAGTGCACCAGTAAAAGACCTATCAGAAAATGGCAAAGTGTTCGCTAACATGAGAGTCTGGCCTGAACCAGTGTCCCTCAAAATTCTAATAGGGGTAGAATCTGAAAATCACTCGAAAGTGATACAAAACCATCATGTATGAATGGCTCAAATAACTCCATTTCAGAGTCAGGAGAGGAATCTACTACCTCAACCTCATCAAACAAAGAACTGACATTGAAGGTGTCAGTCATAAACTCTGTTTCAGAGTCATCTAAGGAATCTACATCCTTACCAAACTCCTCATGGGAGTCAACAGAGGAATGTCATCAGCAGAAACAAACTTTTGTTTGTCATAAGAGGACCTGGCCTCATTTGAAATACTCTCGCAAGAGTCATAAAAGGACTTAACCTTATACAGAGAATACTCCTCGCAGGAGTCTTGAAAGGACCTAGCCTTATTTAATCCCTCGCAGGAATCAACCGAGGTTTTTACCCCGCAATCTACGGATTCTTCTACGGATTTAGATGGCACTTGGGCCTCCGTAGCATCATACTCTTTATTTAAGTCAACAAAGGAGTTGTACCCCTTATTTACATGAAAAGAGCCTGGCTCTGGTACTATGCTATGCATAGCTTTTGAAACAAAACCAGAAGGTTTGCTATTTGGTCTATTCGCAAGTTTCCAGCAGTTAGATATTAGATGACCTTCCTTCTTGCAGTAATTACAGATTTTCTTTGAAAATGACTGGTCTTTGTTGGACTTAGACACAGTGGACGTGGACTGAGATGAAGCAATGGACTTTGCTGAACTATCAGGACTACTAGTACTTGGTGACTGCGCTTTAAACTTCTTTTGACCATACTGAGTTACATTCTTGTTTGTGAATGACTGGTTTGATTTGCTAGTAAAGGACATTTTGTGTGTTAATGAATAATCATCAGCTAATAGAGCAGCAATGTCAAGTGTTTCAGGACACTTTAAAGTTTTAACATCTGCGTTAATGCAGAGCTTAAACTCTTCAAGCAAAATCAACTGGAGCAAATTGTCATAATCTTTCATTACATTTTTAGAACTACACCAGCGATCAAACAACTGCTCTTTTTTCCTAGCAAATTCAACGTATGTCTGATTTTTACGCTTTTCCTAATTTCTAAATTTCTGGCGGTAAGCTTCTGGAACTAACTCATAACCTTTCAGGATTAACCGTTTTACCAGGTCATAGTCAGCAGCAGCTTCTACTGAAGCTCTGTATAAATTTCTCTGGCCTTGCCAGTCAATACACTTTGTAACAGCATAGTGCAATTTTCCTTAGGCCATTTTATATTTTCAGCTACCTTCTCAAAGTGTAAGAAATATTTATCAACCTCTTTTTCTTGAAAAGGTGGCAGAAGTCTAATATGTTTAGTAACACAAAACTGTGAGTTGGGGCAGCACTTAGACTACGTTCTACTTTAAGTCTTTCTAACTCCAGTCGTTTTAACTCAATTTCTTTCTCTTTCTTCTTTCTGTTTTTCTATTTCTAATTCTAACTGTTTAAATGCTAGCTCATGTTGCATTTCCAACTTTTTTAATTCTAATTGCACAGCAATGTACTGTTAACATTATGTAATCTTGTAAACAATGTATGATAAAACAATGTCCAGCTCAAGGCCTAATAAATTTTAAAACTATTAAGCATCCCGGACGAGCCCCCAATTTTATGTTACGGACCCTAATATAAACAGATCACGTATGTGTGATAAACACAAATTCTGTAACGGAGATTTAAAAAATCAGATTCTGTAACACTAGGCAGCGTGAAATGTCTTGGGGGAACGAATAAAAAAGTCAGCGGTTTTTTGTTAACAAATAACTATAATTTATTCTTAAAACAACCCTAACAATAGAATACACTAAATCAATACAATTACAGTAAAACAGCGTTACAGCAACAAGTCAGTACAATCACACAGAAAGATAATTGTACAATACCTCGATACCAACACCATCACAACGATAATTCCTTTAAATGTAAACACTCGGAGAATGACAGTCCAGTGGAAAGTTCTTGCAACAACACAGTAAGTAAACTGAAGTCCAAATGTATAAAATCCAGGAAAAAGTTCTTGAAAATCTATAATATCCGCATTCGTCGGATAAGGTCCTGACACACGCTTTTGCGTCCGCTGGAATCTGCTCTGCTCTGCCCCCCTGGTTCTAAAAATCAGCCCCTTTATATACCTTCACACCCCAAGCCGGGAATTTTCCACTTCTCGAACAGCTTACAAGTTCTTGCACAACACGCGTTTCAGGAATTATCTAGAAATCCATAGCCGTGTGTCTCTACACATACCCGGTTCATCACGTGACCCACGACCAGGCGTGAAAACCAAGGCTCACATGACAACTAGAGTTCAACCAGTACGGATTTAACATAAAATGTAACAACAACACGAGTTATGCCCGTGTCACACAATACAAAGAGCACCTGTAACACTATTCCGCCAATGGAGCCAACATTTTGATGTATGTGTGTGTGTGTGTGTGTGTGTGTGGGTGCATGCGTTGGTGGATGAGGGTGTGGGTGTGGCTGTGTGTGTGGTGGGGGATGGGGGGTGGTGGGTGTACGTCTGTATGTATGTTTGTATGTATATGTATGTGTGAGGGTGTATGTATGTCTGTGTATGTGTGTATGTATGTAGTAAATAAGAGTAAAATTAGAATGCCACTTACTAGAGATGAAGTCTTCACAAATTTAGAACAATCCTATTACCTCCGTGGTCCTGAAGGTGTATTGCCCTTTTTGTAGACCATATTTTTCTTCTACCTAGAGGTCCCTTTTCTGTGAAAATCAATTTTTGCACTTCATACAAGGCTGATTTTTCGAGAAATGACCTTTTTTATCCAGCTGTGTCAATGTACCAAGTTTGCTACTGACGGAAATCGGTTAAGGGGTTTGAGTTACAAAATCGAGTCTAATTTCCTTAATACTGGTCCTGTGGTTGTGACATAAACACTATTTTACCTCTCCTAATTGGTAAACAAGGGGATATATATGTAAATGTATTTGTATTAGGATGCGTTACGTGCTAATTAAGTGCAGTAATGTTCTATTCACGAAATAATTTTGTGTGCACATTTGTAACAAAAAATGTTATGGATTTTTTTCGTAACTTGAGTTAAATTTTTATTTTGGTTCCCAGTTGTCTCAAAGTTATGAAAAGGAATATTGGTGGTTGAAACAATGCGATTTTTATTAGATATGGCATTTTTTTCTCAAACCGTACGTGCCAATTTCCCGGCTGAAGCAAGGCGAAAAAGGGCAACGATCACTAAAATCAACAATAATTCCGTAATATTAATGTTTGAACATGTTCAAAATAAGCACCATTTAATTCCTTTTTTATTGCTAAATAACACAGATATAAGTTTCGTGGTTTCTATTTAAATACAAGTCATAAAAGGTTTAATATAGAAAAGTCTTAAACGCGTCACATATAATATAGCCAAATTAAATGCCTCCTTACTCATTCTTTAGAAATCTATAATATCTATCCAAAATATTACCGAATACGGATTAAAATTTCAGTTAATTAAAGTTTAGCTGTCACGTTTGAATAAGTTATTTACTAACGTAAGGTATAAATATTCGAGCTTTTATTTAATTAATTAACTAAGACTTGTAAAACTAGATATGCGCTTATGTAGTTTGTGTGCCAATTAATCGATCATATCGATGATTAGTCGTTTTCTTTCATCATCGATTAAATCGATGATTTTTTTTGCAAAATCGATCACAAACGATGATGTATGCACATTTAAAGAAGTCATATTATCCTAAGTAAAATATTCTTATTCTGTCAGAAACATTAGGAAAACGGGGCACAAAACACTGAACATGCAGCATATCTTTATTTCGAAAAATGGTGGTGACAAACACCAGCGTTTATTACATTGAGATTAGCGCATCCGTTTGTCAAATGTGATTAACGGGCGGCAACCATGCCATTTTAAGTTCCAAGGGAATTTTTTATTTGACCAAGGGAATTGCACTTCAATGTGTCCCGGTAAGATGCTTAGTGTTTCGCACCTGTAACATCATAACTGATTTATTTGTCATGGGTATACAATAATGCATGTATAATGCATTAGCCCTGTGTACTATTATGTTCATAATTTCACATACTTGGCGCAAAATAGCACTGAGAATAGAATAGTAATGTTTTTCAGTGGTCAAATATTCAATACACATAGAAGAACTGAACATTAATTAATAGATATATGTTAAATCTCACGGTTGTGTATGACGTGTTATAATCAGAGTTAACTGAAGGGACAATCTATGGACTCCACATTGCGTCAGTCACTTAAAAAAAGCAATCGAGGAGTCCATTCTTTTGGGCTACCAGTCTGACTATATTTATTCCGTCAATATTTAAGAATAATTATATCAGATTTCAGGGCAATACATATAGCACATAAAATGAACGATTAATAAACGATCATCGGTTAATTTTTTTATGATTATGATTTTACCACCGATTTCTGCCACTACCTTGTTGTATCCGTGCCCGTCGCCGTGGTCATATAGGAAGAGATGAGTACAGTACATGTATGCGGTGTGTAGCCGGATGGGTCTCACAAGATAACGCTGGTCATATGATTTATGTGAGAGGGGCTGATGACCAGTACCTGCTGCACTCTAAGTGTGTGCTGACGATCAGCTGGTACAGTTTACTGCAGGGGCTGCCACAGTGCTGATACACTGGCCACACCAAGCATGAACAAGTAAGCCAAGTTTTTATGATTATAGAAACTACTTAATTTATTACGTTCATTCCGCATGTCCGGGTTTCTATGAGACGGGGCATGTTTAAATTGACTCTGACTGGTATTATCCTATATGTACGATCTGCTGTTTCTATTTTGTATACATGTACGTTTTTCCCAATCCTCCCCTCAAGCTTTCTAGGCGGAGTCCACAAAATAAATCCTAAAAAAAAACATATTGTTGTGACAAAGCAACAAGGGTATATTTACAGATGCACACGTACAAAATAGTTTATGTTTGAATGTTGAGACGCCAACTTAAAGCAACTATCGATGACGAACAGTTTTTTTTTCTGTTTTCTTCCATTCACGTGACGTAATTAGAATTAGAATTCCCTTTTTAAAGTGTTATCACAAGATTTGAATACGAACAAGAAGTATTCTTATATTTATTTTTTTTAAATATTACCAAATATAGATCAAACCAATTAGAATACAGAAATTATGAAATGAAATACGATGAAAATTTACAAAGCTGTAGGAGGAGCCCAAAAGATCATTGAAGTTTCTTAATTCTTGAACTAGAATTCTTTTTTCTTTGCTTTTTTAACTGATTTCACAAGATTTAAACATGAATTATATTTTTAGCACTGATTGAAAAATAGGAACAACTATATATAGATGAATCAAGAATTACACAGAGAGTATGCAATGAAATACGATAAAACTTTTTTATATACAAAGTGGTAGGATGGGACCGAAAGATCACTGAGAGGGAAGAGTGTTTAAAACTCTAAATTGTTAATTAAGAAGTTTGCTTGCACGGGATTTTCTTCCTTTATAACTCGATGAATGCTTTGCGGTGTGTGTGTTTGTGGGGTGGGGGGTGGGGTGGGGTGGGGGTAGGGGGTTCAACCACTCATGGGAACGTTCCTTCCGTTCAGTCCCAATCGTACACTGATTATGCTCTAAGTAAAACTTGAGGATAATATACATTTAATTGAGGGGATTATTTAAAGAACACTATCCGGGTAGAGTTTTGCAACAGGGGTCAGCACAGCATTGTACAAGCTGGTATAAGCACCGCCGTTTTATCCATATAGCTGTCACATGCTCTTGGCAAAGTCCCCCCCCCCCCAAAAAAAAAAAAAAAGAAGAAAAATAATTATTAAGCCATGCAAAATAATAAAACAGCCAAATAAGAAATTATGGTATTAAGTTGCAAATATTTACCAATAGAATTTTCCTTCTATATTTCGAAATGTTATAAGAGTATTAAAAACACATTTTGAAATTTATTTAAATATATTTGACTGATAAAATTAAGCGATATTTCGTATATTTTACAAAACTGTCAATTTAATTATGCTGGCGAGTTGTGTTTTGGAGAAAGGAAGAATAGGGGGGGGGGGGCGTTGGCGGGGTCATAGGTGATTTAATGATACAAATGAAGTTCTGCATCAACAGCCTTTAAACAAAATGTGGCTATGTATGTGCCAAGGGCAGTGTATGTGGAACTAATAATCCGTCGTGATTCCCCCTGGCTGCTGATCCAGCGCTGGTCGGGTCACCGACAGCATATACACTCTTCTGGCTTTTATAAACATCAGTGCTGCCGGGTTACTGGTTGTGCCGTTACTGTTTACATCAAGCAATGCCTCGGCTGGGCCAGCTGGGCCAGCTGTGTGTGTGTCGTGTAAATGTCCGAGCTTGACCGATCACACTTTATACGCGAGCTGTAAGTGCTATTAGTAAAGGAACTCTTACTCTTTAGCGCTGTAAAGTGATTGGATGCGATATAGAGGCCACATTTTCAAGACATGCGATTAGTAGGCGTTTCGAAGAGTTGTTAGTGTTCCTTTATGTTTCACGATATTTCATGTGGGATCTTTCTTTTCCCCTTTTTTTTTGGGGGGGGGTGTGAAAACTGCGTGGGAGCGTCCCTGTGACAAGTGTCTCACACTGCGCACAACTGGACTCGCAAAATGCGACTCTGCTGGTTAGGGTGTATGTAATCTGACCCACAATGCACATCGGCTTCTACAAACACCAGCGGCATAGGTTAAAATGTAGTGAAGAGGATAATGTAGTTCGTTTGAATATGTTGGATAAGAATTGTTTCAAGGCAATTTAAATTAACATGGATGATTTTAAGGCAAGGACTGAGTAATAAGTAATAATTTTAAGTAATATTTTGTAAGCGTGCGCACGTGAAATATAAATAAAAGATCATGATGTAACATTATGAAATGTTACAAATTTTTATTTTAAAATTTACAAGTTGAGACAAATAGTCCCGGTCGCCCAACAATCTATCAGGAAGAAATTTCGAGTAGAAACGACCACTGACAGAAGGATGCAAATGTCGTTGCTTTTTTTTTTTTTTTTTTTTGCTGTATTTTTGTGTGCGTTTCCTCGAGTTTCTTTTCGTTTCTATGCGTGTTTGTCTCGTTTGCCTGCGAGGACACGAATTATTTTTAACCAATCCCCACTGTTTCAACATATGGCGCTTCTGTCCACGTTCTTACGAGTCACCTGCGTTCTAATGCGTTTGTGGGCGTTTTTATGAGTTGTCATGCGATTTGGTCAAACGTTTTTATTCGATTTTATGTCGCGAGCAAAAACGTGATAAACATGCGAGGAAAACGCTGACATGTGAGGGCCGCTTAAGACATTGACAACAGCGACAGATTTTTTTCTTCTTCTGAGATTCCAGGGTATGCATGATAAACATGTGTGTGTGTGTGTGTGTGTATAACATGATGACAAGCACACATACATACATACATCACTAATTTGCATTTTAGGCATTAATAATAAGGTAGTAATAAACAGAGGTGAAGCTATTTTTACATCCAACTCAAACATAACTATCCATTGATATTTCTTAAAGGGGGCCATTCCGATATTTGATGTAGATTACTTGAACCTTTCAGAAAATCGACCTAACAGTGCCGATCCCAGTAAGCACAGGCTGTTCGTTTTGTTTATATCCAAGTGTTTACAACATCTGGGGGTCGCCAAAATGGCCTCCGGTCATAATTATAACACGCCCAGTAAGGACACCTAGCGTTAAATAAGACTGACTAGAGATTTGCAAACGACAGAAGATTATGTTGCTTCAGATAATTAATTAAAATATACTCAAATTATTAATTATTTCTTCGTAAGGAACAATTAAACCGTGATGATTTCTTGTTTTCCTTTCAGAATGGTTCCTCAAAGTGTCCTACAAACAATTCATATGTCCAATATTGTGGAAAACCGTCTCGTAAATTCGCATAGCTAAATACGGTCATCGTATAACCTGTATACATAGTCCTTGATCATGATCAATACCACCTTAAATACTGCACAAATAACAAATCTAATCTTCTGTCGTCTGCTCGTAATAAATTTGTTAATGAGGGGAAGATACGTTTGTAGAGAGTATTTCTTCATACATTCATTTTTTTCATTTTACGGAGTTCTTAGTTATTTTTATTTCAGATAATTGTCAATGAACTGAACGACTGATTACAATTTTGCATTATGGGCTCGCTGTGTCTTTTTGGTATCTTTGTCACATTGGCATCAGTAAATCAAGGTAAGTATGAAAGCTATATATAATGGTTTAAACAAATTTGCAACAATTTTTAATATTATGGTATATTATACGCTATGGGGTATGCTGTTGGTTATGTGGTAATAAATGCATTCTTTCTGGAAACTGAAATTTTTAAATATTATTCTTCCACTACTGCTATAACTACCACTGGAACTACTACTATTACTGCTACAACAACAACATCTACTACAGCTAGTATTACTACTCCTACTACTACTACTACTACTACTACTACTACTACAACTCCTACTACTACTACTTCTACTGCTACTGCTACTGCTACTTCTTCTAATATATACTTCTACTATTATTACTACTACTACTAATAATAATAGATTAACAATTAACTAATATACTGAACGATATCGGTTATTAACCCTTTTTTTCTGTGAATTAGTTTAAACGATTGTTGTTCTTTGATGAAAATAAACTTTTTGAAATAATTTTAACTGAATTTTTTAAACAAATTAAATATTGGCATACTGATTCCACTAATTCAGTTTACTTGTAATACTTAAAACCACAATAAATTTGAAAGATAATAAAGAAAACATGGGCATGGAATAAAAAAAAATATATTTTTGATACTCTTCAAGCTTTAGGTACCCTCGTCCAGTTAACAGAGAGCGCCTCCTTGCGGGGAACAGTAGAATTCGCTGGAGGGGTGGACACACCAAGACCGATTTACACATTTCGAGGAATACCGTACGCAGCGCCACCTGTCAGGTTTCAGAGACCCGTTGAAGGAACCCTGTGGAACGGAACAAGAGACGCAACTGAGTTTGGTTTGAATTCCATTTGATAATCTAGGCCTATAGACATTTTAAGTTTCATCTACGACAGTTTATCTCGTTACTTTTATTACTTTGTTTTACACAATATCATACAAACCTTACGCAGTGCACTCATTGCATTCTTTGTAATAATTCATATTAATAATAATATTTCGAGAGAAATATTAGCACAAGGAATGCAACATAATTAGCAGAAGGAATCCAATGAAAGCACTCCGTAACTATACCCAAACTTCCGCTGTCACTTGTTTTTCACTGGAGTCTGTTGCAATTAATTTTTACCAATAACAAGCCGAAATACTATTGATATAATTGTTACGCCTTAGGCCAAAATAAGAAAAAGGTATGGGTCTCGGGCTCTTTTTTCAGAAATCAATGCGGTTGGGCGGGTTTTTTTATTTTTAATTTTTTCGTATGTTTCGATAAAAATGTCAAATGATAAGGGAAAAGCATGATGATAACATATTTTTTTTTTGCTAAACAAGTAAAAGCACTAAATAACAAGAAATCGTATATATGATTTTATCTTCTTAAAAGAAATGTCGGAGCTGCTGCAGCTCAAATTGGTAAGTTTCTATTGATGACCAACATAAAAATTTTTGATGCTAAGGGTTTAAAATTGATGCAGGCGATGCCTGAGAACCATACCTTTATTTTTGGCCTTAATGGTTACCATAGTAGCTTACAGATCATTGCTATAATTGTTATGTCATTAACGAAGATGCCTCAGGATTTTTAACATTATGTTATTGCAAGAAAGCCTGATTAACATAACAATTTTAAATAAATAACCATATTTTTCAAATTCCGATCAAATTGATGCTTTACTCATTGTCATTTTGTAATTGTTTTTGTTAAAATAACCATATTTTCGTTGTTGCAGGCGCCATCTGTCCGCAGTACCTGGAAACACTGGCTGGTGTGATGGACATGTTTGAGCTGCCGACCAACATGTCTGAGGACTGTCTCTTCCTAAATGTGTGGACGCCCACTCTGAAACCTGAGGCCAAGAAACCCGTCATGGTTTGGATTCACGGAGGAGGATTTGCTCTAGGTAAACCAAAGGAAACCAATAATCTCCCGGCGAAATTCAGCCAGAGGTCGTTCCTCTCCCAGTATTGAATTGTTGGGATTCCAAGGACTACTTCTTTCAACTGTCAAACTGTTAACCGTCAAATCAAAATGTGTTACATTTCAAGAACCTTATATTATCATTAACATTCGCATGCTTGCAAAATATTACTTATTCCGTGAAGTCCTAAAACAAAAAGGCCTTTTTTGTAGAAAAAAAATATATAGAAAAAAAATGTTTTTATTCCAGGAAATGGGTTCAGTGTATGCAAATTTATATTAATATTTTTTACAGGCAAGTCCTTATATAATAAATCTTGAGATTTGCTAATGAGGTTTGTAAACAATGCAAACCCTAGAACAATTCGATAATCGTCACTACCAAACATTTTTTTAATGAATCCAAGGTATTTTCCTGTCAAATCGATTTCTGCTGGAGACATTTTGCATCGTGCATATTTAATTAGAAGATTTGCATATTTAAATAAATTAGCATAATTTAATATATTATAAATAAACATATTGATATAGTGGCTGTACGTAGGGAGAGTAATATGTAATGGGCACAACATATTATATTTGTTTTAAATATAACATAAGTTTATATGGAATTAAGGTTTATGCAATAAATTGCAGAAACAATATGCAAATAATGCAGCAAAATAGACAAATGCTTAAGTTTATACTTAAAATATGCATTGATTTTTATAAGAACAGCCTAACAAAGAAGATACTGGTCCTTTTACTGACTTGGCCTTATCATGTACTAGCTGATTAATCATGTATATACTGCATAGGTTTTTTCCAGGGGTGCGGGAGAGATGTATTAAAGGTGCTGAGGATTGTTTGCTCATTTTTATATTTTAGAAGTTAAAAGAAAATATAGATTTTCAGTGGGATACTGTCTCAATAAGATATGTACAAATATACATATATTAACATTTATTTTGTGGCGCTGTGCTCGTGGCAAGAAATTCATAAAAGGTATATTTACCTTGGTGACCTGGTCAGTGATTGTCAGTGACATTTGCGAACCAGGGGTATGGTACGCGACGGCATCAGATTGTCAAAGATCTTTGACTGGTTAAATTTATTATAGTTTCGGTTAGACTTAAAAAAGGATAGATTGATTTGAGGAAGATGTGATGAAGAAATTAAATGTATGTTTTGAGGCAAGGAAGCTGTTCCAAACGAACCCCCCACCCCCCCTTTCTCCCGCCGCAATCTTTTTGAATGGTTTCAGACCAATCTATGCCCAACATCCCGCCTGGACTCCACTTTTCTGGACCTTGGAAATTACATGATATTACACATATTTTTTTTTTACATTTGATGTTAAGGTTTGAGCAATGTCTACCAGGGAACCATGTTGTGTACGCTGCACGATGTTGTATTCGTGTCCATAAACTACCGACTCGGAGTTTTAGGTAAGTGGATTGATTTTATCTTAGAAAGGTACAGGGTAATATACTTCTGAAACTTTAATTTTATGTCATCGTCATGTTTAAAGAAGAGAATTCGCTTCGTTTACATTGAATATATATGAAATTTACGAAAAGTAACGGTTTGGTGGTGACCCCTACTCTGTCACGATCTGTGGTGAAAAGTACAGATACTAGTACGTATGTGAGAGTGTATTACACACATTTATATTTTAAGACGAATTTATTATGATTAAAGGCGAGAATTCGCTTCGTTTACATTGTAAGGTTATTAAATTTAAGAAAAACAAGGCAATGCATAGATACTTGGCTATATTGTTAATGTCTTTGATTCAATATAACAATATACAAATATTGACATCTATCAGCGCCATCTTGTGATCAAGCCCGGAACGATTCTGGATTTAAATATGAATTAATTTAACAATACGCTTTTGCTTGAATCATATGGAGATTCATTTATAGAAAAGACATTCCCGTGAGCTTGTTATAATGCAAAAGAAAATAATAACATTCTAGGATGACCACATCCTTTATAGTTAATGTTCAACGGATGGAAAATAGATGGGGCTCATATGCAATCGAGGTATATATAATTGTCAATAATTACTATGATCCTCAAAAATTAAATAATATGATTTTGCTTTTCTTCGAATTAAATGTTTTCTGCATAATATGTACGATTAAATATTAGTCTGAATTTCTGTATTTTTTTTACATATTTCCATATAAATAAATATTTGAAAATTTTTTTTTTGCTACAAATGTTATGATTGAAAAACATTTTCGGTACTAGGGTTTATTTTCCTCTTATTTTCATAGTCTGCCTGTTCATTGCATTAATTGTATGTGTGATATAAGTAATACTATTGTTCTCCAAGGCTTTCTGAGCACCGGTGATGAGGTTGCCCCCGGTAATTACGGTTTGCTGGATCAGACCATGGCTCTTCGCTGGGTGAACAAACACATCAGCCGGTTTGGAGGTGACCCCGACTCTGTTACGATCTTTGGTGAAAGTGCAGGTCAGTATCGTAGGAGTGTGTGACACACATGTGTATTTAAATTCGAATTTATGATTTATTTATTTTTTTATTTAACTTGTGAGTTTTTATTATAATATGTAAATTGTATAATATATACTGCAATTTTTAATAAGATTTCCAATGCCCCACTTGGCCCCTTAGGGATATAAGCTGTCAAGAAATGTATCTGTATTAATCATATCTGAGTCATATATATATATATATATATATATATATATATATATATATATATATATGGCAACCGCCTAAGGATAATAACTCTGTATAATATAGCTTAGTGAATAACGTATGAAGAAAAAACAAGTTTGTATTCATAAGTCATTTTTTTATTTTAACCATGTTCGGGACATTGTTAAACAAACACAATCATAATATTTAAAGTTGCAGTCTGGTAGTTAATATTAATGATGGCGAATCTAATCTGACAGCTACAGTGACGACGATCTTCTAGTGACAACAAAACATTTTTTTTTAATCATACCTGTAACACTTACCTTTAGGTAATACACAAAAAAAAGACGACCGGAATCGAAAATATGGAAGTGAAAGTAAATTTACCGGTCGAAAAAGAAATATGTGGATTTTTTTATAATATGCAATAGTGAATACTTCACGTTGGAAAATTTTTAAGTGGTGAACTTAAATAGGCACAACATAACATTCATGAATAAAAATATCGCATTAAGGCCAAAAAAAATTAAAGGTATTGTTCTCAGGCACCGCCCGCGTCAATTTTAACCCCCCGCATCAAACATTTTTATTTTGATTTTCATCTTTCAAGGAGAGAAAATAATACAATTTTGATACGATTTCCTTTGTTATGTGGTGCTTTTACCTGTTTAGCAAGAAAACCCTGTTATTTTCATGCTTTTTCCTGATCATATGACATTTTTATCGAAAAATACAAAAAAGGTAAAAAATAAAATGCCGCCCGCCCGCAGTGATTTCTGAAAAAAAAGTGCCTGAGAACCATACCTTTTAATTTTTTTTTGCCTAATAAGTACACATAATAATTTCTTTGACGGTTTTATAGGAATGTGTAGGCCCTGCCATTCGGCAACGAATATAAGGCTAAGTTGCTTATAACAGCTTTTTCACAAAATAAAAAAAAGTCCATGAAAAAGTAGTTTAGAAATATTATGTGTGTGTATATTTTATTTTCTAGGAGCGATGAGTACGTCATTCCACATCGTATCGCCACTGAGTCGCGGTCTGTTCCATCGTGTCATCTCTCAGAGCGGGGTCAGTACGTACAGAGGCAACTCGGACACGTGGCAGGACGCCAGGCGGCAGACGCTCAAATACGCTAAAGATAAAGGTAGGAAAGTTTGCAAAGCGGAACATTCGAAATTAAGCAAAAATAAAGAAAAAGCAGAAATTATAAAATCTTAACCTAACAGTAAATGGTTTGCACTCTGCATTTAACGAGAGCTCAAAATGGTGATCTTTATGTTACTATGCAAAAGCCAATTTTGCTGTAATCATCCGCCAGAGATCTTTTCTACACGACAGGAAACCACTGTGGACCGTTCCGGACTACTCCTCCCAACTGTCAGACATAAGAATAAAATTTGTTATAGGTCTATTTCACGGTAACATCTTCTGTTTACATTTTATATGCTTACAAATATTACTTATTCCATGAAGTCCTTACCACAAAAATAAACACCCATGTTAATGTATTTTAACTTGAAACAATTCTTATACAACGAATTTGAACGGACTAAAGTATCCTTTCATCTAAATTTATACCTACACCGCTGGTGTATGTAGAAGCCCAGGTGAGTTGTGCGGTTTACATTTCAAAGCCCATAAACCCTAACCTTTTGTGAGTCCGATTCTACGCAGTGTGGTTTTGCTGTATCGGCGTTTTGACCCTCTGACATAAAAGAGTCTATGGAGCCTGTCGCCCCATCCGGAATTCCTCGGCCGAATCCGTTGGACGCCAACGGATCCCGTATAAGGGTGCTTTTCCATGTACGCGTTTTGCAAGCGTTTGCCGCGCGGCAGCCGCGCGGCGAAAATCCAACCAGTTAAAAAGTCATGTGCTATTTCCATGTATGCGATTGCCGCGCGGCAAACGCACGCGTCAGTTTTGGAACCCAGCATTGCTGGATTTCTGCGTTTGCCGCGCGGCAAACGCAGGGGAATTCCACTAAGGGTGCTTTTCCATGTGCGCGGCAGAAACTGCCGCGCGTCAAACGCATGCGTTTGCCGCGCGGCCAGTCCTTTTCCATGTGAGCGTTTTGTATGCGTTTGCCGCGCGGCAATCGCATGCCTTCCTGACACAACAGAACGGACTTAAACACACGAGTACGAGGAAACCCCCAAATGTGACGTCATTAAGGCGGAATTCCCATGCGTTTGCCGCGCGGCAAACGCAGAAATCCAGCACTGCTGGATTCCAAAACTGACGCGTGCGTTTGCCGCGCGGCAATCGCATACATGGAAATAGCACATGACTTTTTAACTGGTTGGATTTTCGCCGCGCGGCAGCCGCGCGGCAAACGCTTGCAAAACGCGTACATGGAAAAGCACCCTAAAATGATGTCACATGTGGGGTTTCTCCTTATTCGTATGTTTTAGGCCGTTCATATGTGACAGGAAGGCATGTTTTTGCCGCGCGGCGGCAAAGGCTCACATGGAAAAGGACTGGCCGCGCGGCAAACGCATGCGTTTGACGTGCGGCAGTTTCTGCCGCACACTTGGAAAAGCACCCTAAAGGTGCGTTTTACTTGCATCATTGTGCGGTATGTGGATTGCGGCAGCAAAACGCGCGATGCGAAACTCAATATTAAATCGTGTTGGGCAATTACTTTGTGGGCAGTGAACACTGCGATATATATAGGCCTGTTGATGTCTAAACCCGCTAGGTCGCACTGCTTCCGTCGGTCATACATATATGGTAACAAGAGCCCATGCATGGGCGCTATACCGTGCACGGTATGGGGATCCATTTCTTCACTAAGAATTCCATTTTTTTTGTCATATACCGCATACCGCGGGCCCAGTGAACGGTTTATGATTAAATAAGTAGGGCGAAACATATTTTTTCAGCATACCGCTTACGGCATACCCGGTAAACGCACCTTCAGAGAACAGCATTTTGTTAATATAATGTAAAGGTATCGCGATTTTAACATTAGTTATAATTAAATGAAATTGTAGAAAAAGACGTGGCTCAGTGATATCTTACCCCAGCAGATTAAGGCAGCAGAAAACGGGGACACACGTCATACAAAAAATAGTCTTAGTTACAAGCTATATAAATGTGGATTTTTTTTCAACTGTTGCTTAAAACTGTTGCATTCTTTCGTGAAAATACTACTGTCTTTCTAAGCAGTGTGAAACATACAGATCTTAGATCAATTTGTTAATTATAATTTAATCAAGGATCTCTCTGATGGTTGTACTGAAAAACAATTGTTCAGGTTTGGTAACCGCCTTTGCCGACTTGCCTGTCAGCGGCATCTGATGGTGAACCTTGAAACTATTCATTGTTTTAAATGTTTCCCGTCAACACTGAACATGCGTCTGAACTACGCGGTCTGGTTATTTCTAAGCAAGAACCTTTTCTTTTATATTTCCCGCTTACACATGACGTATGTGTGAAGTATATCTCTCTAAATTGAGCTGCAAATACAACTACCTAAAATTGTAATTTTTCCGTCCTATATGAAGCTTGAAAAATTTTAGAATTGTTGCTGTTGAAACCTGAGAATTTTTAATTCCATTCATAAATATGAAATGACGCAGATGACATGCAGTCAAACGGTATACGTGGCATGAATTGTTAAACAGAGTGAATTTGCAAACTTTCCAAATCTTACCCTAATGGGAGAAGTTGGGACTCATTATCTCAAGAAAAAAAATTACTGAATTAGAATTTCCATTAAAAATGTGTCAAATGAGTTACCTTAGCTCCAAACAATGATCAGCTAATACAGAAGACGTATTTATGACTCCAGAGGCGAATTTAGATGGGCGTAGAGTGCGCGCTCACCCTCATTTCAATACAGTATGCACAATACAGAAAAGACGCGCCGGAATATGCGTGTTGTTTTCTTCTCATTATCTGCATTCGAGAGATATGTGTAATGTCAACTCGCATTCCATGCACACTTATTTATCTGTGCCAGGGTGATAACATGCCCCCCCCCCCTTATAAGATATTGTATCCACCCTTTGTTTCATCAAGTCTACATTTAAAACATTATATAACTTTTTTTATTCTAGGATGTACCTCCGAGGTGTCTTCAGAAATCGTGTCTTGTTTGAACAAGCTTTCTCACAAGGAGATCGTGGATGTTCTTGATGTGTTCGTCCCGGTGGTAGATCATCACTTCCTGGATGACCTCCCGTATAACGTCTACATCCAGAAGAGGTTTGCTCACGTAGACTACATAGCTGGGTTTAACAGTGACGACGGCTACAAAATGACCCTAGTCAGCTTGTATATGTATGGTATCGTCGACATGGAGCACCTCAAGTTGTCTGATGCCCGACTTATATTAGAGCATTTCTCCTTAAAGGAGTACAACGTCAACAGCACGGAAATCGTGGACTTGCTCCTCCAGGAGTACTTAGATGGCGTCGTCGACACCAGTGACTTGGTTCATCGGCTGTCAAACATGGTTCGGGATTTTATGTTCGCTTCAGCACAGATAGCTACTTCAAACAGGCATTCGCAAGGTAAACTTGTTTGTTTTCTATGATAATATTTCTCATATTGAATATATATCATATTAAATTTATGATGGACTGACACATTTTGCTCAATTAAATTATTCTGTATTATTTATACGTAAATTTCTATGTACTCTAAATGTCCTTATATCGTTTATTCAAAATAAGGGTGCCCTCATGACCCCCCAACCCAAATTCTGCGAAATATTTCTTTACGGCGTTATTTGTTTTGTCTAATTTAAATAAATTTAAATTGAGCACCTTCTGTTTTCCTTAGTTGTTCCGAACACATACCTGTACCTGTATGATCACGTGACGGGCGGAGACGATCCTTCCCGGCCGACTTGGGTTCGGGCCGACCACGCGGATGAAGAATTCTTCGGCCTCGGGTTACCGTTTATAATGAGAGACAATTATACTGACAGTGACCGCAGGGTCAGCGCAACAATGATGACTTACTGGACCAATTTCGCTAAAACTGGGTTTGTTGTATCTTTTTATTCAGGCCAAATTATAAAAAAATAACGTTAAAATTTTTAGATAAACTTTGCCTGAACAGGCAGTAAAATAATTTTAAAATCCTCGCATCTTTTTAATGAAAAATATGCTCAAACGAAAAGCAGAAAGAGATCTATATGTTGTTCCTTGCCTACTTAATACACCATATAGGCATTGTTTCACAGATGGTCTTTTCAGGTGTTTCATCTGTGAATTTAATTTTGAGCATTTCCATGTTTATCTAAAATATATATTATATGATGAATCTTAAAGGTCAGAAGAAAACTGGTTTGTGGTATTGGCACGGATGCTGAAGAAATTTCTGCCACCTACTGTACAAAAGTCATATTGCTTGGTTAATCTCCTGTTTATCGTAGGATAGGTATATTTTCATAAATTGCATCATATTCACTTTGATATGAGTCTTAAATGTATTTTCGCTTTTTAGGGACCCAAACCAGGCAGGCATGCTGGAATGGCCAAGTTATCACTGTGGACATCGCTGGTTCCTAAATCTTCTCGATCCACCGGAAGTGCGCCCCAAACTCGATCACTTCCGGGTCAAGCTCTGGACAGAAGTTATACCGAGCCTGGATAAACAACGCAAATACCAAGACACTCAGTTTCTTTGTAGTGAAAATAAAGCGAACTCGGGTTCCACAAGAAGTCTGATATTCCTAGCTATAATGGCGTCTGTAAACGTGCTGTTTTATATTTAACACCGGATTAAGCGATTCAGACTAAAGGGATGTTAATCACTGTTAAAGGAAAGATTTTGAAAAAAGAACGTATGTCGAATACATCATAATCTTTTTTTTACGAGACGCATGCGGGTTAGGAATTTAAAGAAAAACATTATGGTTGTGTCGATAGTGACAGTGGCTGGAAATACAGGGTATGCTTCATACAAGAGATTCAAATAAATACTATTAACGAACGGAATACATTTACAACATATGGATTTCTGAATATCTAAATATATATATACATATATATGTGTGTGTGTGTGAGAGAGAGAGAGAGAGAGGGGCAGAGGAAGAAAGAGAGACAGAGAGAGATAGACTTAAAAGCTTAAAAGGCCAATATGGTATTGTCGATCCCATGCTGGCCCTCTTTTCATCAGTCAATGCGATTTCTTCGGTACATATCATATTACCAGGAGACAACATTAGATCAGCATTTATTGCTAAACAGGTAAAAACAATAAATCTTATTGAAATTTTATTATTATTCATTTTTCTTGAAAGAAGTGTCCGAACGGCTAGAGTTAAAATAGATAAATTTCTACTGAAAATATATATTTTTTATGAGGGTGTCAAATCTAACGCGCGGTGCTTGAGAATCCAAACTTTTTAGCATGATCATAAGCAATTTTGCAGTTTTATATATGTTATTCTTTTATTGACATAGAAAAAATTTAGAGCCGAGCATGCTAGCAACGTATTTTTTGTCATTTATGTCATCCAAGTCAATCTTGAATGTAAAATTGTAAAGGTGTTTTATCTGTTTTCCTAAACATCCTTCCATGAGTCCGTAAACTGTGGCTGCTATAACTCACCTGGGATTTGATGGATTTATCAATAAAGTATAATGCTCGAGCTTGATTCTCGACAATGGGTTTGATGGATCAAAGAGGGGCGTCAATACAGGGGGAGGTAATATCTCCAACTTTTGAGCAAGGAAAGGGGGGGGGGGGGGGGGCGTGGTAGTGGTCAATGTAATCATTCTCCACGGTATTCAGATAATAATATTTATATATTGAACATGAAATGTTGTGTGTGTATATGTGTTTATAAAAAATTAAACACATCTCAAGCCTACGAGTCATCCCCACCCCTTGACGCCACAGGATCTTATCTAATAAGCGTACGGTCACAAGACTCCTCTTTCGTGTCGCCTACCAAGACATTTATGAAATATAATTAAACACACTAAAAATAACACAAGTGGATCCAACGGAGGTGGGGAAGGTCCCCCCTGTTTTTAGCCGCTGCAACCTTTTTTTAATGATTTCAGACCAATAATAGCCGCCTGCACCCCCCCCCCATCCCTTCCCGGACTTGGGAACCTTTGTCATTTGTTTTTTAGGCTTTGTCATCATAGACCTCCTTGGTTGACCCCCCCCCCCCCTTCCTTTTTTTACTTTATCCTGGATCCGCCCCTGAATAGTAAGTTATCTCACCTCGACTTGGACAAAACCAGCGCATATTTAATGAGGTCAGAGATCACAGGACTTTGGTGCTGCCGTGAGTTATCGCTAGGAATTTGATGAATATAAATGAAACTCACCTTGGATATTTTCTCAACTGAGTTCGATTTCGGCAAAAATATGTAATGTGGTTTATGGCCATTTTTGACTTGAGACCAGCATTTTATGCACCGTTGCGAAGCTCCTGTTTTAATTATAATAATGGCATGTAATAATAACCACACCTAAATGAGAGACCTCCATCTAGAAAAAACAAGGCCTACAGGCCTAATGCGAACCTGTGCATTGGGAAAGACACCAGGTATAATGCTTCAATGCTGGACCATTACTTTTCATGTATATGAACAATGCAAGTACTAAATATTTTGAATAAGAAACAACTACACAAACATCTCAGTTGAAATTCTGGCATGGGTGCACACAACACTAAAATGATTGTAGCTGGCACCACCATGCAGTCTTGTACACAACGAAGCTATCAGAGATATACACATATGCCAATTTTCAGACTGATATATCAAACCCCTCCTGAGAAATAAGCAAGGACACACATGGTGCAAAAATTATTGTAGGTGGCACCACCAGTCTTGTATACGACAAAGCTATTCGATATGTATAAATATGCCCAATTTCAGGCTGATACTATGGTTGGCTTGTTATTCGCGGTGGTTTCAAATTTGCGATGTTCGCGGTAGGGGAACAACCGTGAAATTAAAACCACGCAGATACGAAACCTTGCTGTCCCAAGAAAATAGTCTCTATAGTTGCAACCACGAGGCGGTAGTGACGGTCATTGTTGTTTGAGAAAAAACATGAGCATCATTTTGTAATCATCACTAGCTCATTCCGAGTAAAAATACCCTCATCAGAGGCAGCTTATTTAAACAAAACGGAGGCCAGTTTTCCTGTAAAGTCTAACATGGTTTCTTGACCAAAGCATTATTTATCACACCTACACCGACAGGTGAGCTGTTGGAAGGGCCATCAGGTATTTAACTCTGACCACAGCGGGAAACCCCCCGACCACAGCGGGGACCCCCCCGTTAATTAGTTAACTAAAACATTCATAGGCCGTAAGCATGGTTAATGGAGCGATTCAAGCAGGTAACTTTGTGTAATAGAGAATTGACACCTATTTTGGTGTTTTATTAAAATAATAATATATGCCCCATCGCGAAAATGGAACCCCGTGAAACTATAAGAAACTGATTGTGCGCGAAAATTGCGCCCCGTAAATATAAAGCCAACCACAGTATATCAAATTCCTTTGTAGAAATAAGCAGACACATACACTGTGCAAAAGTCAATGTACGTGGCACCACCTGTCTTGTAAATGAGAATACCATCAAAGACGCATAAACAGGTCAAAATATCAGTCCAATACATCACACTTCCCTAGAGTTTGATGCACTGGGCTGACACGGCTAAGGTGAGTAAGGCAGTTGCCCCCGAGTCACCTGTGACAAATTGCTGCCTCAAGCTACTGCACTGAGTGAACTCATGACCTGCACCTGGCTAGACTGAGTGAACTCTTGACCTGTTGCATAATCTGACACAGTTGGCAGTCTGCCAAAGCTATAAAAAGATCAAGGCTGAAGTCTGGTGCCAAAACTGATGCAGTGGGCAGTCTGGCAAAGCTATAAGTAGGATGCAGCTACTGCACTGAGTGAACTCCTGACCTATACCTGACTGCACTGAGTGAACCCTTGACCTGTTGCCTAATCTGATACAGTTGGCAGTCTGCCAAAGCTATAAACAGATCCAGACTGACCATTGGCCTGTTGCAAAATCTGAAAGAGTAGCCACGCCATTGCATAAGCTCACAGATTGGCTCCACATACAGCCCTGAGGGGCATGACACCCATGAGGTGATCACATGCCTTGTGCTTGGCTGCACTGATTGAACTCTTGACCTATATCTAGCTGCACTGAATGAACCCTTGATCTGTTGCTAAATCTGAAACAGTTGGCAGTTTCTCAACCTATTTAAAGATACAGACACAGTCTTGGCCTGTTGGTAAATCTGTTTACACATACAAAAAGACTTTGGCTAAAATGCTTTTTTCTCAAGCTGACATATTCATAAACTTTTTATCAACATATCTAAAATAATAAAAGATGCAGTTCTTTCATTGTTAAAGGTCCAATAAGTCTGCCAAAAAAAATTCAAGTAAACTTGAACAAAGGCCACCTAAAAATATTTTTTTTGTGCCATGTTACAGATATTATAATTGAAACAATAATTTTGTAGAAGAACAGTATTGCAGTCCTCAGTTTGAAATAGACATAATAATGGCCATAAGACCAACTTAAGCTTTTCTGATATGATTGATAGAACCATTTCCTAGGATAATTCTTTTGAAAAATTGAACGATTCAACTTGACAATTTCATCATAAACTTTTTAAGCTGAAGAGGCTTAAATTATGAGGTTTTTCCCCATAACAATTGGCCCATGGGTCATGACACTCAGCTGACTGGGAAGAGATTCGCAAGAGGAAATTTTATCATCTGAATGGTAGTATATACCCATTCAACTGAAGCATCAAACAGATTAACCAACAGGCCAAGATGGTGTCTGTAATTATATATCTCAAAAATAGAGAAAAAATGCGTAAACTTTAAAAAAACAAGGGACCTATGGGTCACTGTGCTCAGCTGACGTTAACCTTGAAGGTAAAAATCTAAAATAATATCAAATGGAGATAAAGTGTAAGAGGAAGAGGTAATAAAGGCCATGGTTGGTTTATATGATTGGTTTGTATTGATGAGCAAGAAATTGTTGCAAAAAATATTTTGTGACCTGACCATGTGTTTCCTAATGTTGAAACTAACGCATGTGAGCAGTTTGTGAACAAATGATCTGTACTATTACCATGATCATTAGTTGGTTTTTTGATTAACTGTTGACATTTCAGTAGTTCACACATTTGGTCAATTGAATCTATTTTTTTGTATAATATATATATTATTAAATATATATGTATTTTTTAATGAAATGTATACAGTTGAAATATAGCTAATTAACAACATAAAACAGGGCAATAAAGCCTGATCTCAAATTCTGCTGAGGCAGGAAAATAATGAACAATTGTTTGTATTAAATCCTCATTTTTTATCACATCAATTATTTTCTAATTTAAGTTTATATTTCTATACATTTCCAATTTAACATATATATCTGAATATAAAAGTTGATTCATAATTCTCAATTGCATCATCATAAATCTCAATCTTGTCAGATAACACCACATCATGCATACAAATGTTTATTTATTTTTTACCTCAAAAATATATCTTTTAAATCTGCAAAACAATAAATATCTAAAAATAATACTTGATTTAGATTTCACAATTTTTAATTGTGTCTTTATTTATCCATAATGTGCTTCATATTTTATAATAATTTAAGCATACTGATGGGTTCAATTATATTTGTTAAAATCATTTAAAAGAAAATTGATTTCTTTAAAAATGCTACATTACACAACATTGCATCTTCTGGATTACACCTTGAATTATTTTTTCAAGGAAAGTTTTTGCATATCGGAATGGAAACAGCATTACAATTAAGGAGATACAGTGAAAACAATAACAATTACTGCATAACACTTGGTGGGTTGGGTTTGCAGGGGGGGGAGGGGGGTGATTGGGGTGGTGATATGAGAATAACTGTACACCTGTCACAGCAGGGGATCTCCCCCAGTGACTGTAACAAATCAGAAACCCTGGCTTAGCTGACTTGCAGTGACCTGGAGTGGGACCCTGCATCTGTAATCAAAGCAAGTGACTACAGAAAAAAAAATCAATAACTAGCTTAATTTTCAAGCTTTTATTTTCAAATTTCAGATTTAGACAAACTAAATATTTATGTTTACATGCTGTGAAAATTAAATCAATGGTGCTTACAGGAAAAAAACGTGCCATGGTCAAAGTTGGTCAAAATTTAAGGTACTGATTTTTTTTATGCTAATAACTTAGAAAATTTACAAAATTCAGATCTAATTTTGGGTAAACAATTGAATCTTGATTAAAAATAGTTATATACTTAGAAAATAGACTCTAGTTTCAAAATTTTTCATGTAAAGTGAGTTATTATTTTTCCTGATTTTTTAAAAAGTCCATTATGTTTGGGCCCATAACTTAAAGAATTTATACTTTACAGACTTTATTTCTGGCATGTACATAGGAACTATATAGAGGAATATTTATGGTAAATATGAGGAAAAACAGATGAGTGGTTTTGATATTAGGCAGTCCTGAAGTGTGAAAATAGGATTTTAATAAAAAATTGAGGTTTTTCCTTAATTTCACAAAGGAACGAAGTCGCAAAGACCCAGTTTTCGGCTTGGTAGGAGATCTTGGGGACATCTAACATTATGCTGAATTTTGGATTCCTAGGTCTTATGGTTTCAAAACGTGCCACATCTACGGACGGACGGACGGACGGACTGACGGACGGACGGACGGACGGACGGACAGACGGACGGACGACGGACAATGGACCACGACTATAGCTCAGATGACTTATAATCAGCTGAGCTAAAAATACAGGTGGCTCCACCAGTCTGCAGAAACTAATAAAAACACTTAATTGTCAATATCCATGCAAAGAATCATGGTGATCTCTGCATTAGTTGTTCAGATACTTCAGCTTTTGTATCAAATTTACATTATTCTGAGCTGTACTTTGGAGTGCCATAGCTCAAAGGATATGGGAAACAGAGACCTAATTTCAGGTTTCCATGGAGACTTTTCAAGGGGGTCTCTGTGTGTCAAGAAAGAAGATTCTAGGTCCAGTCGTTACAATTTGTACCCTGTTAACAGATGTTCACATTTTTTAAAGGTCTCAAAAACAGAGAAAACAATTCGCAAAATATCAAAAAATACAGGTGGCGCCACCAGTCAGCAGAAACTGATGAAACATCTCATGATCAATATGTATGCCAAAAATCATGACCATCAGTTATGTAGTTAATGAGATAATGAAGTTTTTGTATGAAATTGTTGACTATTCTGGGGGGGGGGGTCTTTGGGGCCCCATAGGTCAAAGGATATGGGTAACAGAGACCTAATTTCTGGTTTCCATGGAGACTTTTCATAGGTCTCTCAGTGTGTGAAGAATTAAGATTTTAGGTCCAGTCGCAAAGATTTGTGCCCTGTTAACAGATGTTCACATTTTTTAAAGGTCTCAAAAACAGAGAAAACAATTCGCAAAATATCAAAAAATACAGGTAGCACCACCAGTCTGCCAGAACTGATGGAACATCTCATGATCAATATGTATGCCAAAAATCATGACCATCAGTGATGTAGTTAATGAGATATTGAAGTTTTTGTATGAAATTTTTGACTATTTGGGGGGGGGGTTACTTTGGAGCCCCATAGCTCAAAGGATATGGGTAACAGAGACCTAATTTCTGGTTTCCAAGGAGATTTTTCATGGACCTCTCAGAATGTCAAGTTACAAGATTCTAGATCCAGCGGTTACGATTTGTGCCTGGTTAATGGACAGACGGACAGACAGACGGACGACAGACAAAGGGTGATCGCTATAGCTCAGATGACCTTCAGTCAGCTGAGCTAAAACAGGTCAATGTTGGTGGCACCACCAAATCTGCAACTTCAAATATGAGTCATGTGACCAACATTTGCACAATACTTGGTAATGCTAGCTTCTATCATTCCTGAGATTACTATGTCAGTATGCTTACTTGGCCAAATGACTACCGTAAGTTCAAATTTGTGTAACTCTGCTAAAACTAGAATACGGGTAGTCGACAAGCGACTACGTGTATCCGCCAAAATCAGAGAAGGACGGGTGAAGTGAGGCATGGATTGAGTGGCAAGGGGATATAGAGTTACATGTGTTAAATATTAGAATGGATCTCTGCCACATAAACATGATTGTAGGTGGCGCCACCTGTTATTTGAATGAGAAACTATCCAAGATATATACACATGCAAATTTTCATGTGGAAAAAGTCAAACCACTGCAGAGATGAGTAATTTTATCCCACAGCAGACAAACAGATGGACGCTGTGCCAAAATGGCTGCAGATGGTGCCACCATTTTTGTTCATGTTATAAAGCTATCCAAGGGCTACATTTGTGTAAAAAAATTTTCCTGATTGGTTGAATGAGTCCGGAGATATAAGCATGGATGTCTACAGCGTGAACGTGAACGTAGGTGGCGCCACCTGTCATAAAATCAAGAAAGCTATGCGGGATGTATAAGCATGCTGAATTTCAGGTAATTTGGTCAAACCACTGCAGAGATATGATTGATTTTAACCCCAGGCAGATGAACAGATGGACACTGTGCAAACATGGTTGCAGGTGGCGCCACCTTTTGATGTGTATGTTATAAAGCTATCCCAGGGCTACATTTGTGTAAATTTTTTTTCCGGATCGGTCAAACGGTTCCCGAGATATATGGGTTTATGTGTGGAGCGGTAACGTGAATGTAGGTGGCGCCACCTGTCATAAAATCAAGAAAGCTATCTAGGATGTATATGCATGCCGAAGTTTAGGTGAATTAGTCAAACCACTGCAGAGATATGAGTGATTTTAACCCCAGGCAGATGAACAGATGGACATTGTGCAAACATGATTGCAGGTGGCACCACCTTTTGTTGTGTATTTTATAAAGCTATCCCAGGGCTACATTTGTGTAAAAATTTTTTCCGGATCAGTCAAACAGTTCACGAGATATATGGGTTTATGTGTGGAAGCAGACGCACAAACGGACGCTGGGCAGAGACGAAAGGTCAGAGGTCAAGGTCACTTGGTTAGGCACCAGTTCACATGTGACCCGATAATTTGTGTAAGTTTTGGAAAAATCTGTCCAGTAGTCTCAGAGGAGTTCTCCGGAAACGAACGCGGCGGCGGCGGGGGGCGGCGGCGGAACCCGGTCGAAAACATAGTATCCGCAAAACTTCGTTTTGGCGGATACAATTAATCAAATGCAAACCATTTGAACAAACTTGAAAGGGCTTGGCTCTGGGATCAATTCTGTAAAATACTGAACAATTTGGCTGGACCTTTTACAAGAAGAAGACTTTTAAAGGTTTTTCAGCTTTTCCCCTATAAAATCTAAGTAAATGCAGATAGCAAAAAACTAAGCTGAATCCCTCAACATTTGATATGTGACAGATAATTGCATAAAATCTGGCGATGGTAGCTCCTGCTATTCCTGAGAAATTAAGGGTTAATGTAAAGATGACCAATGACCCCCGTACAAAAAAAAGGTCAATGCAGGTGGCGCCACGAATACCTGAGTTCCATATATCACTCATGTGACCAACACTGGCATAAAATTTGGTGTTGATAGCTCCGGGCTTTCCTGAGATTGTCAATTTTAATATGCTTACTTACGAAATAGAATGGGTTAACATACAGACGACGGCCGCTGCCGCCACATCGCATTAGCTCACAGGTTCACTAAAAATTACTACAAATGCATATTGAATGCAAAATTATAATACTGATACATCTCACTGATGGCTAAATCTTGAATTAAGTTGAGTATGGATACCTATTATTTATAATCCATGTACAGCCGTCTTTAAATACCCACAGAGAGCTGTATACCTGTGATTGTAAACATTGCCTGGCATGAGGAATATCAAAAATCATAAATCTACATTTTTTAAAAGCTTTTTAAAAACATTCTTGTCAATATTAACCATACATTATGTGAAATCTAAATGCCTAGAGGCATGATGTAATGAATGCTAATAAACAGGTGCCAGGCTAGATGTATATGCTTCACACAGCTAACATATATGGTAAAATGACTCAATTCAATCTTTATAATTCAGCCAAAATTCATTCTTTGGAACCATAAAAGACAATTATTATAATAATTATTCAGGGAATTATTCTTATAAAAAAAAATTAAATCAGTCAAAAATGCTTTGCAGGTTTATAACTCATATGGGAAAAGAAAACAAAATGGCTAAGTTAAGCTTCCCATAATTCAGCAAAAAATCACTGAACCAAAACCATTTGAGCAAACTTAAATTATCAACATCTAAGGATAATTAATGTGTGAGATTTAAGAATTTGCCCAAGTGGTTTTTGAGAAGAAGATTTTTGTAGCCATTGAGCTAAAATGGGATGTTATGGCATATGAATAAATTCAGCTTCCCATAACTTAAGACTTAAAATCACTTAAATGAGACCATTTGAACAAACTTCAGAAAACACTACCCTAGGATTATTTCTGTGCGATATTAAACAATTTGGCCATATGGTTTCAGAGAAATATTTTTTTATAGCCCTCAGTATGATACTGGCACTGATGACCCTTGTACAAAAAAGGCCAATGCAGGTGGCGCCACCAGTGCCTCAATATCAGATATGACTCATGTGACCAACATTGGCATAAAATTTGGTGATTATTGCTCTAGCCATTTCTGAGATTTTAATTTTAGTGTGCTTTTTTGGACAGATGACTAAGTTCAACCTCTTGTAACTCAGCCAAAAATATCTGAAATGGAACCTTTCGAACAAACTTGAGAGAGATTGTTCCAGGGATCATGTCTGTGAAATATTGGACAATTTGTCTTTACATTTTCGGAGAAGAAGATTTTTAAAGCTTTTTTAGCTTTTTCCCTATAAAATCTAAGAAAATGCGGTTAGAAAAAAAATTAACAAAATCTGATAGTTTTTCAGATGGCCGATTATTTGCAAAAAAATTGGTGATGCTAGCTTCCGCCGTTTTTGAGACAGCTATGGTTAACATACAGACAACACACGACGCACAACGGATGACGCCGCATCATGCATAAGCTCACAGGTTCGCTAAAAATACAGGTGGTGCCACCAGTCTGCAGAAACTAATGAATCATTCCATGATCAATGTTCATGCACAGGATCATGATGATCAATGCATTAGTTGCTCAGATACTTGAGCTTTTTATATTGTTTTTCCATTATTCTTGCTAGTACTTCAGAGTCCCATAGCCGGAATAATATGGGTAATAGAGACCTTATTTCAGATTTCAAAGGAGATTTTTTTCCTGGACCTCCCTGCATATTAATTAAGAAGATTCCAGGTCCAGTTTGTGCCTGGTTAACGGATGGATAGATGAACTACAGATGATTGCTATAGCTCAGATGACTTTTAAGTCAGCCAAGCTCAAAACAAGAGCACCACAAATGTGCATAATAAGCCCATCGTGTATCTGGTGGCTCTGACTTCATTAATTGGCATGAATTTAGATGAAAAGCTAATTTAATGAAAAACTCGTATTGGTAAATATGTAAAATGAATCTCATGAAAATTCACCAGATTATTGGAAAGTCAGGGTGGAGCCTCCAAAGTGCTGTTGCCTCTGACCTCATTAAATATGCATAGACTGCTAGAAATCGAACTTAGGTGAGATACATGTATTTACATGAATAACATTTCCTCTTGAGAATTATCTAAATCCATCATATTCCTCTAAGTTATCACGGCGACACCACAACACAGCCTAATGACCTCTGACCTTAATTGGGCATGATATCTATTGGTAAGTGGTTATGGAGAGATTCATGAAAATCAATCAAAGCCCCAGTAAGCGATCACAGTGACATTAAAAGTTAACGGACGGATGTATGGACGGGTTGTGGGTATACAATTAATGAAAATCAATCACAGCCCCAGTAAGTTATCACAGCGACATTAAAAGTTAATGTATGGACGGGTGGTGGGTATACAATTAATGAAAATCAATCACAGCCCCAGTAAGTTATCACAGGGACATTAAAAGTCAATGTATGGACGGGTGAAGGGTATACCATAATACATCCCGTCATACATGGGCATATAATAAGGCAAAAGAAACGAGTAATATTCCAGTATATATTTTTATTATTTATACACAACATTTTCACTTGTAGGATGATTTCATTTTGTCAATGGATTCTAGGTTACACTGGGCATACTTTTCTTTACAGCAACTCATTACCACTCTCATACCGGTAGTTTTTATTTAATGATCAAAAGAATCAATAATTTAAATACTAAATGACTCATTACTTACAGTGCATTTGAAGAGATATGCATTGCATGTAAAAATACTTTTTTTAAAGTTGGTGGACCTGTATGCTGGAAATTATATCCAAATTCACTGGCTGGCCTGTCTGCTGGCAATTATAGGTATTCACTGTTATATTATTATAAATATGACATTTTATACTGAATAATATTTCATGAAATCCCATGGTGATTAACAAAATAAAAATGATAACCTGGAAGTCCTAATCTCTGACCAGTACTCTGTATGAATCTTCTTGACTTCCTGTCAAACCTGAATACCAGAATGATTAAACATTCTAACCCACAGTGTAATGTAATAACCTGAAGCAAGGCCAGTTTATGAACCCTGTAATGCACCATGGCGTCATAACCTTGCTTGAACTGCACTGCCTTTCAGTCGTGTGGCTTGCACTGCATTTGGGTCATGTGATCTGCACTGCACTGCATTTGGGGATTTGCACTGCACTACATCTGGGTAAACTGATCAGCACTGCACTGCATTGGGGGCCATGTTATTTGCACTGCATTACAATGTGGTCATATGATCTGCACTGCCCTCAATTTGAGTCATATGACTTGCACTACACTACATTTTGGTCATGGGATCTGCACAGCACTGAAGTTTGGTCATGTGACCTTCATTGCATGGTATCTCATTCATAATCTCTTTCCCCAATGAGCCCTCTCTTTAAGCATCCTTGACCAATCACCTGCAGCACTCCCTTTCCCCTGGACTGGATTTCTTGTTCTACCAGCGATGCCAAACATTATGATATAAATTAATTTCAAATAAATGATATAATGTTGAGGTTCAAGTAAATACATCATGCTGCTTGATAGTGTACGTTAATATCACTGATCCCTGGTAGTATGTTACAGTTATTATCAAGATTGTTCAATTCTTCCAATTATACAGTCATGGAAACTTAAAAGTTTCACTTGTGCTTTCAAGTTCTGAATACTATCCCATATACATTTAAATGCTCAGCCTTTGCTTACATTGATAATCCTTTCAGTGTCCCATCATCACAGAGTAGAACAGTCTATAGAGATATGAGCTATTTTACTGACATGATGCAGATTGTATCACTGAAACTGCTCCTACGAACTCTCTGTCTTGACCTCTGTCATTTTTTCATACAGCTCGTCTGCGTCGTCACCTGTTTTGACTCTGATCAACATCCCGACAGGTTTGGTTGAGTCTGCTTTAGGATTGAGCGGAGGGTTTGGGATACAGAAAATAGACACGTTATTCTTTCCCTGGCGAGACACCGGAATGCTTGAGCCCAACTTGATGTTCAGGAGAATGTTGCCTGAAACAAAAAAATAACATGTAAGGAACAACCCTCCATCTCTTTTTCATCTTTGTTAAAAAGAGCTAGGGACTAGAGTGTTTCAATGCTCAGCTGAATTTTTATATTTTTATTAGCTTTTTCAAATAGTGATCATGTGACCCTTGACAATGTGGCCTAAAAAGCAATCAGGTTCTTATATAAATAAACAAGGTTTCAGGAATCTGGAAAAATCCACACCTGTGAGACAGATACAATTGCTGTCATCTGACCATCTCCAAAAATACTAGTGGCCCATGGGCCATGATACTCAGATGAGTTAAGGAATGTTGAACAATGAGAAAAATGACTGCCAGAGTGCCAAAAAAATCATGAATTTTGTGAAGAGTCCTTAGAAATGGGTTTCATGTGACCCTTGACATTGTGGCCTTTTTATAAAAAGCAAAAGGGTTCATAAATAAATAAAACAAGGTTTCAGAAATCTAGATGAAACCACACCTGTGAGACAGATACAATCTGACTGGTCAGAGGAATCTAGATGAAACCACACCTGTGAGACAGATACAATCTGACTGTCATCTGACCATCTCTGAAAATACTAGTGGCCCATTGGCCATGATGCTCAGATTAATTAAGGAATGTTGAACAATGAGCAAAATGACTGCCAGAGTGCAAAAAAAAAATCATGAATTTTGTGAATTGTCCTTAGAAGTGGGTTTCAGTGGGCTTTTGGACATATGACAACTTCACTTGAAGGTTTCAAACTTAGAAGTAAATGCGTTAAAAACTTAAAACAAGGCCTATAGGCCTAATGCAAACCTGTGCAATGGGATATACACTAAGTATAATGTTTCAATGTTGGAGGATTACTTTTCAAATACATGCGTAACATGTATATAAACAATGCATGTACTAAACATTTTGAACATGAACCAAATACACAAACATCACTGCTGAAATTCTGGCATGGGTGCACACACAAAAATGATTGTAGCTTGCACCACCAGTCTTGTATACAATAAAGCTATCCTAGATGTATACATATACCAATTCAGGCTGATATATCAAACCCCTCCTGAGAAATAAGCAGGGACATACACTGTGCAAAAAATTATTGTAGAAGGTGCCACTGGTCTTGTATACAACAAAGCTATCTAATATGTATAAATATGTTAAATTTCAGGCTGATATATCCAATTCCTCTGTAGCAAAAAGCAGGCACATACACTGTGCAAAAGTCATTGTAGGAAGCAGAACCTTGACCTATACCTGGCTGCACTGAGTGAACTCTTGACCTGATGCCTAATCTGATACAGTTGGCAGTCTGCCTAAGGTATAAATAGATCCAGACAGACATTTGGCCTGTTGCCAAATCTGAAATAGTTGGCAGTCTGCCAATCTATTTATAGGTACATACTTAATCTTGGCCTGTTGGTTAATCTGTTTACACATACTGAAAGAGTTTGGTTAAAATGCTTTTTTTCAGGCTGACATACAGGACTTTTTATCAAAATGTTTGAAATAAAAAAATATGCAGTCCTTTCATTGTTAAAGGTCCTTAATTTTTGCCAACAAGTGACCCATGGGTCATGATGCTCAGCTGACTGACATGTTGACAATATGTCCTTGCACAGGCAACAAATTAAGATAAAGTAGGTGGCATCATTGTTCATGCATCTTAGCTTAAGTTCATCATGACCCATATGCACAACAAATTTGATGACAATCCAACCTGCCTTTCCTGAGGAATCTGGCAATTTTTGTGTATTTTGCATTATTTCTGGGGTGCTCAAACATACCCTAAAACAAAGAATATAGGTCATAGTGACCAAATTTTAGGTTTCTGAGGAGAACTTTTGAGGAACTCTCAGGATGTCAATTTAGAAGTTTCTGTGCCAAATGGTAACCATTTGTGCCCTACTTTGGTATCAAATTTTCAATTATTCTGAGGGGTGCTTATAAGACCCATAGCTCAGAAAATATGGGTAACAGAGACCTAATTACACGTTTCCAAGGAGAACAACACAGTCAGCTGAGCTAAAAATCATTCAAGTAAAATTTGAACAAAGGCCACCTAAGAATCATTGTTGTGCAATATAATTGAAACAATATATTTGTATTAGGCCGATAGAAACTAAAAGGTATGGTTCTAAGGCTTCCCCCACATAAAAAATTTTGATTTTATCCCACAACTTTTGATACGTGACAGATTTTTGTGTAAAATTTGGGGATGCTAGCTCCTGCTGTTCCTGAGAAATTATGGGTTAATGTACTGAAAACTGATGACCCCAGCACAAGAAAGGTCAATGCAAGTGGCGCCACCAATACCTAAATTTCTATATGACTCATGTGACCTACATTGGCATTAAATTTGGTGATGATATCGCCAGCCTTTTCTGAGACAATAATTTGAGTATGCTTTTTTGGACAGATGACTAAGTTCAACTTCCTGTAATTTGGCAAAAAAACACAGGGTTTGGACCATTGGAACAAACTTGTGAGAAATTGTTCATGGAATCATTTCTGTGAAATATTGGACAATTTGGCTGAACAGTTTCAGAGAAGAAGATTTTTAAAGAATTTTAAGCTTTTTCCCTATAAAATCTAAAAATATGCAGTTAGCCAAAAAATTAGCAAAATCTGATGAGATTTTGGACGACTTATTTTTTGCATGAAAACTGGTGATGCTGGCACCTGCCATTTTTGAGACAGTATGGGTTAACGTACATGAGACAAACAACAGACAACACCACACCATCGCATAAGCTCACAGGTTCCCTAACAAGGGACCCATGGGTCACGGCGCTCAGCTGATCATGATTGGACTATAAATGTATCACCATTGTGATAATATATTGAGTAGATAAAGCTTAGAATATCATGGTCATGTTGGCCTTTTATAAAGGAATATAATGTAATATGTGAGTAAATGATATATGAAATAACCTGACAGATGGATTAATATGGAGTAAAATATAGTGGTTTATGTTTTATTTATTTGGGAGGGGTCGAAAAAAGCAATTTATTTGAGCAAATATGAATGCAATGACAGTTTGCTAAGCAGTGGTATAATGATGATAAGGCTATTTGTTGACGGATCTATAGTGTATGGAAAACTGCAAGAGTTCAATTTGACAGATACAAGGTTATGATTAACTATGCTGATGAGGGGATTTATGAATTTGTGACTGTATGACATAAAATCTTGACAAGATAGGTCTTGACAAGGTGCATTATTTTGATGCCCCTCACGTCTACATATTACACAATATTGACATAATTTCTGGCATGTACATAGGTACCTATGGACAAATGGTCAACAGTACTGAACCACCTGAAAGGTTAAAATCTTAACAATATGATGAAATGTAGATAATGTTTGAAAGGAAGAGGTAATCTGGGCAATGGTTGGTTTATATGATTGAAGAAAATGTGGCAAATAATATTTGAGACCTGACCATGCCTTTCCATTGGTTACCTTTTTGATAAGCTGTTGACAGTTCAACAGTTTTCACATTTGTCTGATGAGATCCAATTTATTTCGTAAACCTTTTTTTATCAATTTTATGACATGTATACAGTTGCCATAACGTCCCCATTCCACAGGTGCAATGACTTGATGGGGGGGGGGGGGGGTGTTATGATCAGAGTTACAATGCCTCTGTCTCTCTGTAGATATTTTCTTTAATTATTAAATTTTATGCTATAGCCATAGAACTATTGTTCACAGTGCCAAGGAGCAAAGCCTCAGTGGGATGAAGAAGGGGATGGTGAGAGTTACAACACCCTTGCATATACATACAAGATATGAAATTTAATTCAACAGTGCTTATAAAAAAAGTTTATTCATGAACATTAAATATTTAAAACAGACAGAAAGATGGAGAAACAAAGCAAATAATTTTTCCCCACATTCTACTAATCCAAGAAAAAATTAACAATATTTGCATTTATTCCTTTTTTTCATTACATAATTTTAATCCAAGTTTGTGAGTGTTACTATAAATTTACAGTATAACATACATGTGATTGTGAATATTTCAGTTGATTCACATTTCTAAATTGCATCAACATTTATAGCTAATGTATCTAGTTTATAGTACCTGTCAACAGAATGGGATGGAGGGAGGAAGGGAGGCAATTAGGGAGAGAGAGAGAGAGAGAGAGAGAGAGAGAGAGAGAGAAAGAGAGATGGAGAAAGAAAGAGAAAAAGCAGAGGAGAGAGAGAGAGAGAGAAAGAGAGACCTTGACTGCCAGAGAGAGAGAGAAAGAGAGGCTCTCTGGTAATTACTGCCTGACCCAGACACTCACAGTGGCAGTAGGTCAGACCTGAAGGTGTTATGTAACTGCCCAGTACACTGCATTTATACTGATCTTATGTAAACAATGAGGACATGGTACCTGGAAACTGAAAACTGCAGTTTTTGATCAACTGGTTTCAAATTTCAGATTTTAACAGATGAAATGTGAATGTGTACATGCTATGAAAATTAAATCCACAGCACTAACAGGAAAATTTGAATATTTATATTTTTTTAAATGGTATCAGGAAAAAAAGAAAAGTATTCTCAGCTATAAAACTAATACATGTGTTAAAATTAATCCAAGGATCAAAACACCCAATATATCATACCAGGAGCAAACTGGAGTTGGGAATGTTTAATTTTATGAACTGAAATAAAGGACCAGCAATATAAATTTTGATTATTTAGCCAGTATCATGTAACAACTGATACAACCATGTCAAACAAATTAAAATCTTTAATGAGCACTTGTCTGAGTAATATTTTAAATTTTTGACATATTTATTTATTATTTTAATTTTGTAATAAATATAAACCAACGTTATAAACCTGGAAGAGACCTGGAAATTTAGATTAATTTAATATAATCAACTGCATCCTTGTCTATCATTATCTTGCTTCATATAATCCCTAATAGTAAACAACCATTTATTTTAATTATTTATTTTTCATTTTTATGGTTGAAATGAAAAATACCCAATGGTGACTGCATGGTGTCATTTGAAATACAATTTTGGCCATCCATGGAAGATCCATAAATGATCAGTAATTGCAAGGTACTCCCCTGTAACTCATTAACTATAAATTCCTTTTCCATTTATTTTTTTAAGTTCTTATCATAAACCAACAATTTAAAAAAAAATGTTTATTGTTATGTTTATGGCCTAAACAAATACTAGTGGAGGGGGTTGGACAGTTAGATCCAGTTGAAGCCACCCAAGAGCTGGCTGGCTGCAGAGTGCCTCGCTTCAAGCATGCATAATTGGCCTGAAAGGTCAATGTGGGGACATAAAAGAGGGGCTTCAGTACAGCCAAGGTGTGATATGGTCTCATAAAAACTTTCATAAAAGCTAGTTTTTGACAATTCCTTTTATAACTTCAGAATTTAGAAGCTAAAATCCTTACGTGTGCAAGATATGAAAATTAAATCAACAGTGCTTACAGGGAAAAAACATGCCATGGCCAAAGTTGGGCAAAATTTAAGGTACTGATTTTATATTTATGCTAATAACTTTTAAAATTTGAAAAATTCAGAACTAATTTTGGGAATACAATTGAATCTTGATTAAATTATGTTATATCCCTGGCAAAAAATGTCTACCTTCAGCAATTTTCATGTTAAGAGAGTAAATATATTTCTTGATTTTTTACAAAGTGCATTATGTTTGGGCCTAGAACTTAAAACAATTACACAATACTGACATCATTTCTGGCATATGCATAGCGAATGTATAGAAAAATATGTATATTATATATGATCAAAGTCAGATCAGTGGTTTTGATATTAGGCAATCTTAAAGTGTAACAATGGGGTTTTAATGGAAAAATGAAGTTTTTTCTTAATATCTCGAGGGAATGCAGTCCTAGTGACCAAACTTTTAGTATGGTAGAGGATTTGGGGGACATCTAACTGATGCAAAATTTAAGGAACTTAGAGCTGAAGCTGGGGAGCTGAGCTCTAGTAAACTGCATAACACTAGCTTGATGTAAACAATATGTGACATGGTCCTTCAAAACTTTAATAAAATCTACAGTTTTTGATCAACTGGTTTCAAATTTTTTGTTTTAACAGTTGAAATGGTAACAAAAACATGCTTTGAAAATTAAATCCACAGCAGTTACACGAAAAAAACGTGCCGTGGTCAAACTTGGGCAAAATTTAAGGTACCAATTTTATATTTTTGCCAATATTTAAAAAAATTTAACAGATTTTGATCTAATTTTTGGTATACAATTAAATTTTGATTATTTAAAGTAGTATTACTGAAAAAAAATTCCTACCTTTAACACTTTTGGTCTTAAGTGACAAAATATCTTTCCTCATTTTTTTTACAAAGTCCATTATGTTTGGGCCCATAACTTTTTTAAATTAAAAAATACTGACTTAATTTCTGGCATGTACTTAGGAACCATATAGAGGAATATTTATGGTAAAAATGAAGAAAACAAGATGAGTGGTTTTGATATTAGGCAGTCCTGAAGTGTGAAAATAGATTTCTAATAAAAAATTGAGGTTTTTCCTTAATATCTCGAAGGAACGAAGTCATATTGACCCAATTTTTGGCATGGTATGAGATTTTGGGGACATCTAACTGTATGCCGAATTTCAGATTCGTAGGTCCAATGGTGTTGAAACGTGCAAGTCTTACGGACGGACATCCGGACAGACGGACGACGGACAATGGACCACGACTATAGCTCAGATGACTTATAGTCAGCTGAGCTAAAAATAGACTGATTATATAACCAATATTTTCTATGTTTTATTAAACCTTACCAGTAGATCACTGCTAACCTGGACACTAATGTAAGGTCACATGATGTTGTTTCCTAAAGCAGAACAACAACAGGCTTGCTTTTTGAAGTTTTAGTGATAGACTAAATGATTGGAGGATTTTTACTTATGTGGAAAATCAGTTACCTGCATATTCCATAAAAATAAAAGCCCAATGAGCGATTCATTATATTAACTATTTATAACTAGAATACGGGTAGTCAACAAGGGCCTACATGTATCCGCCAAAATCAGAGTAGAGGGGTGGAGTGAGGCATGGACTGAGTGGCAAGGGGATATAAAGTAAAATGTGTTGCCTATTAACATGGATGTCTGCCATGTAAACATGAATGTAGGTGGTGCCACCTGTTATTTTAATGAGAAATTATCCAAGATGTATACACATGCAAAATTTCAGGTGGAAAAGTCAAACCACTGCCAAAATGTGAGTGATTTTATCCATATTAGCATAGATAACTGCAGCATGAATGTGAATGTAGGTGGCGCCACCTGTCATAAAACAAGAAAGCTATCCAGTATGTATATGCATGAAAAATTTCAGGTGAAATAGTCGAACCACTGCTGAGATAAGTGTGATTTTAACCCAGGTCCAAAAACTGATGGATGCTGTGCAAAAATGGTTGCAGGTGTCGCCCCCATTTTTGTGTATGCTATAAAGATATCCAAGGGCTATATTTGTGAATTTTTTTTTCCTGATTGGTCAAACAAGTCTGAAGATATGTGGGTAAATGTGTCAAAACAGATGCACAGCTGGACGCACTGGAGAGAGGAAGGGTCAGAGGTCAATGCCGAATGGTTAGGCACCACATCACAGTCAAAAACATAGTATCCGCAAAACTTTGTTTTGGCGGATAAAAATATGAACAAAGTAACATGTCTCTTGATTCTCATCCTTTATGTTATTGATTCTCAATCCAAAAAAATGTATTACACAAGCCCTACTTTTGACCACCTAATATATATATATATATATATATATATATATATATATATATATATATATATATATATTTATACATATATATATGTACAGACACCAACAGAATGTATCCATTCCGTAGAAGTGTTAAAGAATGCAAGAAATTATACTGTATATTGCATGATCATGAAGCAGATCTGGTCTCCAAGGTCACTTAGTAATATAATGATTATTTGATTTTACTTGTATACACTATAAATTGATTATTTGAAACCATTTCCTTTTTTTTTTTATTCATGTAAATTTAATGATCCCAATCCAACAATACTGTAGTTGATACTGTGTTCACATGTGTTCTTATTTGAACTCTTACTGCATAGATATCAATCTGGATATATGGCAGGAACTAATAATAGAGTCCAGTTAAATTACCCCAGAAAAAACAAGGGACCTATGGGCCACGACGCTCAGCTGTTATATATGATAAAAAAATATTATTTAGAAATGAGGCACATGCTGGTTTTGTGTGGTAATAAATATAAGCTGTAATATGAGTTGTTGTTGTTTAGCTTATGTATGATTTTGATAGTACCTTTGGAGACAGGGAAGAGGATTGATTTCATTTATTTTATTAACAAATGGAGTACTATTGTCACACAGATTTTGACTTGGCAATATAACTTATAAGCAGAATATATAATATAAGGGTTTAACTATTAATTAAAAAAAATTACAAATATTGTCCCAAATATAATTTTTATTAAAAATAATAAGAGAATCATATGATTTTTTAAAATGAAATATAACTGAAATGATTATTAAAATAATATTAAAGAATATATTCATGAATGCATTCATGAATACATTTTGAAAGTATTTGCACTGGTATTCATATACTTTCATTTTTACCTGAATTCCCATTCTTTATGCAAGAAATTTTATAATGGAGTACATAATCATATTCGTATTTAAATACAATTACAAAGTATTCGCACCATGTCTGGTATTTATTCAGTTTTCACCAAACAATGATGTTGAGAATCCAGAATATACAAAATTCACACATTTAAATAATGATCATAAGTACATGGTTTTATGGCTTTTATTTATATTAAAAAATAACTGTAATAAATTCATTTTGGACTAATTTCACATCAATGTACACACTAGACACAGTAGGAATCTAGATTAATATTACCAACTGCATCTTTGTCTATCATTAATTTCCATCATATGATCCCTAATGATTAGTAATGAATGATATGATTTACTTCTTTATCATTAAAATTGAACTGAAAAATACCATAGGTGACTGCATGGTGTTATTTGGAATACGTGACATTCTATCCATCGATACAAGATTCTTATATCATCAGTAACTGCAAGTTAATTTCCTGTTATTATCAACTAACAAATTCCTTTTCTATTTTTCATTAATTTTTTATTAAAAACCAATAAAAATTTATTAATTTATTGTTTATTGTATGTAGTTGGTTAAAACTACTAGATGAGTTGGGTTGGACACCTGGATCAACTGTGGCTGGCCATAAGCTGCCTGGATTCCCTGTATGCCTCGCCTCAAGCATGCATAATTTGCTGAAAGTTCAGCAAGGTCAAAATACAAGTGACTCAAGAGGGGCTGGAGAGAGCCAAAGTCTGACAGGGTCTCATAAAAAATCATTAATAAAAGCTACAATTTTTGGCCAATTTCTTTCAGCTTTCTAAACTTAAAAGCTGAAATCCTTATGTGTGCATGATATGAAAATTATATCAACAGTGCTCACAGGAAACAAACGTGCCATGGTCAAAGTTGGGCAAAATTTAAGTTACTAATTTTACATTTATACTAATAACTTATAAAATTTGAAAAATATGTTACATGGTGCTTGAAAACTTGAATAAAATCTACAGTTTTTGATCAACTGGTTTCAAATTTTTGGTGTTAACAGTTGAAAAGGTAACAAAAACATGCTGTGAAAATTAAATCCACAGTACTTACAGGAAAAAAACGTGCCATGGTCAAAGTTGGGCAAAATTAAAGGTACCAATTTTTTATTTTTATTAATATTTTAAAAAATTTAAAAGATTTTCATCTAATTTTGGGTATACAATTTAATTTTGATTAATTAAAGTTATATTACTGGAAAAAAGGTCCATAGCTTTAACATGTTTTGTGTTAAGTGATCAAATATCTTTCCTGATTTTTTACAAAATGCATTATGTTTGGGTCCATAACTTTTTTAAATTATATAATACAGACATATTTTCTTGAATGTACATAGGAACTATATAGAGGAATATTTATGGTAAATATGAGGAAAAACAGATGAGTGGTTTTGATATTAGGCAGTCCTGAAGTGTGAAAATAGGTTTTTAATAAAAAATTGAGGTTTTTCCTTAATTTCTCAAAGGAACGAAGTCGAAAAGACCCAGTTTTCGGCTTGGTAGGAGATCTTGGGGACATCTAACATTATGCCGAATTTTGGATTCCTAGGTCTTACGGTTTCAAAACGTGCCACATCTACGGACGGACGGACGGACGGACGGACGGACAGACGGACGGACGACGGACAATGGACCACGACTATAGCTCAGATGACTTATAGTCAGCTGAGCTAAAAATCATATTATTTAATACAGAACCAGTTCACAAGACATGAACAGTTGATATCTAATTATGCCACAAGGTGGCAGCACATGACACCATCCAATCTGACCACAAGGGGGCAGCACTGAACTCACCTAGATTGGTGTCTGCTCTAATTAGCAGCTGTGTCTTATTATCTTCCAACTTCTTTAGGTACAGATTGCCCTTTCCTTTTTCCTTCCATTCATCACCACTCTTGAAGTACAACTTGCATCTGTAAATAAAACCAGGCTGCTTATAGGGACCAGGACCTTTGGCTCAGCTACAGAATATTGAAATAATAAAGATTTATACATGGTATGCTGTATCCAATAAGGAAACAATTGATGCCTTTCTGGCTCATTCTGGCTATAAATAGCTTTGAATGGATGTTTCTTTCTAGAATCTTCTGTGCCTGTATGAAACAGGGAAGCATTTAATACCAACACATAAAACCAAATGACCCATGGGTCTTGGTGATCAGCTGAAAATTTCCTTGTTTTATTTTTTTGTTATCATTTGAAAGCATGTCATCCCCTAAGGACCAAACTCCAAATAAAATTTCATTGAAATGGATCAAAATGTTCTTCAGATAATCGCACTAATGGAAATCTGAGGTCACTGGGCCATGGCCATGGTGGATTTCTATAGTCCCTCTGTATTGACAATAATTAAAGGTGCCCATTCACCTACCTTTTGAAAAAGAATTTATGTGCTTTCTGGGTTCATCTGTGTAAATATTAATGAACTAAAGGTAACTAGATGTGGTCGGACAATGGTCCTCAGAGGGCCCCGCATTTCTGCTAGTGCGGGACTAGTTTGCATATGGGTGAAAAATTAAGTCAAATTTGAAAAATATCACAAACAGAAACAAGTTTTTCATCATTATGCATGAGGGAAAAAATCATACTGGATTAAAGAAGATATGTCTGAAATAATGTGTGCAATAGAAAATCACCGAATGTTGTCTGTTAGCCATATTTGATTTTGAGCAAGTCTGTAATTCAATAGGTCTGGAGCCCTCATAGGGACCAATGATCCTTGTAAATTTGGAAAAGCCAAAAGTCAAATTTGAAAAATATCACAAACAGAAACAAGTTTTTCATCATTATGCACGAGGAAAAAAATCATACTGGATTAAAGAAGATATGTCTGAAATAATGTGTGCAATAGAAAATCACCGAATGTTGTCTGTTAGCCATATTTGATTTTGAGCAAGTCTGTAATTCAATAGGTCTGGAGCCCTCATAGGGACCAATGATCCTTGTAAATTTGGAAAAGTATGTTGTTGTTTAGTTATCATGCACGAAAGAAAATCAGCAATTGGGCAGTAGTGGCCCTATTGAAAATCCAACAGGTCTTTAATTTAAGAGGTCTGGAGCCCTTACAGGTACCAATCATCCCTGTGAATTTGGGAAAGCTGCAAGAGGTTGTTGATGAGTTATTGCACACAAAAGAAAATCAGCGATTGGGCTTTGGCGGCCATATTGGAATTCGGACAGGTCTGTAATTCAATAGGTTTGGAGCCCTCACAGGTACCAATCATCCCTATGAATTTGGGAAAGCTGAAGCATGTTGTTGTTGAGTAATCGCTTGTAATTGTGAAAGAAAATCAGCGATTGGGCTGTGGCCGCCATATTTGAATTCCGACAAGTCTGTAATTCGATAGGTCTGGAGCTCTCATAGTTACCAATCATCCCTGTGAATTTGGGAAAGCTGCAGTATGTTGTTGTTGAGCTATCGCGCGCAAAAGAAAGTGTCACTCACAGAAGGACGGAAGGACGGACTGACACGGTGATCACTATAGGGCATCGCTTGTCAAGCGGGGCCCTAAATATGGATATGAAAAGTTCTTATTACACCTGCATGAAGGATGTATGAAATGGTTTATCAACAATGTGATTGTAAACAAAGCTTTGTTGACAAACTGGCAAAACATGTACCCTAAGGATGCAGGATGCATACATGTGGAGGCAAAAAGGTCACTTGTTGCAAAATGCCTTTTGCAAAGCTCTGGCTTATCTGACTCACTGTCAGATGCCCTTGTTGAATTTGTTTTGATTATTTGGACAGCCCCACACATTATATAAACACTTTAATAAAAATAAATAAGCAGCTTGTGTGTGGTGATATCCATGTTTTCCGGCCAATTTTTATAATAAGGAATTACCTTAAGTTTAAAAGGTCAGAGAGGTGATTTGTCCCTGATGAGAGAAAGTTATGTGCACCATCAATAGAGAATGAAAGAATTAAGTCAAACTTATGAAAGTATTAAAAGTCTTCTCTGTACTCTGTATATTTTGCATTTTGCAATATGTTTCCTCCTGAAGTGACAGTGCAGGATGTCGACTTCAAGCTGATGATGTATCTTATCATATTTATGTCACCAATACTACCATCATACAATCAACATCTGTCAAAAAGTGTCCTTGACAATGTCACTGCAGTCAATATGTCATCACAGGAATAGACTGGTTTCTGAGATATTAAATTAATTGATTTACTAATATTCTTTGCATGTTATAGTGGTGTTTTTTCTTGTAGATAATGACTTGAGTACCTGGTAGATAACTTACAGATAACTTCTCTAAATAAACTGACCTTGTAAATATATATAACGCTAAAAAATGATGGGTAGCCCTTGGTGGGATGGACTATAGAAAGTTTGAAATTAGATAGCAAACATTCTCTCATAGGCACCACTCTTCGGATAAAATTAAGATGGCTGCCTGATAACCATTATGAATTTCTGGCAGGTCTAAAATTTAAAGCACATCCTCCAATAGGGAAAAATCTGAAATTTATATTACACAGCAACGGCTCCAACAGTTCTTGAGATTGGTGTGTGTAAAAGGAAATTTAAGCCTTGGATAGAGGGAATGCCTGATTACTACAGGATTCCACCCTGGCATGTCATTAACACTTAAACTGAAGTGTTAATATTTTCTGACTTGTGTGTGGAAAATTGATACAAAAAATTTTCGATTACAGGAATCCAAAGTTGGGGCAACAAAAAGTAATTAATTGCATATGGGTTACATGTTCAAGATACTGGCAAACTTTTGTGTTGAAAGCCGCAACACATGAAAATAAACAAAATGCACTGTGTTCTGGCCTATTTTTATGAATGATCAATTAAAGAGATTACCTTCAGTTAACAGACATCAGATTTGAGAAAAGGCCCCTTTAAATTATAGAACAACAATCTTTATTCCGAAGTTTAGTGTAACAAAAAGAAATAAAACACTGATGTACTCGATAAATTGGTAAATATTATTTTGACAATTAATGCATAAGCACTGCCGTCTTTAGTCAGATTTCATCTCCCTTGAACAAATAACGATCTGCAATAACTGACCATTTTCTCTGGTAGAGAGGTTGGTCCCTCAAAACAGGCACCACTATACTTAGTTAAGCAAAATCTCTCAATATTAAGTTAGGGTGCCAGCAGCCAGTTCTGAAAAAAATTCCTAGACTTTTCTCCGAATTTCAGTTGGAATTTAAAGATAAATCATCACACAATTTTTGAATTTGTCTCAAAAACCTCATTTTACAGGCAACCCAATGCAAATCTTAATCGGAATAGCATATGGACCACCATGCAGAATAATACATCAGGTCTTGCTTTTTTATATATTTCTGTTCAGAAACAGAATTGGTCCATCAAAAACTGTTCTTATATGTGGTGTATCCAAACTCTGTAAACCTTAGATTTTATACAAAAATTAAAATGAAACAAGATTAGATCTGCAAAAACACCACAACTTTAAAAGAAATGCCAATCTCTTTCAACCTGATAACGAACTGTGATCGCCATAGCCATTAAAAATTCCCTGACTTCCCAAACCATCAAAGAATTCCCTGACTTTTTGTGAAACTCCCTGACTTTTCCCTGGCCGCTGGCAAACCTGTAAGTAATAAAATTCTTACAACTTGGTATAGAATGCATCTTCCTCTGTTACCGTGGTGACCTCTGGTTTGGGAGGTTCATATTCTTCTTCTTCTGTACCTACAAGACAGATATAAGACTGACAGATGCATCAACTGACAGACACACAGACTGACAGACACATACACTGATAGTGGCAGAAGGAACTAGACTTTCAGCAAAAGCTGACAAGTCGTCCTCAGCTCAAGAAGAGTGTGTATGAGTGGTACGATAACAAGTGAAGAACATCTGTGTCACATGGTTGTATTTCTATACAAATGTCTCCAGTTCAACTTGTCAACTTGTAAACTAGAAAGGTATGTAGCATAGTGACCTTTTGAAAGTCTCAAAACAAAGGTTATATAGATCTATATGATGATAAACACTGTGTAAGGGATTAAAATAAGATGTTCTTAGCAAAGAGCAAAATGTAATGAAGCTGGAGCAACTCTTGGTTCTTTAAATGAAGGTATACTGCTTTGTCTCTTGGGTATCTACTCTGTGACCATGAAAAATAGGTAAAGGTGACCCTCTTCAAACGTGACCAAGATTTTGTTGTTATATGTCTACCCTGAAAAAATGATGCAGCTATGATTAATTCTTTTAGAGATATTCCACTAACAAAGTAAATTTTATTAAAAAGACTTTAAAAATTCATAAAAATTTTAATTAGTGTAGGTGGCACAAGCAGTCATAGATTATTGTGGCCAATAAGGACACCATATTAAGCCAAGTCAACACTATCCAAGTCCAAGTGCAAACTCAAAGTGCGGGCCACTCAAGTCAAAGTGGGTGTCCTTCAGGCTCATTTCCGAGTCCAACAAAAAATCCTTTATTTAAATAAATGAAACAGGGAAATCTGAGGATATAATGTCTGTTTTATGTTACTTTGTATAATGTATTTTACTTGAATGTGCACTAACATTTATCTCCCGATGCAGAGCTAGTTTGGTAGTAGTTATCAGAGAACTGGTGCTATATAAATACTATATATATTATTATTATTATTATTATTATAATTCCTTTTTTTTTGTGATATTCTGATAGGAGTCTTACATGTACACAAGACTTCATAGTATCTGAAAGAGTTTTCTTTTTCTACTGGACTCAAGATGGATTGGGCCCTCTGAGTTTGAGTACAAGTACAAGTCTAGGACCTTGAAGTCCAGGATCTTCCAGAGTCCAGCCTTGTGTCCTACATCACTAACACAATCCATCTTCTAGTTCATGAGAAATATGCTAATAAGTTTTTCCTATCTATAGCTCTGTGACCTTGAAAAGAAGGTCAAGGAGACACATCCTCACACTTAACCTACAGTTTGTTGGTATATATCTGACATCCTGGCTCCACAAAGAAGCCTGGTGACCTCTGACCTGACTAAATATGCATGGATTTGTCAAGAATCAAAATATTATGTTGGTAATGTTTACACCGAGTTTTATAAAAATACATACTATTCATGATAAGTTTTAGCAGTGTCACCACAAACTGGAAGCCAGGTGACTTCTGACCTAATTAAATATAATCAAAATCAGTTGAGATTTCTATTGGTAAATAGTTATGGTGAGTTTTGTGAAAAAAAAATCCATAGAAGCCCTGGCAAGTTATTGTGTTGTACTGAAAGTTAAGGGATGGTGAAAAAGTTGGTATACCATTATAATATGTCCCTTATAAGACTGCATATAAAAATTGCTCCACCTGGTGAGTGGGTTGTAATCTAACAATGGTCGCTTGGTAATTAGGGGCAATAAATGGCAGCTTTAAAAAACAGAAATAATTTTGTGATTTAACTATGAGAATATAGAATAAAATAGTTGTTTTCTTTTTAAAAGATAAAGAATACTTGGATCAAGAGGGTGTTGGTGTGAAGCGCATTTGTGCTTTTACAAATCATCAAGAATTTCTGAGGTGACTGGCAAGAGGATAAGGACACATACAAAAAATATAAATTTTTCTGAGAAATTAAAGCTTGTAATTTGCAGATTAAATTTTTATTGAATAATCAGTCCTAAATCCTAATAAAAGCATAACATGTGTGAAAGATAGGTCTTAAATAGATTGAATTTTATATTGTTTGGTCACTCCATAACAAAAACTGAATGACATTTTTTCAATAATTCACCTGAAATTTGCAAAATTTACTTGTATCAAACAGATCTTCCCACTCATAAAATGCACTGCAGTCACTCCAGACCTCCTCTTTAACCGCTGCTTTTTATATTAGGTTTTCTCGGGGTTTTACGCCAGGACTGGCACAGGGCCAAGAACGATAATCAGACCCATGAGAGCATTGTACATCAAACCAATGAGCAGATTGTCACGGGTCTGAAACCTGGGAGCTGGAAGCAAAATGCAATACCACGATCTCACTGGTCTGATCACAGTTTTTCACCCAGTGCAAACCTGGTGGTGAAACCCAGAGAACCTTACTTTACAAAGCAGCAGTTAAAGCGAAGGAGATCTAGAATGACTGCAGTGTATAACTGTGCATTAGGCGTTACTGAGCATGCAGAATGATACTTTTTTTGGTGAAGCATGTCAAAGATTATTTAGGTTATCAAATACCTGTATTTGATGCAGCTATTCCTCCTTTCTCCTTTGGTTTGCTGGCTGCAAATGTGAAGGGTTTGCTGTCGCTGCTAGTGGCAGAAGCTGAAAACTTGAACCCTGAGGTAGAGCTCCCGAACCCGATGCCACTGCTCAATCCACTTCCAAAGAGACCAGGCGTTGCTGAGGTGGTTGTACTGGTTGTCAATTTAAATCCAGTGGAGGGGGTGCCACTGCCAAACAAAGAGCCAGCAGCAGAGGGCGCCACTGAGCTGCTCACACTGGTGTTGGTACTTACGGGGGATGTTTGCGAGGCAGGTGTCGTAACTGAGCTGCTTTCTATTGCTGTGGTTGTGCTCTGTGCTTCATCTGTGAAAAGCGATCAGAACAAATACTGTTATAAACGTTAGTATTTTCTCTCCAGATGTGAGTTTCTAAATTAAAGCTTCTAAATATCCCATGATTAGGTCACTTGCAGGATGATAATTAAAGCAACCTGACACTATACACTCTCCGGGAAAATTAATTATAATTTAATGGTTTACATTGGAATATATTCCTAAATCTCACAAGTTCACAGAAATCATATAATATTATAATTATGAGAGGAAGAAAAATCAAGGAGTTCTCATAGGAAAGGTCATGACACCAATATATATACATCATCCCATAACCCATGTCTATGTATATGCATAATATGAAAGAAATCTGTCCATTAGTTTTTGACTTATAATGCTCACAGTACTGTTAAGTGGCAATGATGGGGGTATTAAACGGCACGAAAACAAGTTAAAGAATAACAGGTGGCGCCACCTGTTTCGGTACATGACATAAGTATCCAAGATCTTCGGTCAAGTTGATTTTTGGACCAATCCATGCATCCCTTATTGAGAAATGAATGATTTTGTGTGATTTTTACCATATATGGCAATATTCAAGGTCAAGGCCACTCTCATAGAAAAGGTCATGACCCCAATTAAAATAAACATCATCCCATAACCCATACCTATGTATATGCATAATATAAAAGAAATCTGTCCATTAGTTTTTGACTTAAAATGCTCACAGTACTGTCAAGTAACAATTTTGGGGGTATTAAATGGCACGAAAACAAATAAAGAATAATAGGTGGCGCCACCAGTTTCTGGAACATGACAACCCTATCCATGATCTTCCATCAACTTGATTTTGGGATCAATCCATGCCAGATTTCTTGAGATATTTAAGAATTTGTGTGATTTTCCCCAAAATTGGACCTATTCAAGGTCAAGGACACTCTCCTAGTCAAGGTCATGACTTCATTTTTAATAGGCGTCGTCCTCTCACCCATATCTATACATATACCAAGTTTGGTAAATATCCGTGAAATATTTTTTGAGTTATCGCGCCAACAAGATTTATATGCGGCGGCGGCGGAACCGGTATGAAAACATAGTATCCCCTGACTTTGTCTGGGGATACAATTATTCAGGGGGGTACTTCTGAGCCTCATAGCTGGGACAATATGGGTGACAGAGACCTAATTTCAGGTTTCCAAGGAGACATTTCATGGGCCTCCCAGCATGTCAAGAAAAAAGATTCTAGATCTAGTCATTACGATTTGTGCACTAATATCAGATGACAGCATCTTTTAAGGTCTCAAAAATAGAGAGAAAAAAATTGTAAAAAAAATAAAATACAGGTGGCGCCACCAGTCGGCAAAAACTGATGTAACACCCCAAGATCAATATCTATGCAAAGAATTATGGTGACCAATGCATCAGATACTTGAGCTTTTGTATCAAATTTTTCATTATTCTGGGGGGTACTTCGGAGCCCCATAGCTTGGCTTAAAATGCATCCTCAATCTTTCTAAAGTGGTGGGTCCTGTGACCTTGACCTTTGATCTCATTACCCCAGAATAAACAGTTCTTACTTTAGTGGTGAGCCATATATAAGTCAAGTTTGAAACCAATATTTCAAACTAAACTGGTGTTATCATCTGGAAACTAATATGTGGATTGATGGCCCCAATGACCTTGACCTTGTGACCCCAAAATCCATCAGTTACTTCCACTATTGGTAGGTGTGCAACATCTGGGAGACAGAATGTTTGAGACAGAAAGTTTAGCTAAAAATACAGAAAAAAATCTTTTTAAAGAAGTGGGTCTTGTGACCTTGACCTTTGGCCTTATGACCCCAAAATCGAAATGGTTCTTACATTATTGGTGGGTCATATATAAGTCAAAATTGAAACAAATATGTCAATTCAAACTGGAGTTACCATCCAGAAACAAATATGTGGACATATGGGCCCCTGTGATGATGACCTTTGACCTTGTGACCCCCAAATCAATCAGTTTCTTCCTCTATTTGCAGCTCAGCTATATGTGCACGATTGAAGGTTTCGGATGAAAAGTCTGGCTTAAAATGCATCCACAATATTTCCTAATAAGTGGGTACTGTGACCTTAATGTTCGACCTCATGACACCAAAATTGAGCAGAATCTTCCCCTATTGGCAGGTATATCCTGATGATGGAAGGTTTGGGATGAAAAGTTTGGCTTCAAATGCATATGCATTCTTTTTAAAGAAATGAGTCCTGTGACCATGACCTTTGACCCGTTGGACCCCAAAATCATATAGGTTCTTGCTTTAGTGGTGGGCCATATGTAAGTCAAGTTTAAAATCCATGTGTCAAAACAACCTGGAGTTATCATCTGGAAACAAATTTGTGTAGATGGATGGATGGACAGACAGACAGACAGACATACAGACAGGGTGATAACTATATGGCATCCACTAGTGATCATTAAATACACCAGGTTTTGGGACACTCGATGTAATTACAGCTGAGAAACTGACATGATTGTTGTCATTTTATAGTAAAAAAAATTTGTTTTAAATTCATTAAAATAACAAAAAATACAGGTGGCACCACCACTTTTCAAGAACTGACAAAACTAGTCATGGTCAATATTCAAGGCAAGATTCATGACAATCCATGCATTAATTATCAAGATATAGGAAGTTTTGTATTATATTTTTATTATTCTGGGGGTACTTTAAAGCCCTATAGCTCGGAGGATATAGTTCGCATTGACCTAATTTCAGGTTTCCAAGGAGATTTTTTATTGACCTCCCTTGATATTCTATTTATTAAGTTTCTAGGTCCAGCAGTTACGATTTGTGCCCTGCTAAAGGACAGCCGGATGCTTGGACGACGACGGACAAAGCGCCATTCCTATACCTCAGTTAACTAACAGTCAGCTGAGCTAAAAATCGTAAAAAATCAAATACAAGTGGCACCACCAGTCTGCAGACACTGATGAAACACTCCATGATCAAAATCCATGCAAAAATCATGGTGATCAATGCATTAGTTGTTTAGGATTTGAGCTTTCGTATCAAATTTTTCATTATTCTGGGGGGTACTTCCAAGCCCCATAGCTTGAAGAATATGGGTAACTGGGACCTAATTCCAGGTTTCCAAGGAGATTTTTCATGGACCTCTCTGGATGTAAAGTTAGAAGATTCCAGGTCCAGTGGTTACGATTTGTGCCTTGTTAACGGACAGACAGCTGGATGGCCGGACAGACCACCGACAAAGAGTGAACGCTATAGCTGAGATGACTTACAGTCAGCTGAGCTAAAAAGTGTGATGAACATAGTAATACTGTTGCATGGAAGTGTCTGCACAAAAATGACCCAAAAACCACAAACAGGTTTTATACCCAATGCAGAGGTTGAATAGCTGTGTCCTGACATGAGGTCCAAATATCACTCATCCCAATACTACCTGATTACATAGTATTAATAGTAATAAACAGAGTCTGTATAGTTATATAAGTCAAGTTTTCCCATCATGGGACACATGGAACTATGACATCACACGCAGAACACAATTCTATGGAAATCTACTCCCTGTGCCTTTCCCTGAGCCCCAAATTCTTCCTTATTATTTCCCAACATTTTTATAAATCCATTTTACTTTCAATATCAGAAAAAATATTATTAATGACATGCAAAAGCTTGCCAAAGGAGATAAGATTTTTAAATTGGTTTTGAATGATGCAAGAGTTTGGAGATTTATCAAGTTAAGTAGTATGAAAATTCCAGACTTTCAGGGATATGAAACTAAAGGAACATTCACCAACTTTCAGGTGGTGCCACCTGCCAACAAGTCTTGGCAATATGCAATGAATTATCAAACATAGTGAAACACTTGGATCACCTGGAGAAACATAAAGAGATCAGCAAATACAATGAAACACTGGGATAGCCTGAAGATACATCAAGAGAGATCAGCAAACATAGTGAAACACTGGGGAAACCTTGAGAAACATCTGGAGAGATCAGCAAACACAGTGAAACATGGGGATAACCTGGACAAACATCTAGAGACATAAGCAAACATAGTGATACACTGGGGAAACCTTGAAAAACATCTAGAGAGGTCAGCAAACACAGTGAAACACGGGGATAATCTGGACAAACATCTAGAGACATTAGCAAACAAAGTGATACACTGGGGAAACCTTGAGAAACATCTAGAGAAATCAGCAAACATAGTGATACACTGGGGAAACCTTGAAAAACATCTAGAGACATAAGCAAACACAGTGAAACACGGGGATAATCTGGACAAACATCTAGAGACATTAGCAAACAAAGTGATACTCTGGGGAAACCTTGAGAAACATCTAGAGAGAACAGCAAACACAGTGAAACACGGGGATAATCTGGACAAACATCTAGAGAAATTAGCAAACAAAGTGATACACTGGGGAAACCTGGAGAAACATCTAGAGAAATCAGCTAACACAGTGAAACACGGGGATAACCTGGACAAACATCTAGAGTGTATCACAAACATAGTGATACACTGGGGTAACCTGGAGAAACATCTAGAGAAATCAGCAAACATAGTGAAACACAGGGATAACCTGGACAAACATCTAGAGACATTAGCAAACAAAGTGATACACTGGGGAAACCTTGAGAAACTTCTAGAGAAATCTGCAAACACAGTGAAACACAGAGATAACCTGGACAAACATCTAGAGACATTAGCAAACATTGTGATACACTGGGGAAACCTTGAGAAACATCTAGAGAAATCAGCAAACATAGTGATACACGGGGATAATCTGGACAAACATCTAGAGACATTAGCAAACATAGTGATACACTGGGGTAACCTGGAGAAACATCTTGAGAAATCAGCAAACATAGTGATACACGGGGATAATCTGGACATACATCTAGAGACATTAGCAAACATAGTGATACACTGGGGTAACCTGGAGAAACATCTAGAGAAATCAGCAAACATAGTGATACAAGGGGATAATCTGGACAAACATCTAGAGACAATAGCAAACATAGTGATACACTGGGGTAACCTGGAGAAACATCTAGAGAAATCAGCAAACATAATGATACACGGGGATAATCTGGACAAACATCTAGAGACAATAGCAAACAAAGTGATACACTGGGGAAACCTTGAGAAACATCTAGAGAAATCAGCAAACATAGTGATACATGGGGATAATCTGGACAAACATCTAGAGACATAAGCAAACATAGTGATACACTGGGGTAACCTGGAGAAACATCTAGAGAAATCAGCAAACATAGTGATACATGGGGATAATCTGGACAATCATCTAGAGACAATAGCAAACATTGTGATACACTGGGGAAACCTTGAGAAACATCTGGAGAGATCAGCAAACATAGTGATACATGGGGATAATCTGGACAAACATCTAGAGACAATAGCAAACTTAGTGATACACTGGGGAAACCTTGAGAAACATCTAGAGAGAACAGCAAACACAGTGAAACACGGGGATAACCTGGACAAACATCTAGAGACATTAGCAAACATTGTGATACACTGGGGAAACCTTGAGAAACATCTAGAGAAATCAGCAAACACGGTGAAACACAGGGATAATCTGGACAAACATCTAGAGACATTAGCAAACAAAGTGAAACACTGGGGTATCCTCAAGAAATATCTATAGAGATCAGCAACACTGAAATAACATAAATGGACTCCTGATGTTCACTTATGTCTTTGAAGGTCTACCAAGATGCACCCTCCTGTTATCCAAATGTCAACCTGATCCAAAACAAGAGCACAACAAATGGTGTATCTGTTTACCACTGACCTCATTTAATATGCAAAAATTTTGCAGAGAATCTAATTCAGGTAAGAAACTCCATTGGTTAACATTTATAATCAGTGTCATAAAAATCCATAAGAATTTTGGCAAATCACTATGGTGCTACTGATTCTGGTGACCTCTGACCTCATTAAATATGAGTGGATTTTGCTGGAAATCAAACATAGGTAAGATATTATACTGATTAATATTTCAGTTAAGTTTGATCAAAATCCATCTTATTCCTCATTAGTTATCACGGCGAAACCACAAAATAACTTTGTGATATCTGACCTTATTAAATATGTGTGAATTTTGCCAGTAATCAACTCGGGCAAGACAATCTATTTGTAAGTAGTTGTGGAGAGTTTCGTTGAAAATCCATCAATGCCCCAATAAGTTATTGCGGTGACACTAAAAGTTAACAGATGTACGGGCAGACCATGGGTATACCATAATATGTCCTGTCACTGACAGCCTTATTTAAACAAGCCAGGAATTTTTTTTTAGCACATGAAAAATTCCCTGATGTTCCTTGGTCTTGTCTCACTTCCCTATTCCCTCCAAATGTGGTTCCCAATATCACGCTGAGGCAGGCTGTATCTTTTCCATTCTTCCTAACCTATACAGATATATTTTAAATACATTACTAGGAACATATTCAACATTAAATATTTTACTGACCTGCATCTGTTTTTTCACTGGACTTGGAATCGGTGCCGTTCTTTACTGAAGCGTGTGGATATTTCTTTTCGATGCTTGCTAGATGCTCCTGATAGTCTTTAAAGATGGGGGTCAGGATACACAGAGGATTTTTTTCGACATGCTGCTTGATCCATTTTGACACGCTTTCATTGAGACTGCGTAGCTGCTGTAGATATTTGACCTTGTTCTCACTGTCCTTTGAACCACTTTTGGCAGTTTGTGTTTCACCGGGCTCAGAGTCCTTTTTCTCTTGTTTTGGGGTCCCAACAACAAATGCTGAGATTTTAAACCCTGCTGCGCTGGCATCTGTCCCGGCACCGTTGCTCAAACTGCTTGGTTTGCTGGCGGATCCAAAACTGATTCCTGCTGATGGCGTGGACGTATTGCTTGAAGTTAGCGAGAATCCTGTGAATCCTGACCCTGTGCTGCTTCCTGATTTGCTGCCAAAACCAGCGAAACCAGCAAAGGCTTTGGAACCTCCCTGTAAAGTAATAAAGATTAAAAAGTGCTCAGAAACCATGGGGGGGGGGCTGAAAAACAAGTGTATCACTTGAAAAAGTTTCGTCCGGCACTGCTTATTACTTCAAAGCAGTATCAGCAATGACACAGCATTTGAACCATTATGAACATTTGAATATAGTTACATTAAGTGCAATCCAAGTTTTAAACTTTATGTGATCTACATGTACTTCATACAAACACCTAGGTTTCACCCTAATCACTGGACAAATCAATGGTTTCATTGCTTCTCACTAAATGATGTTTAACCAGGGAAAGGGCTTTCTTTCAAGGCTGGCACTACTTTTGGATATTATACCAGTAGACCAATATAGCAGTCAGTGCTGTGTGACTGATATGAAACTCTACAGTACTATAACATGATCCACCAAGGGCTGCCAAATTCCAATTATTCTCACAAACTTAAATACAATCACACAATTTGACCTTAAAGTGAATGACGGACTAAAGGCCTGATGTAAGATGGAAAAAAAAAAAAACTTGACAAAAACTAGCATTTATATTCTGCAACCTTTTAGTTCTTTAAGTTGCCACCCTAGCTTACTTTGAAAGTTCTATTTTTTAGAATATTTATGGCACTGATCAACCAATCAGCAGTTTGGAAAAACAAATTTGTGCATGTGACCAATGACCTTGATCTTCATTAATGGAGGTAGGATGTTTTGTAAAACACGCTCAGCTGAATTTTATTGTAAGGATATTTATGAGCTTTTTCAAAATGTGGTTCTGGTGACATAACCAATGACCTTGTTATCCATTTTGAGTTCTTTGATGCCAAATTTCGGTAAATGATGGCTGGAAATGCAACAGTTTGCTAGAATTCCTGAACCATCCTCTTTTTATCCAATACATTTAAATTTCTTAAACTGACAGGTTGTCTGTTTTGGGTATTCTCAGTATAAATCTGATGCATTTTATACATATCATAGGTATGTCAGAAAAATATAAAAAAAGATCCAATTAAATATAAAAAACATTTACTGAAGGCTAGTGACCTGAAGTTCAAAAGTTTCTAAAATTTAAACTTGAGGGGAAAAATTTTTTAAATGAAAAAGGAAATACTGCCATTTCAATGTATTTGTTCAACCTACAAAGAACAGCCAGTTTGTAACCCATTTTTTTATGTCCAGAGAGGTAGCACTTGTCACCAACAAGGCAATCAAGCCAAATAATCCAAACACATTCAACAAAGACATCAAGAAGAAAAGGCAAACAGATTAAAGTTTTGTAAGGGTGTTTTGCAACTCGCAACCTTTCAACTTCTGTACATAAACAACCGATCACCTTAGGTTACATGTTTCTACTTTTGGTCAACATTGCTGTGTTTATTAACAACATGTATATAAACCAGCTCATGCATCCATCACAGAGGTGTAATAAATTAGAACTTTTCTTAACAGGAATTACCTAGAATATGTATGCAGAGTAAGCATGAAAGCATATAAATTATCTAAGAAAGGTAGGTGAATAGATGGCTATAATAGATAACTTATAAGGATTAACCAGGGTAAATAGTATAGTAAAGGGTAGCCGAGAATACATGACTCAGAGAAGGTATTTATATTGGGCTAGGCCTAACTTTAGTTGTAATACAGGAGAACACATATATATGGGAGAACATACTGCAAGGCCATACATCCTGTAGCACAAATGAACACATGGGAACTCACAAGCCGAACACAAATCTGTCTTGTTACATTTCCTGCATCGTGTACAAGTTGGCTGTCATCAAGTAACCTGCAAGCCATGCTTATATTCATTCAGCAAACTGAATATCCTCTAGTTAAAACAGAATTTTTCTCCCACATGGTAGGTGTTTTCAGAAAGTGTACTAAAAATGTTAACAACTTGTCTTGTTTATGTCAAGTGACAGTGTACTTGTAGGCCATGAGGCGCTGTCAAAAATGATCAAAATATTTGCATCCTCATAGAGTTTAAGGTGCGGTCCTCACTGCAAGATGTAAAGGCACTCTGATGCTTGTTCGTTAGTACTCTCTAAAGTCCGAGGCCTGAATGGTGATAAGTCAAGGGATGGCATAACAATTCTCTTCATGGTTCATTACTACCCACTTACCTGTGCTCCATCTTCTCCCACCACTTTTCTTTTGGCTTTCTTGATCACTCTCTTGTTCAAAACATCTTTGTTGGCTTGTACAAATACTCCTGCCTATAATGTCAGAATTCACAGAGAGTAATACAGGGGACCTGTGGGTCATGGTGCCCAGCTGAAATTGCTTATAAGAATATTTGTATAAAATCCAAGCATACAGAACTGAGGCAACAGTTTAATTCCTTTTATATATCACTACTTGATGAACATATACAAAAAAACACATTTGGTATTGACTATTCACTTATTTATTTAAGGATTACATGTAAGATACAGGAGGTTCTCATAATAACACATATGTGAAAGTATCCCAACAATGTGACTGTAATATGCTTTAAACATACCCTCTGAGAATGTATGAAACCAAGAATAAAAAGGAAGGAATTTGGAGATGAGTTATAACAATGTATGTTTAATTTATTAAATAACTGGTATATGGGTAGTCGATAAGTGACAATGTGTATCCGCAATATCACAGAGGCATGGGTAAAGTAAGGCATAGAGAGATCCTGACATGACCAAACTCCACATTTGTTGCATCATGATGCCAATCAAACTCCTCACATTTATGCAATTCTCACCAAAAACAGATCTACAGATGAATACACCATGCAAGATTTCAGGATGAGATATCAAACCACAACTGAGAAAAAGTGCATCAATGTATTCTATAACAATGGACCCATGGGCGCTCAGCTGAAGTTTGAAATTTTTGCAAATGCAGAATATGCAAAATATTCTATTGTAATGTTTTTCACTTATACAAGCATATGAGAAGCTAAGAGGAAAGGGGCCCTCCTACATGGTTATAGCAAAGTTTTAAAAAATGATTGCAAAACTCATACTCAAGAGACTGTCATGAAGAAAAACAGTAAACGTTTTGAGATACTGTGATGCATATGAAAAATTTACAGATGGACAGGCAAGTAAGTGGACAGAATGGACTAATAACTTTATTTCACTTTCAAGGGAATAATGCATTTAAGTTTATATTTAAGTCTATTTTTTTAGCATATCAACTTTTTCAATTAACAGTTTTTATCAGATTCATTTTTTATATATTTACAAGTTTTATAAATCTGTAATTAAAAAAATCTGAAAATTTAAGTTAAAAAATCAGAATTCTAAGTTGCAATCATAATTTATCCAGAGTGTAGCTCATATCGGGTCATATTATGCATACACATACATTTTATTATTTTTAAATTACAAATGTTTAAAGTGAATTTAAAAGAAAATAATGCCAAAACATGGCATCTTCAAGATTATTTCTTGAATAACTATTGAAAAGTTTTGTACATTGGAGCTTTCAGGATATGCTTAATTTTATTCACCAAAATAAAAGATTCAGTCAATCTGATAAAATAAAACCATCTTTTCAAATAAAGTATACACACTGTTAGTTGAATGAGGGACAAAATCATCATTGTGCTATTTACTATCTCAGCTATAATTTTTTACTGGAATTAATAGTCAATTTCACACCTGGTGAAGTTTTTACTCTTCTGAAGTAAAGAATTACTTATCTGATGAATATCCACACTTTCATAAAGCAATACACCACTTTGTGGACAAAATTAAATGTGCACTCTAATCATTGTAAACCTGGAGGTACAATACAAAATCTAGCATGTAGCACAGCCTAGAAGAAGAATGAATCAAATACAGAAAATTACACTTGACATGGTGTATGGAAACTTGAATAAAAGCATCTCCTTTCAATTAATTCCTTTGAAATTTCAGATTTTAAAAGATTAAATCCTTATGTATATATGCTGTGAAAATTAAATCAACAGTGCTTACAGTGTAAAAACATGCCATAGCCAAAGTTGGTCAAAATTTAAGGTACTGATTTTTTATTTATGCTAATAACTTTGGGTTAACAATTGAATCTTGATTTAATAAAGTTTTATCCCTGAAAAAAAGTCTCCAGCTCAGCAATTCTCATGTTAAGTGAGTAAATATATCTCCTGATTTTTTAAAAATTGCATTATATTTGGACCTATAACTTCAAAAAGATATTCAATACTGACCTAATTTTTGGTATGTAAATAGAAAATGTATGGAAGAATATGAATACTACATATAATCAAAAACAGACCAGTGGTTTTGAAATAAGGCAGCCTTGAAGTGTAACAATGGCATGAAAAATGGAGGTTTTTCCTTAATATTTCAAAGGAATGAAGTCCTAGTGACCCAATTTTCGGTATGGTAGGAGATTTTGGGGACATCTAACTGTATGTAAAATTTTGGATCCATAGGTCCAACAGTTTCAAAACGTGCCCTGTTAACAGACGGATGGCCGGACAGACGACGGACAGAGGACCACGACTAAAGCTCAGATGACTTATAGTCAGCTGAGCTAAAAACAGAACAGCAGTTGGCGCCACCTGTCTGATCTACTACAAAGCTATCTATCCAAGAAGGATAAACATGCAAAAATTTCAGGCTGATACATCAATCCACCCTCATATATGAGCAATTTTTACAAAGAGCAAACAGAAGGATAAACGATACCCAAAAACAACTGCAGATGGCACCTCCAGTCTTGAATACAAAATTTAGGAATTCAAGATTTATGGACATGCTCAATTTCAGGCCAATACAGCAATCCACGCCAGAGAAAGAGGCCTTTAATTAATGTATGAAGACGGTAAGATGGCACCACCTGTCTGGTTTACGAGAAAACTCTCCCAGATGTATGTACATCCCAAATTTCAGCATTCATTTATGCTATTAAATGGTGAGGTAGGTGGCACCATCTGTCTGGTTTACAAGAAACTTTCCAAGATAGTTATACATGCCAACTTTCAGACAAAAAAACTGAACCTCTCCTGAGGTATGAACAATTATCACCTTAAGCAAATGTATGGATGGACCCAACACACCACTGCATAAGGCAACATCAGTCTTGAATAGAAGATGGAGGTATCTATGATCTATGGACAAGCACAATTTCAGGCCAATACAGAAAATCACTCCTGATAAAGGGTATTCATTTATACTATTAAAATGGTAAGGTAGGCAGCACCAACTGTCTGGTTTACAAAAAAACTCTCCAAGATGGATGTACATGCCAAATTTCAGACCAATACATTGAATCTCTCCGGAGTTATGAGCCATTTTCATCTAAAGCAAACATATGAATAGACGCCACAAAAAAACCATTGCAGATGGCACTACCAGACTTGAATACAAGATGGAGGTATCCAGTATCAATGAACATGCACAATTTCAGCCCAATATGTTGAACCACTCCTGAGATATGGGCAGACACCTAGATTCAAACTGTACAATCAGGACTGCAGGTGGTAGAACCAAGTTAAAATCAAAGTATCCCACAAAAAGTTTTACAATCATAAAGGAACAGGATATAAACAATGGACCCATGGGTCACTGTGCTCAGCTGAAGTTGACCTTGAACGTAATAATCTACAATAACATCAAACAGAGATAAAGTCTTTAAGGAAATGTTGATTTGTTTTGATGTTTGTATTGATGAATAAGAAATTGTTGCAAATAATATTTTGTGACCAAACCATGCATTTCCTAATGTTAAAATTGAAGCAGTTTGTGAGCACAAGATGTATATCATAACCAAGATCATTGGTTGGCTTTTTGATAAATTGTTTACAGTCCAGTAGTTTACATATTTGTTAATTTGGATCTATTTTTATAATATATATTATTATATATAAGTATTTTTTTTTTCTATTTTTTAATATGTATACAGCTGAAATATAACTAATGTTCCCTGTCCACAGATGGAAGGATGAGGAATAATGATGGTAGTTACAGCATCTCTGTATTATTATAGTGTCTATACGTAGGATTTTCAATTAATTCAAAAATGCTTACAGGATAAAAAGGTTCATTCACAATTACTTAATATTTAAACAAGGCCTACAGGCCTAATGCGAACCTGTGCATTGGGAAATACACCAGGTATAATGCTTCAATGCTGGACCATTACTTCTCATGTATATGAACAATGCAGATACTAAACATTTTGAATAAGAAACAATTACACAAACATCACTGCTGAAATTCTGGCATGGGTGCACGCAACACAACTAGGGACTCATGGGTTTCAACACTCAGTTGAATTTGTCTATAAGGATATTTTTAAAGGAATTTTTCAGAATGACAGTCCTGTGACCTTAACCAATAACCAAAAAATCTTAGAACTTAATATCCTTGAACTTGCAGCATTAGGATTATTGTAACAATCTTTAAAAAAGTGACCTTGACCTCTGACCAGATAACCTCAAATTCTATAGGTTTCCTCACTTTGGGCAAGTAAGCCATGTGTGAACGTTGGAAAGTTCAGGATGAAAAGTTTGATTTACAGTGCATCCACAATCTTTTAAAAGATGTGGCTTCTGTGACCTTCAACTTAGATTGCTGGACCCTGAAAATCAAAATGAATTTACATATGTGGTTGGTCATTATTAAATCAAGTTTAAGCCAGTCTGTCTATCCAAAGTAGAATTATCATCCATAAACTAATTTGTGAATGGATGGGCCCTGTGACCTTTACCTTTGACCTATGACCCAAAAATCAAACAGAATCTTCCTCTAGAGGCAGGTTAGCAATATCTTGAAGATGGAAGGTTTGCAATGAAAAGTTTGGCTTCCAATGCATACATATTAATTTTAAAGAAACGGGTCCTGTGATCTTGACCTTTGACTGTAGGACCCAGAAATCAACATGGTTCTTACTTTAGTGATGGGCCATTTTTAAGTTAAGTTTGAAACAAATATATAAAACTTAACTGGAGTTATCATCTGGAAACTAATTTGTGTGGTTCGACAGATTGACAGACAGACAGACATACAAACAGACAGACATACAGGATGATTAGTATAGGGCATCCACTTGTGATCAATAAATGCACCAGGTTTTGGGACACCAGATGTAATGACAGTTGAGAAACTGACATGATTGTTGTTATTTTATAGTAAATAAATAGAAAAATATTTGTTAAAACAGGAAAAAATACACGTGGCGCGACCACATTTCAGGAACTGACAGAACTAGTCATGGTCAATATTCAAGGCAAGATTCATGACAAACGATGCATTAATTATCAAGATATTGGAAGTTTTGTATCAAATTTTTTTTACGATTCTGGGGGGGTACTTTCAAGCTTTTATTGACCTCCCTAGATGTTCACTTAGAAGTTTCTAGGACCAGCTGTCAGATTTGTGCCCCGCTAATGGATGGCCGGATGTCCAAATGGGCGAGGGACAAAGTGCCATTCCTATACCTCAGTTGACTTACAGTCAGCTGAGCTAAAAATAATTGTAGCTGGCACCACCAGTATTGTATACAACAAAGCTATCAGAGATATATGGGCCATTTTCACAAAATGTGACAAATAATGGTAAAGAAATGTCCATCATTTTAAAACCTATTATACTTTATCATTTTTTCAATTTTGGTATTCTGTCATGTATAAACTAAAATGCGGAAACTAAAAAAAAATTAAACAGGTATATATTTACATTTTTTAAAAGATTTTTGAAATCATTAGTAACATAAATGTCCATACCGTTATATGTCCAAAATTGAATACAACAATTTGAAAGATAGAAAATAATTACTTTTAGTAAAGAGGCCACCTGGGATTAAATCTGTTATTTAAGTATATCACTTGAATTGGTGCTGAAACATGTCATGATTATGGTATTACAAAATACATGTAAATGGGAAGTCCTTTTTTGTGTGACCATAAATTATACATGTGCTTGTCTTTACCGTTATCATATTATGCTAATTATGAGATTTGAACTTAATTTTTTAATAAGCTCACAGGTAATGTCATCTGCACAAGAATCAGCACATGAGACAGGTATACTGACCACAAGCAGGACCCTGCTAGTGTTTTTTATACTGTAAAAGTTGGTTTCAAACCACAGTGTTAGTGGGTGTCACAACAATTGGATGTCTTTACCGTTATCATTGATAGACATGGAATCATCAGGAGTTAAATGACAGGATCTGTCACTGTTGAATATGCATAGTGTTTAGGCTGTGTTGAGGAACTACTTTTCAAGCTGTTGTACATAACCATATCCTACAGGCCATATTTGTGTCTTTACCGTTATCTTGATCTGTCTTTACCGTTATGAATATGTATTAACGGTAAAGACTGGTGTGACAAAGACCCGGAGCTTGAGCTCACAATATGTACAATTTATTGCTGTAACCTTGCCACAGTATTTCCTGTATAATAATATTATGTGTCAGTTTATTTAGAGAGAAAGAAATTAAATATATTTTATATGATAATACAAGAATATGCCTCTACTTAAAAAAGGAACACCAAATAATCAAACATACCATGCATCTGTTAGAGGTCATATGACATATTTCCTCATGAAGTTGTAAACTTTTTATTGTTTTAGCCCTTCACATCAAGCTTACAAAGGAGAGTTTTTTTGGGGGGGAAAATGCCATGATTCCTTTGGTAAAACCAAATATTTACTTGTCTGAATTAACAAGTAAGAATGTCAATTCAGACTTGAGGATGATCATGCCTTATGTCTATAATCTGCATTCAAAGCAAGTTCACTTTTCACATTTCAGATGTAGCCTTGTGTACATCTGATATTCTAAAGTTAACCTGTTGACATCAGAATTCATCAGAACTCCACTCTGCATTCTTTAGTTAGGTATACCAAGCTAACTGATGTAAAAATGCATAAAATAATCAATGCACTGAATGGATGATTAAAACCCCTGAGCAATTCACAAGTTAAGGTGGCATTTATTTAACTTTTTATGTTAGAATTTCTGTGAGTGTAAATCAGTAATCCAAAAGAAACTTGTTAAGCACTTAACCTAATTAAATGTGCTTGGTTACACAACCCTTTTTGGTATTACATGAGAGTGCAGTCTGACATGTTTCCTGAAATTGTAGACAAAAAAATTGGGATTTGGAGTTCCCAAGACACTGACAAATACTTTTTTTTTTTTTTGTTTTTATCATTTTTGGTGCAGGTACACATCTTCATTTCTTAAGTACTAACTTAACTATGTATGTAACTATTATTTTAAGACTTTAACAGGGCGGTTGCACACGATTCATCTCATTTATGATTTATGTCCTGTTAACCAGGCCCAGTGACTACCACACTTACAGGTCCTGGGTGTGTTATCACATCAATTGCTGGGTCATAGGACTGAGGAAACCCCGAAAGGTGGATTTGTTTGCGACTGAATGTGGCCTGGGGCACAGCTATCCCATTAAGCCTTAAGAGTGCTTACCCTGGGTAGAGGCCAGTCTTGTTAAAAATTTGATGTAATAATTTCTAATGAATGGACAATTTTAATTGAATGATGTCTGATTAATGGACATGATTTCAGTTTGATAGTCTAATATAAAATGAATACCTGCAAATACTCTGATATATGTCACTGCTTCCTGTCAGTGTCATACATAAAAGTACTAATTTGACACAGTTGCTGTAATTTGGCAGTCTAAAAAGTCAACAATAAATACAATTAATAGATGCCTAATATTTAAAAAAAGTGAACTCTAGTCATCTGTTTTGTTAAGCCAATTACACAAACCATGATCACTAAGCATACAAAATTTCAGGAAATGCATGAACCATCATCTCAGGAAAATACACAACTGGTATAACTTAGAAGTCTCAAAATAAAAATTAAATGGCATGTAAATAGGTGGCACAATGCTGCTACCACTTGTTCAACTGATAAGAATATCTATATAATCAATAGGCATATCACATTTTTTGGGGGAAACACTTGAAATCACTGCTGAGAAACTGGCACAATTTGCTTTAATTTGCTTCACTTTAGCAGTCTTAAAAATATAAGAAAAATTCAATTAGAATAACAGAAAAAGTACAGGTGGAACCACATATTTTACTCAGCTCATCAACTCTCTATTATCAGTGAGCAGACCATATTTTATTACAATATATGGTAATAATTTTGAAGAACTGGAGCCATTTGTCCAATGGAAAATTTTTGTTCAACGGCCTCACATCCTCAGAAAAGGTTGACTTCCACAGTGCTCAAAACATGTTTTTGCTATTTAGCTAGCATTATATATGTCACGGTTTCCTTATTTTGGGTGTTTCCAAGGAGATTTACCCGGACCTTTATGTCTCTCAAGCATGAATTTTCTGTGTCTTAAAGTTAGGACTAGTGCCTTGCTAAGGGAGGGACAGCTGGATAACCGGAAAACAGACAAAGACCCATCACTATGGTCAGCATGCTAAAATCAGCTGAGCTAAAAATTGAAAAAAATATTCCACTTCCAGTAGAATAAAGTAAAGATTTTACACAAACTAATGTTTATTTAAGATGTAATAAGTTTTATATAATAGCATTCAGACTAGGTTTGTGTAATTTGAATGTTTTAAATATATTATGTTAAAACAATGAGAGCAGGTACTTATGTTATTTCAACATTGAGAAAACTGTATATGAGTAACAACCATGGGTGATCTATTTTACTTTGTTTGGTTTTTAAAATTCAGTAAAACAAGCTGGATATATGTAGAAAGGTTTCACATGTAACATCTACAAGGTTGCTGACACTGAAACTTGTCTTGTTAATGAGATAATGGTAAAGACTTCAACTGATAACGGTAAAGACGTCAAGGTTAATTATTCCAAACAATTTATATTGTTATTCAGCTCATGATTAATTTTGTGTTAGTGAATTATCTTTAACTGAAAAAATATTATGTTACCCTGACTCATGATTGACTTTTAATAAATTTAAATATTGTTTACATCTTTTTAATGGTATAAATATAAACTTCATGTCTTTACCGTTATTGTCATAACGGCAAAGACAAAATGGAAAAAATATTTTTTGTATCATTTCTGTTGAATTTTCTAATCTAGCTTTGCTGTTTCTACACACATTTTGTGAGGACATATATTTTATTTCTGTGTAAAAATATTGTAATTCCTGATCACAAAATTTTTTAAAATGTCTTTACCGTTATTTGTCACTTTTTGTGAAAATGGCCCATATACATATGCCCAAGTTCAGACTGATATATCAAACCCCTCCTGAGAAATAAGCAGGGACACAAACTGTGCAAAAAATTAATGTAGGTGGCACCACCAGTCTTGTATATGACAAGTATATGATAATTAAAATACGATAGGTAAAAATATATGCCCAATTTTATGATGATATATCAAATTCCTCTATAGAAATAAGCAGGCACTAAAGTCACACACTGTGCAAATGTCATTATAGGTGGTGACACCTGTCTTTTGAAGAAGAAACCCATCAAAAACACAAAGACAGGTCTAAATATTAGGCCAATACATAAAACTTACCTGATGCATAGGGCTGACCACGCTAAGGTTAGAAAGGCAGTTGCCCGAAAGAACTGTGACAAATTTGCTAGCTCAGGCTACTGCACTGAGTGAACTCATGACCTGCACCTGGCTAGACTGGGTGAACTTTTGACCTGTACCTGGCTGCACTGAGTGCACTCTTGACCTGTTGCCTAATCTGATACAGTTGGCAGTCTGCCAAAGCTATAAATGAATTGGCTCCACATGCAGCCCTGAGGGGCATGACACCCATGAGGTGATCACATGGTGCCCATGAGGTGTTCACATGTCACCCATGAGGGGATCACATGCCTTGTGCTTGGCTGCACTGACTGAACTCTTGACCTATATCTGGCTGCACTGAATGAACTCTTGATCTATTGCCAAATCTGAAACAGTTGGCAGTTTCTTAACCTATTTAAATATACAGACACAATCTTGGCCTGTTGGAAAATCTGATTACACATACTGAAAGACTTTGGCTAAAATGCTTTTTTTTCAAGCTGAAATATTCATAAACTTTTTATCAAAATATCTAGAATAATAAAAGATGCAGTTCTCTCATTGTTAAGGTCCAATAATTCTGCCAAAAATAATTCAAGTAAACTTGAACAAAGCCACCTAAGAATAATTTTTGTGCCATGTAACAGAAGTTATAATTGAAACAATAATTTTGTAGAAGAACAGTTTTGCAGTCCTCAGTTTGAGTTAGACATAATATTGGCCATAAGACCAACTTAAGTTTTCTGATATGATTGAAAGAACCATGTCCTAGGATAATTCTTTTGAAAAACTGAACGATTCAACTTGACAGTTTCATCATAAACATTTTAAGCTGAAAGAGGCTAAAATTATGAGTTTTTGCCCATAAAAAACAGGTCAATGTAGGTTTCACATCAAAATCTGCAATTTCAAATATGAGTCATGTGACCAACATTTGCACAATACTTGGTAATGCTAGCTTCTGTCATTTCTGAGAAAACTATGTCAGTATGCTTACTTGGCCAATTGACTGTTCAAATTCATTTAACTCCACTAAAATTCATCATATGCAAACCATTTGAACAAACTTGAGAGTGCTTGCCTCTGGGATCATTTATGTAAAATACTGAACCATTTGGCTGGACCATTTACAAGAAGACTTTTAGAGTCTTTTCAGCCTTTCCCCTATAAAATCTAAGTAAATACACCTGTAAATACCTGTGATTGTAAACATTTCCTGGCATGAGGAATATCTAAAATCATAAATCTACATTTTTTAAAAGTTTTTAAAAAACATTCTTGTCAATATTAACCAAAGATAACCTAAAATCTATATGTCTGGAGGCATGATGTAACGGATGCTGATAAACTGGTTTCAGGCTAGATGTATCTGCTTCACACAGCTAACATATATGGTAAATGACTCAATTCAATCTTTATTATTCAGCCAAAATTCATTCTTTGGAACGATAAAAGACAATTATTATAAGAATTATTCAGGGGATTATTCTTGTAAAATATTAAACAAATTGGCCTCAGTGGCGTCAGTCAAAAAACGTTCTGCAGGTTTATAACTCATATAGGAAAATAAAGCAAAAGGCTAAATTAAGCTTCCCATAACTCAGCCAAAAATCACTTAACCAAAACCATTTGAACAAATTTGAATTATCAACATCTCAGGATAATAAATGTGTGATATTTAAGAATTTGGCCCAGTGGTTTTTGAGAAGAAGATTTTTGTAGCCACTGAGCTAAAATGGGCTGTTTTGGCATATGACTAAATTCAGCTTCCCAAAAGTCAGCCAAAAGTCACTGAACTGAGACCATTTGAACAAACTTCAGAAAGCACTACCCTAGGATAATTTCTGTGCAATATTAAACAATTTGGCGAAATGGTTTCAGAGAAGAAGTTTTTTGTAGCTGTCAGTATGATACGGGCACTGATGACCCCCGTAAAAAAAGGCCGATGCAGGTGGCGCCACCAATACCTCAATTTCAGACATGACTCATGTAACCAACATTGGCATAAAATTTGGTGATGACAGCTCCAGCCGTTTCTAAGATTGTAATTTTAGTATGCCTTTTTGGACTTAAGTGAGCAAATACTTTTCCTGAGTTTTACCAAGTCCATTATGTTTGGGCCCATTACTTAAGGAAATTAAAATTTACAGACTAATTTCTAGCATGTAAATAGGATATATAAATGAGAATACTTCTGGTAAATATTAAGACAAGTGACCCATGGGTCATGACGCTCAGCTGCCAAGCATGACCTGCGACATCATGGGCTGCAATTCACAACTTCTAGTAAAATTGTTGCAGAACCTATATGCCAATTTTGTTTAAACTTTCTACATTGCCATAAATTCTTATCATATATGTCTGGTTAAAACATAGTGAATGGTGGTCTTAGGCAAAATGTATGGTTGTTGAGCTATCAGGAACTAATCCCACAGCTTGCTCTATACCTGTCAGTCTCAAAAGGAATACCACACAGGCCACATATAAGGTCAAAATATAGCAAAAGATCATGCAAGGAAATCCATGCAAGAATTATTGTGAAACGGGTGCTTCCATATTATTTTTTATTCAATACAAGCCAACTGTACTGAGCTTTCATAAATGATGGTCATATTTATTAAGAAATCTTTGACCCAATGCAAGATTACATTAATATACATCCAACTGCATTCACTTTAATAGTTCTTGAGATAATATGTTTTAAAGGAATTTAAAGATGGCGTCCTGGTGGCCATATTGGATTTCTGACAGGTCGAAAATTGAACAACAAACATCCTCTAAAAGGGACCAAACATCATAAAAAAATCACAGAAACTGTCCTGGCAAAAGGATTTCTAAAATGGCTACCTGGCAGACATCATGGTTTTCTGACAAGTCACACATCCTCCAATAAGACACTAAACTTGTAGCAATTGCTTCAAAGAATGTAACAGTTATGAATGTCCAAAACAATTCAAAAGGCATGATCAGGTTGGAGAGCTCTCATATCAGATTTATGAACATGCAAATGTAAAAAGTGCAAGTCTAATTTGTTTTAACTATCAGCTTGCTATTCAATGGGGTCAGCAGGGTAGGTAAACTGCAAAACCTAAAAGAAAAGAAATGCAGAAAAGCATCACTAAGAGTCTTGTAATCAAATAAAGCCATCCTAAATCCTGGTACAGACCCACATATTATCAGAACAAACACTTGTTGGTATATCTGATGATTTGTATAATAATATTCAGATATCTAGAAAAGTAAGTTTATTGCTATGATTCCATGAAATAAACTGCAAAATGTTCCCATCATTTTATAAATCAGTAGCTAAACTTAACACTTAACTCTCATAGTCTTAATGCCTGGCCAAAGCATTCCGACAACAGTGTTTTTGTTATGCACTAATGATATATCCTTATCACTCCATGAGCTGATACAAAAGGGAGTCATATATCACAAGTGTCACTGACAATTATGGGCACATAGTGAGACGTACCAGTTGTGAGTGCCATATGGTTATATATACAAGAAAACAAGAAAAATAGAGATGGTCTACAAAATAAGTTATTGTGAACATCCCTGACCTATGACCTTGGCCTTTTGCCCACATATCAACTGGATTCTTTCTAAATGATGGGTAACTACTAACCACTTACATCTGGCCGGGTGTAATTACTTGGCAACCAATGAGTGAATAACTTAGACCTGCAACCTTTAACCTCCTGACCAGCTGACCTCAAAATCAATTAGTTATTTCTTCATGCAAAAAGACCCAAAAATATGAAGTTTGAATCAAATTCAGTGATGCATAGATGTGGCATATGTGAAAGACTGAAGGTTTGGGTTGAACAGTTTCACTTGAAATATGTTCACAAGCATTTAGAACAATATTGTGACCTTGACCTTTGACCTTTTGAACTCAACATCAATAGGCTTCTTCCCCTATTGGTAGGTAAGCCATATATGACAGATGGAAATTATAGATTGAAAAGTTTGCTGAAAATGACTCCACGCAAGAAGAGGGTGCTGTGAACTTGACCTGTGACCTCAAAATCAACAGGTCTTTTCCCCTGTTGGCAGAGAAGCGATATCAGTGCTGAAAGGTTTGGAATGAAAGGTTTAGCTTGAAATGTGTCCACAACCTTTTCAAAGAAGTGGATCCTGTGACCCTGACCTTTGACCTCAACATCTATAGGATTCTTCTCCCACTTAGTAGGTGAGCTATATGTGAAAGATCAAAGAATTGGGATGAAAGGTTTGGCTTAAAATGCATCCTGAGGCTTTTCAAAGAAGTTGGTTCTGTGACCTTGACCTTTGACCTCAAAATAATTATGGTTCTTCCCCTGTTGGAAGGTGAGCTGTATGTGAAAGATGGAAAATTTTGGCTAAAAGCATTATTTCTGGAGGTTGCAAACACACCCCATAACTTCGAGAATATAGGTCACAGTGACCTAATTTCAGGTTTGCAAGGAGATCTATTTAGAACCTCTAAATCTGCTTAGGGTTCATGGCCCTAGCCCCTATGGTTACGATTTGTGCCCTGCTAACGGCCGGACGGCCGGCCGGATGGACAGACGCCAGACAAAGACCCATCGCTATAGCCCAGCATGACTGAAAGTCAGCTGAGCTAAAAAACAGAAAAGTGGTTTTGATATTTGGCAGTCCTGAAGTGTGATAATAGGCTTAATATGGAATTTTGAGATTTTTCCTTTATTTCTTGAAGGAAGGAAGTCGCAGTGACCCAGTTTCTGGTTTGGTTGGAGATCTTGGGCACATCAAAAGTATGCTGAATTTTAGATTTGTAGGTCCAACATTTTTCAAAATGTGCAAGTCTAATGGATGTAATGCCAGACAGACAGACGGACGAATGATGGACAATGGACCTCAACTATAGCTCAGATGACTTTTAGTCAGCTCAGATAAAAATCGTGTTTATCAATGTTTTTTTTCTGCTGCAGACTGCAATTTTAGTTATTATACATTACAATTCATAGGGTGCTTCACACCATTACCTCTTCTGGCTCTTCCTCTTCATCCCAGTTACGATCTGTCAGTTCCTTTCCTGCTCCTCTTTTGGACATGGTGGTTACAAACCTGAATAAGAAAGGCTCAACAACTGTCAAAATTGTCTGAATCTAATGTCACATCAAACCTACCTTGAACACTATCAGCTGGGCAAGATAATGCAATGCCATTCTATACCCTTTTTAAAAGTATGGCTGTTCAGAAGAGACAATTTTATACTTTATTCATACTTTTTTTAGGTGAATTTTATATTTTCTATCCATATAATCTTCAAGATGATGATCTTCAGCAGTTTAGTGTTTTCATATATATATTTCATAATCTGGCTAAGAGCGATACAAATGCTCCGTCTAAATGTGTAATTTGCTGTAGTTCCCCCAGTGTTACACAGAACAACAGGAATAATCCTAAATATGTTACCGTTAACCTAAGATAGTTATCGTAAAGAATCATTTTTAAAATATCTGCCAACAATTAACAGTGGTTTTTTCTCATACGGTATTCATTTGGGTCCCTGTCCAATCTTTTTGCGATTTGTGGACATATAACTTTGTATAATTAATTAAAAAAATGATGGATATACTGTCAGTCTGTGTAGGCTATTGTATGGTGGGATCACAAAAAAATGAACCCCCGCAAAACAGTGAAAAGGTTAAAATTGCAAAATTTCAACACTGTGAATATGAAGCCAACCACAGTATCTTTGCGGCAAAAATGGAAGGGATGAGCCATTCTCACCTAAAACACTTTGGCAGTACTTAGGCTCTCAGTTTTTTGCCATCTTGTTTGGTGATTTTCTTGGCATGAAATTATGTCTGATCCCCAAGCCCATAAAACTTTGATAAATATTGGCCAAGGAGTAGAAATTTTCCCTTTATCAGTCATTAATTTTGGGTTAGAAAATATTTTATCAAATTTAATTTTGGGAAAGCCTGAGGTGCTCTTTACAGTAAAAAAAAAAAAAAATATATATATATATATATATATGCAATCTGTTTTCTTTGGTCATAACACAAACCAGTCTAGAGCAGGCAGTTGCATGGTATTGGTAACTCTTTTATTATGTAGGCCTATGATTGTGACTGATCCACATTACATTTATGCACAGAGGACATGGAATTTTTTTGTTAAAAATTTTATTATGTGCAAGAATTCCATTTTATTAACAGACTACAAATGATTTGAATCACTTGTAACTTAACACAAAATTTTCACATGTTCACATCCATCTCAATTTGTTTTCAAATGTATCAAAATTAATCAAAACCAATGTTAGCTGCATCTAGGAAGACTGAAAATGAGGTATCTGGATGGCATGAATGACAGAGTAGCTTGTTGAACCCTGCAACACATCTCAGGTGAAACCATAGCCCACAGGAGTGCCTTGCCAAGTCCTTGATGTTCGATGATTACATAATAAAAGCTTAAGTGGTCAGCAGGAACCACCAAACCAATTAGTCAGTGTAAATGTTTGCTCAGCAGTAAGTGATATATAACTTCAGTTTTGATATTGTAATATTTATTTACCCCAGTGCAATACTTTTTATATTTTTAGAAAGCAAAATTATATACTTTTATCATTTGAGTTATAACTGCATGGCTTGGTAATATTTTGCACTAGGAAAGTATGCATTCAATGTTACCGCAACCACCTCTGTAACACTGACACTGACATGTCTTTGGAAAAAACTAAAATGAACAATTTCTTATATGCGATTCAAATTTCTGTACAGTAATAAGCCACTGTAGTATAGGTGTCACGTCAAATGAAAATTACACCTTACATAGAAAGAAATACTAATAAGCTGTAATTTACAGGTGAAGCAGTAAGGAATAAAAGATTAAAACCCATGCCACCAAAAGCATTACCAATTTTTTTAAATAATAATTTATTATTCATATTAATGTTATTTTTTTTTAAATAATAAATAATACTTTTTTCCATATTCATTTCTGTGGAAACAGTTTAAATTGTAATTCACAAAATGCATATTGTATGTCTTCACTTGCAGATAGTACAGAAAGGCCTGAGCAATTTTTTTTTTTTTTTTGGCTTAAGCTTCTAGCATGTGCATATCCTTGACTTTAACTGAACCGAGTGTTGTCGTCTGACTGAATAAGTGAATGAACATGAAAGTGAACGCCGGCGTTTCAACAGGAGGACAAAGTGTATGTCATTCAAAATCCTAACCAAATTAATGATATAAAATGTGTGTAAGTGAAGAATTTTGTATCCCATTTCTTACTTTATATTCCTTTGTAGATTTGATGGGTTTTACCGCAAGTCTTTCCGTGGCTAAGAGTGCGTCGCAACTTCCTCACGTTCACATGGAGGCCGCCATGTTCATACGAACCTCTTTCTACACAGCGGACGAATATCACTGTATAAAAAGTTTCAATGAGAAGCAAGTAATTTCCATTAATTCAAAACGAAAATAGCTGATGTTGTGTGCCTGCGAAACCAAATGATGTAATTTCGTGTATTTAGCAAATGTTTCCTCAATCATAAAAGAAGTACTTTTTCTTGCGGAACATTTTAACGAAGGGTGTGTCATCCGGGAACTTGTGGCCTAATCAAAGAATGGTGTTGACCGTGTTATGGAGTAATGCTCTTCTGTAAACCTGAAGGAACAACTATAAATCCGCATATTATTGCGGTTAACTTCGATATAAAGTGAAGTGTTAGCTTTTCTGGATTTGAAGATCTGGACCCGGGGCGTCAGGTGTCTTGTTTCTAACAAGTTTACAACGTTGGCACTTTGTGTGTTTGTGTTGGTTGTCAGAGAGGTTATGATCACTCGCTCATCAGATGAGAGAGACTGCATTCAAGTGATGCTAAACTGACATAGAAGAATTTCAACCAAACTGCTTTTGTGATCCAAATTTGGGTTTCAAACAAGCTAAGATGTCACGAGCCGACTTGGATAACATCCAGGCTCAGCTGAGAGTTGCTATTCAAAATCACCAGGTTTGTATGAAAGTTTTGTGCAGCATTTTCACCCAGTAGTGGCAGTACCTCGACTTGTAATTATCGATTTTCTTGTGTCGCTGGATGTTGTTGAAAACACTGCCAACGGGACGGAGCTCGCTAGATGTGCTGGCTTACTTGTAATATTATTCATGGAATTTCCTCAATTTGAAAGCCAAGGAACAGGTAATATATTAATATTATCCACAGGGTAATTTGTAGAATAGCTGGTCTTCTAATTTTTCTCTGATGTCTCCCTTGTTCAGCTGTTGTAAAGGTTTGACATATAGATCTTTCCCTTATTATTAGTATATAATATTCATATGCTTCGACTTAGTACAAACAGCAGTAATAATATTGAAACAGGAAGACATTTCAAAGGTCATTGATGCCACTGTGTTCATGAGAGGGTGTTAGCTGATTAATTAATGAGATTTATAAATTATGACGTTGACATTCCTGTATTTGTTGTATGGTACCCTTTCAAGTTTGGAGATGGTACTACATACCATAACAACTGATATATTCTATCCATGTTGTTGTAAACATATAACACGGGGGGGGGGGGGTAGAGGTCACTGACCTGTGATTCTTCCATCATTTAAATGTATTTGTCCATTTAAAGGTGATCATTCTTTCAGCCGGGAATTTGCCAAAATGTGATCAGTCTTCAATAATATTGTATTTGTAAATATATTATTAAATATAAATTTACCCAAATTTTACTTGGAGCCCAGCACTTTTAGTAAAAGCAGCATGTGCCATGGTAAATTTATAACATGATTTGCAACACAAGGTAATGGTTATACTTTATTAAGCATGTTACCTTGTAATTCCATGTAGCATATAATCAAATTGTAATCACATTTATGGAAAAATTAACATCAGGTATTCCAAGTGTAAATACTTGGTTATATTTTTAACAGGGCAGTGTTCGAAATACTGGGTGCCTAGGTGCACAGATGCACCTAAAAAACATTTTGTGCACACACTGTATCACTGCAGGGTGCACAGTGTGCACCTGAGGCCGGTAACTAGGACAGAATCTGCAGGATCATTAGGCACTTGCACATCTGACAGTCCAGATGATCAAACAAGGATATATAAACTAAAACATGACATCACACAAGACACTACATGTATACAGATCCAGTGATCAGACCTTTTCTTTAGATAGATATTATTTAAGGTTCCATTCTGACTGGGTTTAAACCCGTAGATTATTTTTTACTGCACTGAAATATGTGTGTAAAATATAATATGATTGTAATAACATAACTGTAATGACATTAATGTATTTGTGCACCTTGAAATTACTTTGTGCACCCAGTTGTATAAGCTGTGGTGCACAGGTGCACCTTACCATAAAAAAGTATTTCATACACTGCAGGGTTATATTTTATATGAATAAAATTTGTTTTATCCAGGACAATGGATAAAACCCAGAACTTTTATCCAGTTTTATCCGGATTATACAGGATTACACCAGATCAAACTAAGAATCACTTTGTAAAATTTAATTAAATTAACATTATTTGTTAATCAGGATGAATAATTTCAGGAGGTTTATTAATATATAAGCTTGATATCCATTTGGCAAGTTCCTTCAGGTTCAGGTTTCACTGTTGCCAGCAGCCACTATAGCTTGTGCTACCGCCTATGTTACTAATCTGGCTGGTGGAACCTTAATTTCTCATTAGGCTGTATCATCTTTATAGCATCTTCCTAAGCTACCAAAAAATTACATATTGTCAAGGGCAGGCTACAGGGTGACATTTGCAGCCTGTTGTCATAAACTTATGGGGAAACTAGAGTCCAGTGAAGGAGGATGCCTGAATGACTTTGATCCAATGGAGGTTTCTCCTCTAAGGCTGTCATGACTAACCCACATTCAGAGAAACAAACTGGGGCATGATAGCTTTTTAATCATTTTATTAGCTCAGCTGACTATAAGTCATCTGAGCTAAAGTCTTGGTCCATTGTCCGTCATCCGTCCGTCCCTAGATGTGGCACATTTTGAAACCATAAGACCTAGGAATCCAAAATTTGGCATAATGTTAGATGTCCCCAAGATCTCCTACCAAGCCGAAAACTGGGTCTTTGTGACTTCTTTCCTTTGAAAAATTAAGGAAAAACCTCAATTTTTATTAAAAACCTATTTTACTGCCTTATATCAAAACCACTCATCTGTTTTTCTTCATATTTACCATAAATATTCCTAGTATATAGTTCCTATGTACATGCCAGAAATTAAGTCTGTTAAGTATAATTTCTTTAAGTTATGGACCCGAACAAAATGGACTTTGTAAAAAATCAGGAAAAATATTTACTCACTTAACATGAAAATTTTTAAACTAGAGTCTATTTTCCCCAAGTATATATCTATGTATAATTAAGATTCAATTGTTTACCCAAAATTTGATCTGAATTTTGTAAATTTTTTAAGTTATTAGCATAAAAATAAAATCAGTACCTTAAATTTTGCCCAAATTTGACCATGGCACGTTTTTTTCCTGTAAGTACCATTGATTTAATTTTCACAGCATGTAAACATAAGTATTAAATTTGTTCAAATCTGATATTTGAAAATAAAAGCTTGAAAATTAAGCTAGTTATTGATTTTTTTCTTGAGGCTCTATTGTAGTCATTTGTCTGATTACAGATGCAGGGCCCTACTCCAGGTCACTGGAAGTCAGCTATGCCAGGGTTTCTGATTTGTTACAGTCACTGGGGGAGATCCCCTGCTGTGACAGGTGTACAGTTATTCTCATATCACAACCCCAATTCCGCGCCCCCCCCCCTCCCCCCCCCCCCCCCCCCCCCCCGCAAACCCAACCCACCAAGTGTTATGCAGTATATGTTAAATTGTTTTCACTGTATCTCCTTAATTGTAATGCTGTTTCCACTATGATATGCAAGAACTCCCCATGAAAAAGTAATTCAAGGTGTAATCTAGAAAATGCCATGTTGTGTTAAATAAGCATTTTTAAAGAAATCAATTTTCTTTTAAATGATTTTAATAAATATAATTAAACCCATCAGTATGCTTAAATTTATAAAATATGAAGCACATTATGGATAAATAAAGACACATTTAAAATTGTGAAATCTAAATCAAGTATTATTTTTAGATATTTATTGTTTTGCAGATTTAAAAGATATATTTTTGTGATAAAAAATAAATAAACATTTGTATGCATGATGTGGTGATATCTGACAAGATAAAGACTTATGATGATGCAATTGAGAATTATGAATCAACTTTTATATTCAGATATATATGTTATATTGGAAATGTATAGAAATATAAACTTATAATAAAAAAAAATAATGTGATAAAAAATGAGGATCTAATACAAACATTTGTTCATTATTTTCCTGCCTCAGCAGAATTGGAGATCAGGTTTTGCCCTGTATGTATGTTGTTAATTAGTTATATTTCAACTGTATACATTTAATAAAATAAAAATAAAATACATTTATATTTAATAATATATATTATATAAAAAAATAGATTCAGTTGAACAAATGTGTAAACTTCTGAAATGTCAACAATTAACAAAAAGCCATCTAATGATCATGGTAATGGTACAGATCATTTGTTCACAGACTGCTCACATTCTTCAGTTTCAACATTAGGAAACACATGGTCAGGTCACAAAATTTTATTTGCAACATTTTTTTGCTCATCAATACAAACCAATCATATAAACAAACCATGGCCACTGTTACCTCTTTCTCTCACACTTTATCTCCATTTGATATTATTTTAGATTTTTACCTTCAAGGTCAACTTCAGCTGAGCACAGTGACCCAAGGGTCCCTTGTTGTTTGAGTGTCAGAGGGAACCCTCATAAAACTATGGACAGGTGATTTCACTATATATCTTAAGTCATTTATGCAATAAATGACCAGATTATGTACATCTCTCTCAGATGTAAGAAGATGTTAACAAGAATTGTTTGTTTTATGTATAACTATATAGTAACATAATAATTCAGTTAACTAGAAAAATGTTTCTCATAAGAATTTATTATTTTACTGTAGAAAGCTATATTTAATATAAGGTGTACTTCACAGACAGTATACACCCAAACTTCGGATAAAACTGGATAAAACCTGTTTTATCTGATCTGGATTAATCTGGATGAATTGCGTGGATTATACCAGCTGTGGATAAAACTGCCAACCCTGGTTTCTTTTTCATGTTCAATCGTTAGTTATATATTTGTTAAATCATTTTATTAACTAAAATATTTCATAATCTGTTAGCTTACTCTTGGAAAGACATTCTGTTTGCTTACTCTTGGAATGCCAGTGTAGGTGTAAGGACCCAGTTTGTGACTGAATGACAGTGTAATCACTTGTTTGTTGAGAATGCTGCTGATGAGAGTACTAGTAGGCTTTGTCACTCGTTAATTATGCATTCTGGTATTGCTCCTTTTAATATTTCACTGCACAGATCTCTTTGTATGTACTTTTATGTAATTACAGTCTACAAACCTCACTCTTTTTATTAAGACCTCAGAGGGCCCCTGGAAGATTACCCACACACCAGTTTTCTTTATATACTTTGATGAACCTCTGTTTTTGCTCAGGAGTTAAGGTCCTTCTGAGATTTTACATGATATAAAGGGATTACACACCACTGAACAAGGTTCGCAGGTTTTACCCCTGATGGGTAAGATAGGTAATACCCAGGATTCCTGGGTTTTACCCCTAACTCCTATTGACTATAGTGTTTTGCTCTGCACAGCTAAACAGGAGTTAGAATGTCAGTGGTAAATGGCTTCTTTCAGAGATGATAATGTGGTCAGAGCCACTCAGATTGCTACCAATATTCACAAAATGTTGGTATAACCTCTGCTGACCAGTCCTTAGGAAACTTAGCTTTGGTCATGGTTAAAAAAACAAATAAACATGGGGAAAAGGTTGGATAAAAAACTGGGCAAAATTCTTGGTAAAACACTGAAAAATCTTTGGTAAAATACTTTGAACCCAGGTTTTACCCAATGGTTAATATAAATAGGGTTTATCCGGTTCAAATGTAAACCCTGCTACTGACTGAGTGGTGCAAATGGAAATTATACAGATTTAAAGAGGGGCTTTTACTTATAATGGTGCAGAGTTCTTGAAGATTGATGACTTTTAGATTTAACAATGATTTAATACCATAGGTCATAAGGTCAAAAAACAATTTCTTTACAGATGAGAAATAATTTCAGGTTTCTAACTTGTATTTAGATTATGCTTCATTGTAGTATAATCTGTAATAATGAATTATGACAGTAAATGCCTATTAAAAAATTATATAAATATATATCTATATATATAAATATTTTGGTAAGATCAATTCATTTAACAAGACAAATGTTTTTATTATAACTTAATATTTATTATAACCTATTCATTTTGACCCCCATGTTCATTAAATTGGATAGACCAATAGTTTCCATCAAGTCATTGGCATGTTTCAAAATTGTGTACCTTGATGTTCAAGTAAACAATCTGCAGATTTATAGGTTTTCCTTACATGGTATATGCCATAACATTTTAGATTTGCAAATCTGTTTTCCAAAACTAACAGTCATAGGTGACAGGTAGGAACCTGATATATATGCAATCGTATACATTGACCTACTTTTCAAGGTGGTGACCAGGGTTTGAGGCTACTTTTGAATCACAAGTTGTGATTGCTCTTTGATTTTAGACCTCCATTGTGTAAAAATTTGCAGATGAAACCTTACTCCAATTAGCAGTGGCACAGATTCATTGTCATGCAACTGCTCTGGGACTGTACTTCAGAAATTCCTATTTTATACACCGGTCTTATGACGGGGAGTATTATGGTATACCCACTGTCTGTCTGTTAACTAAGTGTAGCTTATAATACATATTTACCAGAAGACTTTCTCACCTGAATTACATTCTCTTAAAAATTCACATATATTTAATGAGGTCATCAGATACATGACGGACCGATGTATTATGCACGTTTGCATGCACTTGTTAATCTTGATGTGTCAAGAACAATGCCTTGTGTCCTAAGGTGGGGGGGGGGGGGGGGTCATTTTCAGTATTTTCCCATAGATTTTAGGGTTTGACATTGTGTAGGAGATTTCCCAAAGGGTCTTTTGCAGCACCATCTTTCAGAAACTACCTCATTCCTATCCATCGGATGAATTTGGCTCATACATACCTTTCCCAGAATATCTCAGCCATAGTCGCATAGACCAACAAGTGGTCAATTAAAAAATGGTGAAAGGCTGACAAGTCTGGATTTGTGTATGTAAATAAAAGTTGTTTCATTCCTCATGAATATATGCCAATTAAATATTAATATTTTCTCATTGAAAAAGATGAGCGAATATTGGAATGAAAATGAAAGGTTTTAATTTTCCTTAAGCCATTATCAAGATAATTGGAATGGAGGCACAGCTCATGTTGGGAGTTTTTCAGGCACTGGTGCATTTGCTAATTGAAGTTACAGGTGGTGTCCTGTTTCATCTCTTTTTGTAGTTCTCAGTCACATAATGTAGATTATAAAAAGGCATCTGTAGATGTTCACATTTAATTGAAAAAGTTTTTTTGTAGATTTGGAATTCAAAACTCTTTTGTTGGAAATTTTTTTAATCAGTGTTTACAAAAACTCCTTGGTTTAGTATATCATTAAGTCTTGTGTTTGGTGGTTTGCATTTCAAATAATTCCATAAATGGATTGCTGCCTCTAAGTTTCTTATGATGGAGTTACCAGATGATGGACCGTAATAGAGAGAAATAAAAATTTTGATGATATTTTCATGCCTGTTGTTAAATGTTAAATAATTTTAGATTTTCATGCTATTATTGGGTGCTAAGAATGCATCGTGTATTAAAATTTTTTAAATGGATTAAATGCATGAAAATATCATCAATACTTCTGACATTATAAAGAACCTGTTCCAGGGAGAAAATCCAGAGCAATATTAATATTATTATGTCATTTCTTTCACACCATCAGTTCAGTTTTGCTTCAAACAAAAGTTTCCCATTAAAACCATCCACCGTTGTTTTAACACCTTGTTATGGCTTTGCATGTTGGTGAACATGTTCCACTTGTGTTTGTTTACAATAACAAGGCCATGTGACAAGAGGTATGATTGGCGATGTTTCAGCCAGCGAGAACATGTATTATATTTTTTGGGGCCAAGTCAGTCAGGGTAACTCCTGATTGACACCTGTTGTGGCTCTAAGATGCACACAGCCCCACATGCTGTTAATATGTTGACACCTGTGACAGTGCCAGTCCACGGGTTTTTAGCTCAGCTTACTGTAAGTCATCTGAGCCAAGTTGTGGTCCTTTGTCCATCGTCTGTCAAACTGTCCGTCCATCTGTTACCAGGGCACGTTCTGATTTAAGATGATAAAAATCAAGCTAGCCTAAGATTAGATTAGGATTCTGATCTGGTAAGGCCCAGTTTAAAATTAGTCCACCAAGGATTGTAAACTTAACCAGCCCAGATCAAAATTCTAATCTGGGCCAGCCAAGTTTAAAATCAGTCCAGACCAGATTTAAATCCCGAGGTCTTCACCACAGGATTTTAATCTGGACCGGCCCAGATCAAAATTTTAATCTTTTCTTAGCTGGTCCAAATCAAAACTTTAATTGTCTGGGGACACTATGACACCTGCCGTGCCAAGAAATATCTAGTTAATACTGATGTTTAGACCCCGCTGGGAAATAAATTACTCCTGAATCAGTCAGTCGAAAGATCAGTAGAAGTTCATTTGCATCTAGATTGCTCATCTAATTTGTATGGAATTCCTTTTGGGTCAGTTTCCTATAGTGAATTGGCAGTTTAACTGTCATATGGAAAGACAGCAACAATTTAATCCTGGGAGTAAAAAGGATAAGAAGAATAGCAAGGCGAATGCTTGCCAAGTGTTTGTATTCACTGTCCTGTGTAAATTTGACAAGCATCACACATAAAAATCCCTTGAAATTCCCTTCTTATGTATTTTACACTGAATTAAATTGTGCATTGTTTCTTTACACAGGTGTTGGTTGCACGTATGAAGAATGACCCTCAGGTAGGTGAAATTTTACTTTTATTTTATCATTATTGAGAAAATTTGACTGAGTTTTAAAATGTTTGAAATATAATAAAAAAATTAATTTGAAGTTTTAAATAAAAAATTTTAATATGAGCTCACAAAAAAATTAGCTGCTCTAACTTGGTGTTCAGAATTTCTCATTATTTTTTTGTTGTTATTTACCGTAAATCTTGTTTTTATGGCCGCAAGTCTATTTATAGCCGCACCCTGAGTTTGCAACGTCTCTTAAAGGAGCTCCCACTGAGGTCCAAATACCCAAAACCCCCCTTAAAGGCCGCACCCCGACTCCGTCTCTGGCCTGAGGGTAAGATAATTAGTTGCACGTAGCAAAATAAATCATGACATAGCTGCTTTAATGAAGACTAGAATAAAAAAGTATTAATTACAGAGGTTAAATATGTTGCCAGATTACTTATATTGAATATATATAATGCTCGAGAAAGGGACAATACAGATATTTTGTCCCTTACGACTTTTGCACATGGATTGGCTGGCATTTATCAGAAAAAGAAAGATTCCCCGAACGATCATTTCGTTTGAATGGTGGTTACGCAAAACGATTCTTGTATGCATCAACATGCTTCTTTGCATGTAAAAGACCATAGTATGAACACTGAATTGAAGTTTATATGTGCATTTATTGAAGCAAAAAGCCTGTATACTATCCACTATTACGCACCATCACGTAGTAGCGTTCAGGGGGCGACATGATGGCTAAGACTGCTGAGACTGTCAGATTTTCAACCTGCAAAAACTTAATCACGGCTCGTGGTATACAAATAAAAATTTATATGTAGAACCTTGACATGTATATCTTTCGTGCGATATATAACTTGTTATAAAAAATCTTGGTAATTGTCACCAAATAATACGTTTAAAACACCCCAACTGTAACACAGCGGCCCGTTGGGCATGGTTAAGCAACATCGAAATTAATGCCTACGTTAAACTCATTTGCAGCATTATTTAGCAACGATTATTTGTTTAGAAAGTAAAATGAATAAAAAGCTGACATCGTAAAGAGTCGCATTATAGCTGACGATCGTTTTAAAATCAAGTTTTGAGTGCCGCCATGTGCTGAAACGCCCTGGTGTTCTGCTAAGAATATTTTGAACGGCTGTACGCGGTGGGTGGTAAACAGAACAGCCACCTATTTCGTCCCAGTGTGCCTTGCGCGAACCCTACCTTGACAAGATGGCTCCCCACACGGACACTTTCTTGAGGAAAAAAACTTGCTTACCTCGACCGGCCATTTTAATTTCAATTCAAAATCACTCGTTTTCACGCTTCATGTTTGGTATACGTGCGTATCTCGACAAAGTAACTTCAGTTATTTTAATATTTAGTTGAGTTGACCAGCGATGTTTTCAAACGCATCAGCAAATTGTGACATGTATGGAGCGATGTCAACGAACGATGTGACGATGATAATACCGAAGTTACCAGTATGAACATGATTCGAATCTTACGAGTAATTCAAGAGATGGAATTTTCATCATAGATTAAGATTTCAAAATATTACTTTTAGAATTAAAATATACAGTGACTTTAAATGGATCAGCAGAATGTTTCTATCCAAAATATATTGAAAAATCAGTTGCAAACAAGAATACGGCACGGCATGTAAAATCTGTATATTCACCAAATTCCATCGGCTGTAGTGACATGTTCTACCATTTATATCTACAAACGGGTTTCCCCTCTAACACTATTTCCATTCATACAATATATTCGTGATTGTATAAAAAAAAACAAAGATTAAACAGAAGTAAATGACCGGGCTATACGCATTCAAGGATGGTTTTCCAGAAACATGACATGGGGGCGAGAAGATGGGCTATTCAATATTGAGGTACATGTATCAGAAATTTCAGTAAGTAACCTGCTAAATTTGAACTTTTATAAAGATTTCATAGTGTTTTAAATTACATATTTTGATTTTCTGAATCATTTTTATGAACAACATAGATTCCAAGGCAATTCAGCTCCGTCAAAGGTATGACCGGTAATACCGATTTTTTCCATCAGACGTCACCACTAGTCCTCACCATGAATAATCTCATTCATTTTAAGTGTTGTTATTGTTCAATGTTTATTGTTATTGTTTAATTATTTGCATATAATTATTATATTTTATATGAACATTTAGACCATACAATTTTATACAATAAATCTGTGACTACAAAGAGTATTTCCTCTGTGGTGTGCTTGATCTCCTATTATCGCCCAAAGGAGCGCCAAGTCCAGGAGAGAGTTCTTCTCACAGTTCATTTCTGATAAACCATCTATTTATGGCCACATCCCGAGTTCAGAAAAAAAGTCAAGATTTTCGATTTTGAGTTTTTTTTTAAGGCCGCGGCTATAAAAACAGGATTTACGGTAACTCTTTATTTAAGCTCTTCTGGCAGTGGTTATACATTGCAGACTTTCCAAGGTCTCTTTTTGTGATATCTCTGCTTTGTAAAGCAAAGGTTTTCTCGGTTCCACCACCTGGGTGGGCATAGAGCACAGGATTAATTAGACCAATGAGAGCGTGATTTACTTTGTGCATCCATCTCTCCAAATTTGAAACATGCAGCAACCACTCTCTTTGATCTGATAACACCGGATCTTGTACAGCAAAGAAACAAGCCAACATGAGCTGGTGTCTCGGTGTAATCGAACCAGGGATAATGGATATAACATGTTTAAACTTACTGATGCTTTACAAAGGAGCGGATAGAGGAACAGACAACTGCTGTGTATAAGCACTGCATCAGGAGCAAAATTAGATGACTGTTTGATTAATTTTTTATATCAGTGCTTTAAGCCAAGAGTGCTACTTTCACAATAAAATAATGGCTCTATCTCAAAGTAGGGCAGAACCCTACTTGGCCCAAAAATATCTATTTTGTTATATTGATTCTTTCAACATCTGTTCAGAACAAGCTTGTTGGCTTTAAAGTACTGTAAGGGTGACTTTTATAAAAATTGTAACATCAAGAAAGTGGTTTGAGGACACAACTTCTACATGGAAGGGTGGATTAAGGGGAGGTGAGGGGACATGAACTACACAGGCACAGGTAATATGCTAGTATAGGTAAGTAATAATCCAACAGTTCTTCACTGCTTGAGACTGTCATAACCTGCCACACAGATTTCAGAATGAATTTGAGGTTCTCCTGCATTTTCTTCATTTTAGTGGTGGTGTCCTTTTGGCTCCATCTTTCCATGTACTGACAGAATTTCTTTATTTCCAGAATGCAGGACTTCAGAAACAGCTGCATGAGATGCAGACAAAGATCACTAGTCTGAGTGACAAACAGGTGAGGATAACCATCATCATTCTCCTTATTGTGATATCAAGAGAAAGGGTTACTGTCCTTGAGCTGTCTTTATTTGTTGCCTCCTGTGTTCATTCTCATCTGTTTGTGTGTTTGTTCACAACATATCTTGCACAGTCATGAATGGAATCTCATGACATTTTCAGAGCAATTCACTAATGTGCCTGTGAAGAATTGATTAGATTTTGGTGTGGATCCAACACATAATCTGAATTCAGGAATGTAATCAAGTTATATACAATCACATGAATGAATCTAGGAAAATGAGCAGAATAAGTGAATGCAAACATGGGTTGGGGAGTATCTCACAGTATGGATAAGGATAAGGTCACAGGACAGGGCATGTCTGCTCTAAGGCTCCTAGTTAAAGTCTTTTCCACAAGGGAGGGCTCTCTCAAACCCAGGAGTGAATGGGTACTGGTCATGTGTGGTGAGCAAATCTAGAAGGAATAAACTCCTATCCCCTATTGTGGTTGCTTGGGTTGTATGCTCCCCAGAGAGCCAAGAAAAGCTCCATAAATGATCAGATCCTGAAAGACCAGGGAGACAAAGTTGCATGAGACTGACATTGTAAGGGATGTCAGACTATAAACCTCATACTTTAATATTTAATGTACATATGACCATGACCCTTTACTGCTTAGAGGTCGGATCAGGATCAGTTAAGTGTGGCACCTGAAGCACCCTCATTTGACCTTATTTCCATAGGTCAGACATATTGTATATTAATTTAAATATGCCCATCATATGACGGGAGTATTATGGTATACCCACCATCCATCTGTTAACTTTTAGTGTTGCAGTGATAACCTACCAGGGCTTTGATGGATTTTCACAAAACTCACCATAACTACTTACCAACAGATTATCTCGCCTGAGTTTGATTATGGGCAACATTAATTCATATTTAATGTAAGGTCACAGGTCACTTGGCTACTTAGGGGTGTTGCAGCGATACATTATAAGTGATTTTGATAAAAACCCATCAGCAATGTTAATCAATAAAAATGTCTCACCTCAGTTAGATTTCCAGCAAAAACCATGCATATATAAGGTCAGGGGGTCAACGCATTTTGAAGGCTCCTTGGTGACTTAACGAAGTCCTATGGATTTCATGAAACTTGTTACATATTTACCAATAGAGTTACACACCTGAATTACCTTCTAATTAAAATCCACACATATAAAATGAGGTCAGAGGTCATCAGATACATTATACACATTTGTGGTCTCTTGTTAGCTCGGCTGACTGTAAGTCATCTGAGCTATAGTGATCACTCATTGTCCGTCTCTCTGTCTTGCCGTCTGTCTGTCCGTTAACCTGGCACAAATCGTAACCACTAGACCTAGAATCTTGTAACTTGAGACTCTGAGAGGTCCATGAAAAATCTCCTTGGAAACCAGAAATTAGGTCTCTGTTACCCATATTCTTTGAGGTATGGGGCCCCAAAGTACTCCTCAAAATAATCAAAAATTTCATACAAAAACTTCAACATCTCAATAACTACAAAACTGATGGACATGATTTTTGGCATACATATTGATCATGAGGTGTTCCGTCAGTTTCTGCAGACTGGGTGGGCCACCTCTATTATTTCAAATTTTTACGAATTTTTTTTTTCTCTATTTTTGAGAACTTTTAAGGATGTAGTTATCTGTCAAAAGGGTACAAATCGTAACGACTGGACCTAGAATCTTCATTCTTGTCATGCAAGGAGGCCCATGAAAAGTGTCTGTGGAAACCTGAAAACTACTGCTGGGTATTGTCTGTATATACATGGGAGTGTGGGAAACACAATGTGCAAAATCTAATCAGAGTTGACAAGTTGTGTTTATATGTAAATTATTTGACATTGCAGAAAATTATTGTGCAGCAGTTGAGGAAAGATCTAGTCACCAAGAAACCACCAAGCGTAATCACAACAAGTGTGACGGTAACAGCAACAGTACCAGGGATTGTATCCAGCACAACAGTAGCTGTGGTAAGGCCCCAGCAAGGCCCGTCAGCACCTCGTGATAAACGTCCCAACATTGTGGCCCCCTCACCGCACAGGAGTGCGTCACCACTCATCAGAGTACCACAGTATCCGGTAAGTTAAGCAAATAATTTAGTGATCAAGGGTATAAGCACAGCGCTTAAACCAAGGGAATGTTGAGTTTGCACCTCAGCTGAGGGAGCGGTGAGATTTTTCATGGTTGTACCCCACATTCTTGTTTCACTCACAAACAAGTGCATCTGTTGGGGGGGGGGGGATGGTTCTGCTGTGTTACACACCCAGGAGCTGCTGGTAAGGTATATTGAGCCTTGTTGATGATAATAACATGTTTCCACACTGTCACCCCATTCCAAAACTGGACTGGAATTATGTGGGTGTCCATTGTATACAGCCAGCATAAAAAATGGAGGCAGTCAACCATTACTATAAAACTTAATTTGAAAATTCTTGACAAAGTTGAGCAACTGATATATCTTAATATAACATAATGGACAAACCCTTTTTGCATGTGTAAAATACAGTGAAACCTGAACCAAGCGACCACTGCCGCCAGCGACCGTCTGTGACTTACGACCGGAAAATGAATGCACCGAGCTTAATCACTCTTTAATGCCCCTGTGTTGAGCGACCGTTTTTGGTACGCAACCACCGACCGCTCAAGTGTGGCCGGTCGCTGGTCTTTACCTCTGTTAAGCGACCGCCTAAGTTAAGACTAAAACGACCGTGCCCTTGACCATCTCTTGAATGTGCAGGTGGCAATGGTGACCTACTTTCCCCGCGGTGATGGACATCAATTCACAATACCCCTCCAGGTGTCAATGGCCCAGGGCCCACGTGGTTTTAATCTTTCTCCTAAAATGGAAGTTCCACGAATATTGCGAGGGTACATGTAAAACGACGCAATTCTTTAATTCTGATGCCTGTGTACCATTACTTTTTTTAGCACAGCCTATCTTTGAACACATCGTTTTTATTTAACGATTGTTAAAACATCTTTACGGTAAAGGATCACGTGATCTAGGGGAAATCCCCCATTAATATTCATCGAATAGAACTCCCGTTGACACCGCGATCGCATTCACTACGCTGCGGTCGTTAACCGGAGTTCATAAGTAGTCTTGGCAATGTGTAAGTAACATTTGCGTGGATTTAATTAAAAGTGAGTCATTTTTGTCATTACGTAAGCGATCAACTGTCATTGCTTATCACACACATTTTGACTTGACAACATGTCAGTTCGTGACCAGAACAAACTGACGACCTCCTTCAATAACATCAACAGAATATTCATCAATAAGACAATAGGACTCAATGCTAACTACAATATTACCAATATAGAGTCTGTTTGATAACGTGATCAGTCACCTGTAAGGCCAAAAAAAATTAAAGGTATGGTTCTCAGGCACCACCCGCATCAATTTTAAACCCCCGCGTCAAAAATTTTTATTTTGATTTTCAATAAAAACTTTCCAATTTTGAGCTGCTGCCGCTCCGACATTTCTTTCAAGAAGGTAAAACCATAAAATTTCCTTTGTTTTGTAGTGCTTTTACTTATTTAGCAAAATAAAACTGTTATTTTCATGCTTTTCCCTTATCATTTGACATTTTTATCGAAACATACCAAAAAATTTAAAATAAAAAAGCGCCCGCCCGCATTGATTTCTGAAAAAAAGTGCCTGAGAACCATACCTTTTTTTTATTTTGGCCTAATCTGATGATTATACCTGCTTTGAAGTTTATTGAGATTTTAATGGGGTCCGAGTCTGCCTCGAATTACCATGAGCACAAGTCAGTGATCAACAAAGTGACTCAGTGTGTACTCATGGTACAACCTTCATTAGCGGTTTGTGTTTGTGCAATATGACAAACAGGCTAATCAACACAACTGATCAATGCCTTGTTTAATAAAGTTATAAAAGGACCAGCTTTCTTTGAAAATTTTAAATAAGATTCCCTTTGTTAAGCAGAGCAAGATTGATTCATTGTTTTAAGTTAATACTGTTGTTAACTTGATAATATTGTTGTGAATATCTTGATTATATAAATATATATATATATATATATATATCCAGTATGTATTTTTATAGTAAATAAATAAATGTTTACGTTGACATATATGCCTTGATATACTTTGTTCGCTTCATGCTGAGACTTAGACTACCTGAGATTTAAAACCACCTGTGACTTAAGACCACTTTTGGTGTGGCACATCAGGTGGTCTTAACTCTCAGGTTTTACTGTACATACATCAGTGTTCAGTGTTTTAAAAGACTGCTGAAATCACACCTTTTCCAGTTTTTATATTATTAGTCATTGTCATCCACTTTATTTTTGGAGTAGTTTGCAGCAAATTTATTATTTTTATTTATTTATTTTGTATTATCCGATTATCATTTCTTTTTTGAATCATTCTAATTTAATGTATTTTATTGTGTACACTGCTTTATAACAATTGTAATTTAATACTGTGAATTTGGTACTTTAAAATACTTAAATAATTAATATACATATATATGGCATATTAGCACAGATGAAAATTAGTTTTGCAAGGGGGCTTTGTGTTTTGTTTATGTTTATAAATTTTGAATTTCGAACATCTTTGTGCCTGTTTTACATCCATTAATTAGCACAACAAGCCAGTAATTTGTGCGAGGTTCTGATATTACATAATATTGTGTTTTATGTAATTTTGTGTTTTACCAGCAGAGTCACCGACCAGCCATCCTTAGTAAACAACAGGCATCCACCTCATCATCTCATAGCAGACCAAAGCCTTCCTCAGAGGGGGGACACATCAGGGACAACAAACGCACCACCTCAGACAGTCGACACGTTCCACCCAGTGAGAAAAAGGTCAGATATTGTACAGTCCACTCTGAATCAGAGTGAGTGTGGCATGTTCCTCCCATTTAGAAAAAGATCAGATATTGTACAGTCCTGCCTGAACCAGAGTGAGGGTGGCATGCTCTTCCCATTCAGAAAATGATCAGATCTTGTACAGTCCTATTTGAATCAGTGTGGAATATTCCTCCCATTTAGAAAAAGATCAGATATTGTAGAGTCCTGTCTGAATCAGAGAGATAGTGGCATATTTCTCCCTTTAAGGAAAAGATCAGATATTGTACAGTCCTGTCTGAATCAGAGTAAGTGTGGCATATTTCTCCCATTTAGAAAAAAGATCAGATATTGTACAGTCCTGTCTGAATCAGTGTGAGTGTGGCATATTTCTCCCATTAAGAAAAAGGTCAGATATTGTACAGTCCTGTCTGAATCAGAATTGAGTTTGGCATATTCCTCCCAATGAGAAAAAAGTCTGATATTTTACAGTCCTGTCTGAATCAGAATTGAGTGTGGCATATTCCTCCCATTAAGAAAAAGGTCAGATATTGTACTGTCCTGTCTGAATCAGACTGACTTTAAAAAATGCTTACTACCTCATTTAGGCTAGATTGTCTTCAGGAAGATTTTCCTCTGTAAATGATGTAACTTGGCAAAGTAACAGTGGGAATGTCTTGGATATCCTTAAGCAGAAAATATGTACAGTAAAACTTGTGTAGTAAGTCCAACGGTAGGACTGGCCAAAAGGAGTTTCAATCCACAGGTGGTCTTATTAGACGGATCAGTTATAACCTATATATGTGAATGCTTTTGGTTCATCCAATGGTGGTCTTAATAGACAAGTGGCCTTTTTAGACATATTGTTTTTCAAATAGGTTCCAGTGTGCTGTAGCAGGCTTTATATTCATTCTGACCAATTAGAGTGTGGCATCCAATTCCAAGTTTTAAACCCGCAACAACCTGCTCTTATTGGTCAGATCCACAATTCTTGGCCCTCTGCCAGCATTGGTGTTAAAACCCATGTAAAATTTACTATACAAAGCAGCGGATAAAGCAAAGGAGATCTTGAATGACTACAGTGTATAACCATTGCAGAAGGAGTGCAGGCAGTAAAGGGTTATTAATGTCTATTCCAGGAATACCAATCATAACACATACAGAAGGCTGTAAATTCTTAGAAAAAGTCACTTTTCCCAGATTTTATGCATAAACACTTTTTGGAAAAAAGGGGAAAATTGTCAACTGAATTAATAAATTAAAGTGGCTCAATATCAAAAGCCCAGGCAAAAGTTTTTGTTCAATGTACAAACATTAATACACATTTTTGTCACATACATTTTCTCAATGAAATAGGATAACCAGAATCTTGAGAAAAAGCTCAGATATTGTTAATTCTACTCATAATCAGAGTGAGTGTGGCAAGTTCTTCCCTGTGTGAAAAAAGCTTAGATATTGTACAGTCCTCTTTGAATTGAGTGAAAATCAGCTTCAACTGGAATTGATATGAAAGTTCCAGAACCATTTTGTCAAAGGCTAGCTGACCTTTCATGAATATTTATGTGATCCTGTAACCTTAAAGGGTAAGGTGGAACAGGTTCTGACACCTGTTGGGGAGTTATGGTATTGAATCAGGTTTGTGTGAACATACAAATAATCCTGAGCTTTTACCAGATTCATAAAAATTGTTCTTTTGATGTTTCTGTCTTACCATTAACCTTGTTGGTATTTTCTTTGATTTTGCAGAAGCTGGAATACATGGCTGCCCTTGATCTCGTTACACCAGTTACTTGTAAAGGTAAATATCTGTAATATTAAAGCCAGCTATTCACTTGGCTTTTCTATAGAACTTATGTGATCTCATGTATACTCTGTGTACATATTAATGAACTGAAGGTAATTCTTGTTTTTGAGAAGTTCTAATAACACACCTGTGACAGATATATGAGCTTGTTTAACTACAAGGTGTCAGTAAATCTGCAAAGTTTACAATAAGAAAAAAACAGGTAACCTGAGGCGGTTAGTTACATTTATGCAGAAATTGAACAGTCACTTGTTGCAAAACTCTGGCCTGTCTGATATGCCAATTGATGTCTTTAAAACTCTGTATGGCTTACTGTGGCAGGACCCCCATAGGTTATACCATAAAATCTGTGTAATTTCATACCTTGATGAATTTTGTACCCAGTCACCCAGTTCTTCCGTAACCATAATTATTAAATTGATATGTTAAATTTCTAACTGCCAATGGTCTGTTACGCCATATTTGACATAAGCAGGACCACCCTATGTTATGTGTGAATTAATAAAGTAAGCTGGACTGCTTTGTGGAGGTATAATCATTATTTTGTTGTTTACAGAATTGCAAAGCAAGCGCACAGAACGCAAAAGAAGAAGTACTGCCAATCCTCAGTTTGCTTATGGCCACTTTGAAGAGGTAGCGTGTCAGTGTGTTTGATCAGTCTGATAATAAAAACGAATTATGTGGAGTCAGAGATGTTTGTATGGCCTAAAGAATATTATAAAATAAAAAAAAAGTTGGATTCCATAAGATGTGTCAGACATGGCGTTAATTAGAAATATGCATTCTCACAAATGCAGTTCACAGCCATGTTTGCAATCTTTAATGTGGGATACCCGGCAACCCATGTTTTCATTCACTTCTTGGTCCATAGTCATAAGTTCAATATTGCATATGTATATTCAAAAAGAAGTGTTTGCTTTCACTTGTTGGGCCCAAATTCCTATGTTATATCGGCACACGTGACTGCACATTTGTGAATATTCCTGGAAATCCTTCTTTGATCTGGATCATGAGCTGGACCCACACCAAAATTTAATTGTTTCTACATTGGCCCATTCCAGAGAATTCTGTTCATGGTTGCCTGAGTTATGTTGAGAACAAGCACACACCCATGAACAGGAATGAAAGCATAACCTCCTTGCTAAGGCAAAAATGTCCTGGTGAATTAAACCTTAAATGAAACCTTTGCCCTCAGGCAGGGACCATGTTGGTCATGATTACGGGACCAGTCTGTCAGGCATATGATGCTGATAAGGTTTTCACACCCTTAAACTACCTTTATTGAACATCCTTGAACTCTGAAAGTTGCAAAAAAATTTTCATAAAATTATCGAGAAATTCTGCCTGTTTTTCAACAGCGCTGGACAGAAATTGGAACTACTTTTGTCTTTATTTCATTTTAAAATAAAAATTAATAAAGAAACTGTGCAATAAAAACCTGTAAACATAAGGTTTTTGACTTTCTTGGTTAAGTGTAAACCATATGGCTTGCAGCAGAGTTAATAGACATGACATCTGCCACAGATCAGTATGTCTGTGTTTACAATTGAACATGTTAAAAATTAAAAAGCTTGTATTGTATTCATGTAAATTAATGGAAACAAGTACAAACTGATATTTTTGAATTTGTTGCTCTTTGGCAAGATGAGCTTATGCCAGGGTGATTGCAGTGTCTCTCCATCAGGGGTCTGTCCAGTGTTCAAAAAACTTTGACTTTTATCTCATGACCAATACTGATGTTTGTTTTGTCTGATAAGGCTATGTGTGGGCTTATATACTTCTACATGGAGTTTTTAAAATTATGCATTTTGCAATTTTTATAATAAAAAAATGCTGCTTCTTTTTTCTTGACCTGTTATGTGTCTACTTGTTTTATCTGATTATGCCTAGAGCTGTGTTCTAAATGTTTACACAGAATTTTGAACCTGCAGTAATGCAGTGCAGTAGTGTAATGAAAAGTTTATTCTGTGCACCTGTTGAAAATTGCATTGTTTTTGTTATGGGAGTGCTAGATGAGTACTATGTAATTGATGTTGTGATTTATAAAATACAGAAATAAGGTCATGTTGTCCTAATTTTCTGTTTTATATTTTCCTGCAGAGGCGAACTGGCTACCACTACCTCTCAAATGTCCTAGCACCAGGCTCCAAAAGGCAGAGAGGTGGGTTCAATGAATAAATGAATGAAAAAAATTTTAAATTGAATTAAAACTGTCCTTAGGTCCATATTTCTTTCAGTCTGCATTTTCATATAATTTGTAAAGCACATGTGTCAAAATGATTAAACCACCTTTGTATATAATACAATGAAATAGACATAGTTAGCTGCTGGGCTTAGATAAGGATATCTTAGGATAAAATAACTTTGCCTGGCGGGGCTCAACATTAACTTTTTAGGGCAAGTAACATCTTGCTTTAACTAGCCCTACATGAATTTTTAGCTCAGCTGACTATAAGTCATCTGAGCTATAGTTGTGGTCCATTGTCCGTTGTTCGTCCGTCTGTCTGTCCATCCGTCTGTCTGTCCTGATGTCTGTCCGTAAGACTGGCACGTTTTGGACCTACGAATCTGAAATTCGGCATACAGTTAGATGTCCCCAAAATCTCCTACCATGCCGAAAATTGGGTCAATAGGACTTCGTTCCTTCGAGATATTAAGGAAAAACCTCAATTTTTTATTAGAAATCTATTTTCAGACCTTCAGGACTGCCTAATATCAAAACCACTCATCTGGTTTTCTTCATATTTACCATAAATATTCCACTATATAGTTCCTAAGTACATGCCAGATATTAAGTCAGTATTATATAATTTAAAAAAGTTATGGGCCCAAACATAATGGACTTTGTAAAAAAATCAGGAAGATATTTGGTCACTTAAGACCAAAAGTGTTAAAGGTAGGGACTTTTTTCCAGTAATACAACTTTAATTAATCAAAATTTAATTGTATACCAAAAATTAGATCAAAATCTGTTAAATTTTTTTAAATATTGGCAAAAATATAAAATTGGTACCTTAAATTTTGCCCAACTTTGGCCACGGCACGTTTTTTTCCTGTAAGTACTGTGGATTTAATTTTCACAGCATGTATACATAAGGATTTAATCTATTAAAATCTGAAATTTGAAAATAAAAGCTGCAAAATTAGGCTAGTTATTGAATTTTTTTGGAGGCTCTTGTTGTATTCCCTTACATTGTCAAGCAGTCCACTTTGATGACTGTAGGTCATTCAGTGCACATCTCTATGCTCCCCAAGCTGTTGGCATAATTTTAGATGTCCCCAAAATCTCCTACCATACTGAAAATCGGGTCATTAGGACTTCGTTCCTTTGAGATATTAAGGAAAAAAAACTCTGTTTTCCATAAAAAAAGCCATTGTTACACTTCAAGTTTGCCTAATATCAAAACCACTGATCTGTTTTTGATCGTATTTAGTATTCACATTCTTTCATACATTTTCTATGAACATACCAAAAATTAGGTCAGTATTGGGTATTATTTTGAAGTTATGGGCCAAAACATAATGCAATTTTTTAAAAAATCAGGAAATATATTTACTCACCTAACATGAGAATTGCTGAACCTAGAGACTTTTTTTCAGGAATATAACTTTATTTAATCAAGATTCAATTGTTTACCCAAAATTAGATCTGAATTTTGCAAATTTTCAAGTTATTAGCATAAATAAAAAATCAATACCTTAAATTTTGTCCAACTTTGGCACTGTTGATTCAGTTTTCACAGCATATATACATAAGGATTTAATCTTTTAAAATCTGAAATTTCAAAGAAATTGATTGGAAAGAATAGCTTTTATTCATGTTTTCATACACCATGTCAAGTGTTGTTTACATCTAGCCCACCTAGTAGTACAGCCTTCACTTGCATTATGTAACCCACCCCAGGCAGCTTGCCTTGGGTCAGCTTGGCCACTACCAGCAGGCTTCCCCTCTGCTCTGCACTCCCCCCCCCCCCCCCCAGATTGTGCATAAACTAGATGAATGTTATTATTTTCTGTATTTGATTCATTCTTATTCTAGGCTATGCTACATTTTAGATTTTGTTTTGTACCACCAGGGTTACAATGATTAAAGTATACATTTAATTGTGTCCACAAAGTGGTGTATTCCTATGAAAGTGTGGATGTTCATGAGATAAGTAATTCCTTACTTCAGAAGAGTAAAAACTTCACCAGGTGTGAAATTGACTATTAATTCCAGTAATAAATTAAAACTGGGATAGTAATTAGCACAATGATATTGTTTGTCCCTCATTCAACCAACAGTGTGTATACTTTATTTGAAAAGATGTTTTATTTTATCAAATTTACTGAATCTTTTATTTTATTTTGGTGAATAAAATTAAGCATGTACTGAAAACTCCAATGTGCAAAAGTTTTTAATAGTGATTCAAGGAATATTCTTGTAGATGCCATGTTGTGGCATTATTTTCTTTTAAATTCAGTTTAAACATTTATGATTTAAAAATAATAAAATATATGTGTATGCATAATATGACCCAATATGAGCTACACTCTGGATATATGATGATTGCAACTTTTGCAACAATTCTAATATTTTAACTTATAGTTTCAGTTTTTTACTCTGTATATATAATGATTGCAACTTTTGCAACATTTCTAATATTTTAACTTATAATATCAGGTTTTTTTAATTAAAAATTTATAAAACCCGTTAAAAAAATGATTCAGATAAAAATTCTTAATGGAAAAAGTGGATATGCTTAAAAAAAATAGGATTATATATAAACTTAAATGCATTATTCCCTTGAAAGTGAAATAAAGGTATTAGTCCATTCTATCCACTTGCCTGTCCATCTGTAAATTTTCATATGCATCACAGTATCTCAAAACTTTTACTGTTTTTCTTCATAACAGTCTTGTCAGAGTATTAGTTTGCAATCATATTTTTAGAAGTTTACTATAACCAAGTAGGAGGGCCACTTTCCTCTTAGCTTTTCATGTTCTTATATAAATGAAAAACACTACAATAGAATATTTCTACATCCACCTTCGTGCTGCCCTCACTTTTCCATTCTCCGAACCCCATCCCAAAGTCAGCCTCAGTAAGCAAGAACAAGATGAATCAGATATATTCATACTTTAATATTTTGTATAACTATTCGTCCATAGGTACCTATGTACATGCCAGAAATTATGTCAATATTGTGTAATATGTAGACATAGTGGGCATCACAATAATGTACCTTGTCAAGACTAAAGAGATATTGTGTCATACAGTCACAAATTCATAAATCACTTCATCAGCATAGTTAATCATAACATCATATCTGTCAAATTGAAAGCTTGCAGACTACCATACACTTTAGATCCTTCAACAAATAGCCTTATCATCATTCTACTACTGCTTATTACTGCTGTCATTGCATTCATATTTGCTCAAATATATCACAATTTTCAACCCCTCCTAAATAAATAAAAAATAAACCACTATTACATTACATTCCTTTATAATAGCCCAACATGTCCATGATATTCATAAGCTTTATCGACTCTATATAGTATCACAGTAGAGAAACATTTATAGTCCAATCATGATCAGCTGAGCGCCGTGACCCATGGGTCCCTTGTTACTTGCCCTACAATTATTATTGACAGTATTCAAGAACAAGATGATCCTCTTTCATGCCTTTGGTAAAAATTTATGTTGGAACCACTAAATTGATTTTTAATTTTGGTGGATTTTGCCAGCAATGCTACCGGACGGATTTATTGTCTCAGATAACACCTGATTAAAAAATGTTAATTGAAAGTACAGTGCCAGGATGACAAATCCAGTGACAGGAACCATGAAAAATATCCATTAAAATTCAATAAAGAGTAAGAGATAGAGGATTTTTCCCATAAATTAACCTCCAGTCTTATGATTACTTGATTGTTTCCAGGTGGATCCCGTGGCAACAGTAACCATGACAGTTACAACAATTCTCACCACACAGACAGCAGCACAGCACTAAAGAATGGGGTAAATAGTTCTTATGTTCCCCACCAGGGGTCTCCCCAGTTTATTCAGAGCCACCCCCAGAAAGCCATTTCTGTGGTTATCTATCAGAAAAAGCAAGCTTGGCTGAAAAACACGAAGACATAATTCTATGTATTATGCCTAATGTAATTCTATTATCAGGGCCTGGCTTGACAAGTGGTGCCCTTTAGTGATCACCGTGTCAGGCCTTTCAGAAATTCCATCCATCTGTCCTTCCGTCAGTGACTCTTTTTTTCGCGATATCTCAACAACAACATGCTTGAGCTTTCTCAAATTCACAGGGATGATTGGTAACTATGAGGGCTCCATCCCTGTCAAATTACACACTCCCTAAAAATCCAATATGGCAGCCAGACCACAATCAGAGATTTTGTGTTGCAGACATTATTTGTGACATATCTTCTTTAATATGATTGGAATCAGTAGCATTTTTTCCCCTCATGCATATTGGTAAAAAAACTGTTTCTCTTTGTCATATTTTGAAACTATAAACATAATTTTTTATCATATGTGAAGTAGCCCACCACTACTAGAAATGCAGGACCCTCTGAGGATCATTGTCTGACCACATCTAGTTTCACCTACACACACTTTAGAAGCTGAAAAATGGTAGCACATTTTTTTTTTCTGTGTACTATTTATTGAAAAGTAGGGTACCAGTCGGCATGGTTTCTCTCTCTGTGTTCTCATGGATTATTTCATTTTACATTGGGGATGACAAGTGTAGTTTGGTTATTCCATTTGTTTGAAAGGATGATATAAATGGTTGTGTTAAATGTCATTAAGAGGGCTACTAAGATATTTCTCATGGATTATTCCATTGTACATAGGGGATGTCAAGTAACATTTCTGTTATATGAAGGTACATTGATCTGAGTGTAATTAGATCATTCCATTTTCAGGAAGGAATGATAGATGGTTGTGCAGTATGTCATAAAGAAGGCCAGTTAGCTGTGTGTGGTGTTTGTGGCACCATGTACCACCCCGCCTGTTTGGACCCTCCCCTGTCTGGTGTACCTACTCATGAATGGATTTGCCCAAAATGTCAGGTGGGTATGATTTATTTTCTCCATTAATGCATGAATTGTAAAAGTTAAAATACAGTGAAACCTGGTTGTGTTGAATTCGCTTAAGTCGAATACCCAGCTTATGTCGAATTTACAAACTCGATATTCCGGACAACTCTAGTTATATAATAAACAAATAAAACCCGCTTGTGTCAAACCTCAGATGTGTCAAAGTTTTGTGAGGTCCCTTTGACTTTGGCACAACAAGGTTTGAAGAACTGAATTCAACAACCAGATCTGAAGTTAAACACTTCTGTGAATACAATTCTGGTGTTTTTTAAGCCATGACAAATTTTTGAAAAGGATACAGCATATAAGGTTGCAGCTTTATTTGTGTACGAGTCAGATGTTAAAAATGTAAAATCATGAAAACATAGATATTCTATTGAACTTGTTACAAATAAATTCATACCATAAACACAGATGGAGGTCTTTGTATTTTTTAGCGAACCTGTGAGCTTATGCGATGGCGCAGCGTTGTCCGTCCATCGTGCGTTCGCTGTCCGCCGTCCAGGGCTGGCTTTCCGCCGTCCATGGCTGTAAGTCTGAAACTGTCGGAGCTAGCAGCTCCAAATTATATGTAAGAATTAGTCACATGTGAAACTTGGTGCCCTGGAGCTTATTATTGGTTATCTGCGTTAATTTAGATTTTAAGGAAAAAAAGCTTAAAAACCTTTAAAAATCTTCTTCTCTGAAACTGTCCAGCCAAATTGTCCAATATTTCACAGAAATGATCCCTGGAACAATTTCTCTCAAGTTTGTTTGAATGGTTCCAGTTCAGAGATTTTTGGCCGAGTTACAGGAGGTTGAACTTAGTCATCTGTCCAAAAAGCACACTAAAATTGAAATCTCAGAAACGGCTAGAGCTATAATCACCAAATTTTTTACCAATGTTTGTCACATATGTCGTTTCGGATTTTGAGGTATTGATGGTGACACCTACATTGATGTGTTTTTTACAAGTGAAAATGTAATTTTAAACTCTTCTAGCTTATACACTGATTTATGATGAAACTGTTAAGCTGATTGGTTTAAACTTTACAAGAATTATTCTATGGTAGGGTTCTGCCAGTTTTATAAGAATAGATTGCGTAAATACAGTTTAAAAAAAACCATTGTAGCCAATTGAAAAAGGGTTTCTGTATTTGAAAACAGATTTGAGTTTCAGCAGCCAAGTCAAGAGGTCACTCAGTACAAACAGGTGGGGTCCAGACATCACCATGGCAACTGACCTGGCTCTAGGGGAGTGTCTAGACAATGTTTAGATGCAGAATTCCCAGATTATTGGAACTATATCTTTAACTGTTTGAAAAAACTTGGTTTGCATTTTAAGTGAATTCGGTTTATCATCAGGTCACATGTGAACTGCTGCACCCTCATTTTTGGTTGACCTCTGACCTTTCCTCGCTGCCAAGCGTCCATTTGTGCGTCTGTTTCCCACCCGGGAACCGTTTGACCGATCAGGCTAAAAATTTAGCACAAATGTAGCCCTTTGATAGCTTTATAACATACACTAAAAATGGAGGCGCCACCTGCAACCATTTTTGCACAGTGTCCATCTGTTCATCTGCCTTAGGATAAAATCACTCATATCTCAGCAGTGATTTGACTTATACACCTGAAATTTTGCAGGTTTATACATCCTGGACAGCTTTCTTGATTTTATGACAGGTGGCGCCACCTACATTCAGGTTTACTCTGCAGACATCAAAGCTCATATCTCGGGAACCATTTGACTGATTGGGCCAAAATTTTGCATGTGTATAGATCTCACATAGCTCTTCATCATAGGCAAAACTGGTGGCGCCACCTGTAACCACTTATGCACAGCGTCCATCTGTTCATCTGCCTTGGGATAAAATCACTCCTATCTCAGCAGTGGTTTGACTTATCCACCTGAAATTTAGCAGGTTAATACATCCTGGACAGCTTTCTCTATTTTATGACAGGTGGCGCCACCTACATTCAGGTTTACTCTGCAGACATCCAAGCTCATATCTCTGGAACCATTTGACCGATTGGGCCAAAATTTTGCATGTGTATAGATCTCACATAGCTCTTCATCATAGGCAAAACTGGTGGCGCCACCTGCAACCACTTATGCACAGCGTCCATCTGTTCATCTGCCTTGGGATAAAATCACTCATATCTCAGCAGTGGTTTGATTTATCCACCTGAAATTTTTCAGGTGTATACATCCTGGGCAGCTTTCTCAATTTTATGACAGGTGGCCCCACCTACATTCAGGTTTACTCTGCAGACATCCAAGCTCATATCTCGGGAACCGTTTGACCAATTGGGCCAAAATTTTGCATGTGAATAGATCTCACATAGCTCTTCATCATAGGCAAAACTGGTGGCGCCACCTGCAACCACTTATGCACAGTGTCCATCTGTTCATCTGCCTTGGGATAAAATCACTCCTATCTCAGCAGTGGTTTGACTTATCCACCTGAAATTTTGCAGGTTTATACATCCTGGACAGCTTTCTCGATTTTATGACAGGTGGCGCCACCTACATTCAGGTTTACTCTGCAGACATCCAAGCTAATATCTCTCTGAACCATTTGACCGATTGGGCCAAAATTTTGCATCTGTATAGATCTCACATAGCTCTTCATCATAGGCAAAACTGGTGGCGCCACCTGCAACCACTTATACACAGCGTCCATCTGTTCATCTGCCTTGGGATAAAATCACTCCTATCTCAGCAGTGGTTTGACTTATCCACCTGAAATTTAGCAGGTTAATACATCCTGGAAAGCTTTCTTGATTTATGACAGGTGGCGCCACCTACATTCAGGTTTACTCTGCAGACATCCAAGCTCATATCTCGGGAACCATTTGACTGATTTGGCCAAAATTTTGCATGTGTATAGATCTCACATTGCTCTTCATCATAGGCGAAACTGGTGGCGCCACCTGCAACCATTTATGCACAGCACCCATCTGTTCATCTGCCTTGGGATAAAATCACTCATATCTCAGAAGTGGTTTGATTTATCCACCTGAAATTTTGCAGGTTTATACATCCTGGACAGCTTTCTCGATTTTATGACAGGTGGCGCCACCTACATTCATGTTTACTCTACAGACATCCAAGCTCATATCTCTGGAACCGTTTGACCGATTGGGCCAAAATTTTGCACGTGTATAGATCTCACATAGCTCTTCATCATAAGCAAGACTGCTGGTGCTACCTGCAACCACTTATGAAAACCGTCCATCTGTTCATCTGCCTTGGGATAAAATCACTCATATCTCAGCAGTGGTTTGACTTATCCACCTGAAATTTTGCAGGTTTATACATCCTTGACAGCTTTCTCTATTTTATGACAGGTGGCGCCACCTACATTCAGGTTTACTCTGCAGACATCAAAGCTCATATCTAGGGAACCGTTTGACCGATTGGGCTAAAATTTTGCATGTGTATAGATCTCACATAGTTCTTCACCATCTAGGCAAAACTGGTGGCGCCACCTGCAACCACTTATGCACAGTGTCCATCTGTTCATCTGCCTTGGGATAAAATCACTCCTATCTCAGTAGTGGTTTGACTTATCCACCTGAAATTTTGCAGGTTTATACATCCTGGACAGCTTTCTCGATTTTATGACAGGTGGCGCCACCTACATTCAGGTTTACTCTGCAGACATCAAAGCTCATATCTCTGGAACCATTTGACCGATTGGGCCAAAATTTTGCATGTGTATAGATCTCACATATCTCTCCATCATAGGCAAAACTGGTGGCACCACCTGCAACCACTTATGCACAGCGTCCATCTGTTCATCTGCCTTGGGATAAAATCACTCATATCTCAGCAGTGATTTGACTTATACACCTGAAATTTTGCAGGTTTATACATCCTGGACAGCTTTCTCGATTTTATGACAGGTGGCGCCACCTACATTCAGGTTTACTCTGCAGACATCCAAGCTCATATCTCGGGAACCATTTGACTGATTTGGCCAAAATTTTGCATGTGTATAGATCTCACATACCTCTTCATCATAAGCAAAACTGGTGGCGCCACCTGCAACCACTTATGCACAGCGTCCATCTGTTCATCTGCCTTGGGATAAAATCACTCCTATCTCAGCAGTGGTTTGACTTATCCACCTGGAATTTAGCAGGTTAATACATCCTGGAAAGCTTTCTTGATTTATGACAGGTGGCGCCATCTACATTCAGGTTTACTCTGCAGACATCCAAGCTCATATCTCGGGAACCATTGGACCAATTGGGCCAAAATTTTGCATGTGTATAGATCTCACATTGCTCTTCATCATAGGCGAAACTGGTGGCGCCACCTGCAACCACTTATGCACAGCACCCATCTGTTCATCTGCCTTGGGATAAAATCACTCATATCTCAGAAGTGGTTTGATTTATCCACCTGAAATTTTGCAGGTTTATACATCCTGGACAGCTTTCTCGATTTTATGACAGGTGGCGCCACCTACATTCATGTTTACTCTACAGACATCCAAGCTCATATCTAGGGAACCGTTTGACCGATTGGGCCAAAATTTTGCATGTGTATAGATCTCACATAGCTCTTCATCATAAGCAAGACTGCTGGTGCTACCTGCAACCACTTATGAAAACCGTCCATCTGTTCATCTGCCTTGGGATAAAATCACATATCTCAGCAGTGGTTTGACTTATCCACCTGAAATTTTGCAGGTTTATACATCCTGGACAATTTTCTCGATTTTATGACAGGTGGCACCACCTACATTCACGTTTACTCTGCAGACATCCAAGCTATAATATGCAACACACCTCACTCTATTCCCCATGCCACTTAATCCATGCCTCACTTCACACGTCCCACTCTGATTTCTGCGGATGCACATAGTCGCTGGTCGACTACCCATATTCTAGTTTAAAAATGTCCTAGTCTGAAACTTGCAGGTCCGAAATGTCCATTTTGCTGAAATCATAATGACTAAGGTAGATATGCAGGATTTAAAAGAATCAATATTAAATTTAAAAAAAAAAAACCTCCATTCATACTCCCAAACTTTGCACAGGTTCGCATTAGGCCTGTAGGCCTTGTTTATTTTATGGCTAGAACACCATACATATGACTATAAACTGGATTATTCTTTCCATTGCCTCGGATATAAATATTTTAAATATTTTGTGAATGTGTGATTTTATGCAATGGTGCAGCATAGTCTCTCCACCATCCTCCGACATTCACCCATACTAACTCAAAAATGTCTAGCTTCACCTAACTTAATGCAAAAATCACTCACATATAAAATGTGGTGGGATTGAGCCTATTCATAATTTCATCCATTGTGGTTTGTCCAATTAATATTTTTAGGCCATGGAGAAGCAGCCAGCTGACTTGCCTGGAACATTGGCATTGGTGTCATCATATATTGCTCATAAAGCCGGTGAGTCCAGACTAGGAAACAAACAACCTTGAAACTGTTTTCCTTGATAACCTTTATTGCATGTTGGACATTTCTGTATGTTTTATGAATACTGTGGTGGCCTTCATATTAGCCGGGTTAAATTTCGCAAAATGACCTTTTCAGTGTATTGCGAGGGTTCCATTTTTGCAATCTCACAATACAAAAGACTTATACACAGAGTACAACCATCATACTGTGAATTAATTATATTAAATATTATGTATAAAACTCTTACTTCAAAATATATTGTTTATTTATGGCACACAATTGGAAAGATCTAATATCATTTAAAATATTAATCTTTGAACATACACTATTTATTTTTAGCTTAGCTGACTATAAGTCATCTGAGCTATAGTTGTGGTCCTTTGTCCATCATCCGTCCGTCTGCCCATCTGTTAACAGGGCATGTTTGAGACTGTTGGACCTATGAATAAAAAATTTTGCATACAGTTAGATGTCCCCAAAATCTCCTACCATACCGAAAATTTGGTCACTAGGACTTCTTTTCTTGAAATTTAAAGGAAAAACCTCCATTTTCCATAAAAAAGCCATTGTTACACTTCAGGTCTGCCTAATTTCTAAACTACTGTTTTTTTTTTATCATATTTAGTATTCATATTCCTTTATACATTTTCTATGAACATACCAAAAATTAGGTCAGTATTGGGGGTTTTTTGAAGTTATGGTCCAAAATATAATGCAAATTTTAAAAAAATCAGGAAATATATTTTCTCACTTAGCAAGATTCAATTGTTTACCCAAAATTAGATCTGAATTTTGGAAATGTTTTAAATTAATTGCATAAATAAAAAGTACAGAAGTGTTTAATAGTGATTCTAGGAATAATCTTGAAGAAGCCATGTTGTGCATTATTGTATCCGCCAAAACGAAGTTTGTCTGTTTCCACCCATAAACCCACATATCTCAGGCACCATTTGACCAATCGGGAAGAAGAAAAAATGTACAAATGTAGCCCTTGGATAGCTTTATTACATACATGAAAAATGGTGGCGCCACCTGCAACCATTTTTGCACAGCGTCTGTCTGTTTGTCTGCTGTGGGATAAAATCACTCGTATCTCGGCAGTGGTTTGACATATCTGCCTAAATTTTTGCAGGTTTATACATCTTGGATAGCTTTCTTAATATTATGACAGGTGGCACCACCTACCTGCTAGTTTAAGCTGCAGACTTCCAAGCTCATATCTCGGGAACTGTTTGACTGATTGGGCCAATATAGATGTATAGATCTTACAAAGCTCTTTATCATACACAAAACTGGAGGGGCCACATGCAACTATTTTTGCACAGCGTCAGTCTGTTTGTCTGCCATGGGCTAAAATCGGATAGTTTTCTCGAAATTTTTGGCAGGTAGCGCCACCTATATTTATGTTAACGCTGCAGACATTCAGGCTTATATCTCAGGACTGGTTGGACATATCCCCCTGAAATTTTGCATGTGTATAGATCTCACATAGCTCTTTATCATATACAAAATTGGCAAAACCTGCCACCATTTTTGCACAAATCCTTCTGTTTGTCTGCTGTGGGATTAAATCACTTAAATTGCTTAAATTTTGCATATGTATACAAATTGGACAGCTTCCTGGATTTTGTGGTTGGTGGCGCAAGCTACATACACATTTCGGCTGCAGACTTCCATGCTAATATGCAACATACCTCACTCTATTTCCCCTTGCCTCGCAATCTGTGCTTCACTTCAACCATTCCACTCTGATTTTGGCCGATACACGAAGTCGCTTGTAGACTACCTGTATTCTAGTTTTCTTTTAAATTCAGTTTTAACATTTTTTATTAAAAAATAATAAAATATATATTTGTATGCATAATATGACTCGATATGAGGTACACTCTGGATAAAAATGATGGCAACCATCATATATTTAGAAATTTACTATAACTAAGTAGGGGGCCCCTTTCCTCTTACCTTCTGATATGCTTGTATATATGAAAATCATTACAATAGAATATTTTGCATATTTTGCATTTGCAAAAATCTCAAACTTCAGCTGAGCGCCGTGAGACATGGGTCCCTTGATATTCATAATGTCAAACTTTTTCTTTTAATTCACTTATTAATGAAGCTTTTTTTCCCCAATAATTCCCCTTTCCTGATCATGAATATTGCGAATTTGAAACCCTCTCCAATATCTGACGCATATTAACAAAAGGTTATCCCTTGAATCTTTTATTAAAGTGGTCCAGAAAATGGTGACCCTGAGTTATTCAATTTGTTAATATCCACATGTTTTATGACATTTGGGGGATCACCAAAATAATCCAAACACATTCAACAAGGGTATCTGTTAAGTCAGATGAACCAAGTTTTGCGAATTGTGTTTTGTAACATCTATCACATAAAAAAAAAACTTTTCTTAGCATGATTTAACTGCAGTTTGTTAAAGGTGCCCATTCACCTTCCTTCTGAAAAAGCATTGATGTGATTGCTGGCTTCCTCTATGTATATATGAATGATCTAAGGGAATGATTACAAAGCCTTCCTGAAGGAGGTATGAACTTGTTTATCAACAATATGTTTGTAAACATAGCAATGTTGACAAAGAGGAAAACCATGTAACCTGAGGTAATAGAAAGGTCACTTGTTGCAAAATGCCATTGCAAAGCTCTGGCTTATCTGACTTGTTGCCAGATGCCCTTGTTGAAATTGTTTTGATTAATATGGCGGGCCCCCACATATTATAAACACATTGATATAAACAAAAAAAGCAGCCTGTGAGCGGTGATATCCACGTTTTCTATTTTTATAAAAGCTCCAAGGGATTACCTTTAGTTAATAAAGGGAAGATAGGTGGTTGGGCCCCTTTAATATAAACTCGGAGTAAGCCAGTATTCACATGAATTCTACAGACTGGACAGGTAAATAGCTGGCTTTAAGGCCTGGCGTCAGATGTTGCAAGAAAAAGCTTAAAGTTTTAGTAACTTCTGTACAGATTTCTAGGAATTAAATATACATTATGATATAAATGTGACCCTTTTCTGAGAAAAAGAAATCTGCGTTTTTCAGCACGTGAAGATGAAAAAAGGAGACTAGAAAAACAAAACCAGGAACTGCAGGGAGAGAGGAATCAACTAGAGTTTAAGGCCAAACAGCTTAATGAGAATATCGTGGTGAGGATTCTTGTTTCATCCTCGTAAATGATTATTAATCTGTTAAAACATTTTCAGTGTTACATATTTACTGTTTTAATACTTACTATTTTAATAGCTACTGAAGCTTTATTCCATATAAAAAATTCAGAAAGAAATATTACTGAACAGATGTATCATCATGCAACATATAAGTGACAACCTGAGCTGACAAACTACATACATGTTACAATTCATAGAGATGATGTCAAAGTAGTATTTGTATGTCAAACTTTTGTTATGTCATGCTTACGTCCCCCCTACATTACATCAATAAACAGATTTGGCCATTTGAACTAACACCATCTTTTTTGCAGCTTTTTCTAGACAATTCAACACTGTCCCAGTGTTGCAAAATAAATATATTTATTTTATGCTTATTCAAATTATCATAAATAGCCACATACTTCCTTTTATTAAAGCTAATTTGTAATGGCAAACAAAATATATATTTTAAAGACGTATTGCCATAAATTAAGTGGACAAGGTTGTGAGTACAGAGCATAAATTAAGGTTAGCTTCAGTCCATTTTTATACAACTGTCCAGGACGGGAAATATTATGGTATACCAACAGTCTGTCCATTCAAATACTTAGTGTAGCCTAGATTACTTACCAGGGCTTTGAGGGATTTTCAAGAAACTTAACATAGCTACTTACTAGTATATTATCTCGACTGAGTTTGATTGTAGTAAAAATCAACGTATATTTAATGTGGTCAGAGGTCATGAGGCTCCTTTGTGGTGTTGCCACAATAACTTATTAGGAATATGATGGATATTGATGAAACTCAACAGAAACATAAACCAATTTAATAACTTACCTAAGTTCGATTCCCTGCAAAATCTATGCATATTTAATAAGGTCAGACGTCACAAGACTGCTCAGTGGTGTTGCCATGATAACTTATTAGGAATATAATGGAATTTGATGAAGCTCAACAGTAATATGGACCAATATAATATCTCCCCTAAGTTCAATTTCTGGCAAAATTATGTATTTTTGCAGTGCCCTTGTACTCAAAACAGGTTGACCGAGGTAGTTTTGTTTGGTATAATGTGTGTTTTTGTGTTTTTTAGCGGCAGTGTCAAATGAAGAATGATCTGGCACAGCAAAGCCGTGGTGCACAGCAGTCAGTGGATAAGCTGAAAAATTTTATCAAGGTCTTCCAGACATAGGGTTGTCTCTTCTCAAAAGTCAAGAGGTCAGAGGTTAGGTCAGAGGTTACATCACAGATCAGGCTTAATGCCTAATACCAGTTCAGAACATGATTTTTTATAGTGCTCTGTATATGCTCAGAAGTGGTGTTATTAAGGCTGAAAAACGATGCTCTTAGGCTGTATCCGCACTAGCAAATAAGATGGTTTATTGGGTTACTGTGTGAGCACTAATCTGTATCAAGTCTCCTTACTGTAATCCACTTTACAGGAGGTCTACAATTGTTCGGTTTACTTTTGTCATGTTTACAGTAAATTGGTTCCTTTTGAGTATAGATAAATCAGCTTCTAGTCGGCTACCATTTGATCCTTTAGGCCAAACAGTAAACTGTATCAATAACCAAATGCAGACAGCAAACCTGTTTTATTGATTAAACCAAGTTACGCTACTGTAAAGCCACTGCAGTTCAGCTGCAAAGCGCACTACTTCAGTTCAGTATAGTTTGATTCACATGTGAACCTATTGTGGATATGGCTTAACTGCATTCTGTGTACTAGACATTTTTGTGCTACTGAAGTTGCTCACCCTCCATATTTCAAAATCTCCACATTATGTTATGAGGATGAAAACAAGTCCGTGTTGTGTAATGATGTTAAAACATAGATTAAGGCTTGGTCACTCAATGAATTAGTGATTTGAAAAAAAGAAATGGAGAGTGAAACTATGCATTTTCAAATGAAGAACGTCTGTTGGAGTGTCATGTAAATTATTACCATTTTGCAGTTCTTCATGTCTTTTTATATGATAATGATAACATAAATTTGCTAATTGTAAAGGCCATTATCAAATATTATAAATTAACTCTTACTGTAATACTTTAAGGTGGTAATGATGTCATCTGTTTTAAAATATGGACAGTACTTATGATATTGATACCAGTAAAAAATTAAAAATACACCTCCTCATATAAGTTAGGTCCCTGCTTTGCTGTTACTATATAGGGGACCAGTGTTTAAAAGAATCTCCCTCTACAATAATTTGACTTATTCAGATTCTTTAAATATCTTTATACGTCAGATCTACTTTAACTTAGGAAACATTTTGCACCATTTTGCAAATGCAACGTGCGTACTGCGTAGTGTGTATAATATTCAGCAAACCTGGCAACATGCAGTGTCTCTCTGTTGCCACAGAGGTGAGTGATATTAAGTGAAATACAGATATTTTTTATTAACGTCATGTTTGCTTTTCTTAATTTGAAATAACACTAAACAAAATAAAGAGTCATCTGTTTCCACTGGAGAACATATGGTGTGGAGATAGGTTAAGTTTGTGATTGCGAAAATAAAACTTTGTGAAATGACCAAAAATATGATATTTGCAAACATTCAACCTCACACACACACACACACACACACACACAACAAACCAACCATAGCAACCCCTAAACATTTTGTATGTCAGGTGTGTTTATAGAGGCTGTCACATGTTAATGGCAGTCCCTGATATTTTCATAACTTGGTATCACACCAATAAAAACAAAAATTTTTGTTACTGTTCGTTATGTTTACAAGAATTTATTAAAATCTAAAGTGGAAGTAACATGATTTTGAGCATTGTTTGTTCTACTTTTAGAGGGACGAAGTATAATTCCATGATGAAAATAAAAACTGAAAATAATTTGTCATGAACAAATGTTGACCTTAATACTAACCTTCTGCTCATTGGAGGCTATAATTAGGTAGTCACCGTAGATGGAGGTTCCACTGACTGTAGATATATTCTGACAAAATATTTACCAAAGGATTTGACATACTATAATAATATAACTCTAGCCCAGTGTACTTGCTTGATCATGTGTAGGGATAAGAAATAGGTTTTCTGTTGAGTGTGAATCAGGTTTAATTTTCAGTTGTTCCTTTTCTTTTTGTATTCTGTTATGTATGTGTGTATATATATATATATATATATATATATATATATATATATATATAACAGCGTTGTTTTTCTTCAGAGTTTTATATATATATATATATATATATATATATATATATATATAATTTTATAATTGTTTGTTTGTTGTTGTTTATCTGGCAACATTATACTAACTTTATGGAAAATCATAGTGACTAGTAGTCACTACCACTTCTTCAATTTTCCATACTGTACTACATGTACAACTCTGTAAAGCCACACAAAAAAAGTATATCATTCCTCAGAACCAAGGATATAAAATAATGAGTGAGGAGATTTTTTTTTTCATGTGTAGGTTGAGACAATACCTGAAATTTTTTGCCACTTTGCAGGAAGGAGTCAAAACATATTTGAAAGTGCAATGTTTGTACAACTCAACTTTTGTCCATTTACCATTATACCTTCATGTATACTTTGAAGGTTATCAAGACAAGTAAAATTATTTGACTTTTGGCTCACAAAAAATGAACAAACTGATCTGCAAATATAGTGTGTGTGTTCTTTTATGCAGCCCATGTTCGCAGATACTTTCATGCATAAGTGACTGTACATTTGTGAAAATTGACGTTTCTGAATCCAGATAATGAGCTGGATCAACACCCAAACCTTATCGATTCTTCATTGTTCATTCATTAAATGCCCTGAAAATCCATGAGATTTAGTTCATGATTGCATGAGCCATGTTGTGAACAAACAAACAAAACACGAACAGTAATGAATACATATCCTCCTGTCTGCAACAACAACATTTTTTCCTGTTCCACTAAGGACACTAAACACAACACATGAACTCTCATCGTATGTGATTAAAATATAATAATAAAGTAAAACAATCTTGCTTATTTTCATTTTGTCTTGCTTCACAAAACACTTCAGTAGATTGAATGCCAAGGGATGTCACAGTAAGAAATGAGGTAGGAGCTAGTCTAGTGGAAATGGGTATGATAGATGATGCAAAGTTATTGCATGTGGGCTAATTTGAATATGAATATATATATATATATATATATATATATATATATATATATATATATATATATATATGTATATGCAGTAAAACCTTTAATACTTTCTTTAAAATATATAATTATAAATATAAATACATATAAAATCTTTGTCAAATGTTGATATGTTGATAGTTTGTAAAATCTCTTTTTTTTTTATCAAATTAATTTCTATGATCATGTTATGGTGCTCTGGTTCATATATAATGTTGTTTAATATGAATTGTATTGGATTTATGTGACCATTTGTGTATGTGTTGATGATTATTTTGTTTATTTTGGTGGGAAAAGCAATAATGATAAAATACATTATTGTTTGATCAAATGATTGGTAGACGTTATCTGAAGAATCTGTTTAAGTTCTTGAATTGAGAGGTTAGATACATGGGAAGCAGTATTAGGGGATAGGGAGAGGCTATCTTTGAGAAATCTGTGGTCCTGAATCCCCATTTAGATGTGCATCGATTCAGAAATAAATCCCACAATACTATAGTCTGTTTCATCCTCTCATGTCCACCTGTTTTTTGCTATGAAAATTTTTATTAGTTACATTTCCTTGGAAACATTTTTAGTGGTGAGCAGAAGATTAATGGACCTAATTTTCAACATTGTAAATAAATACTTACATTACACAATATATTTTACAACAAATCAGACCCACTTGTGGTCTTCAAGGTCTTTGGTCGCATGCAACAAAAGCCTCAACTGACAGTTGCTGATTGGATGGTCGCATGTAAACACTCTGAAAAATATAACCAGCTAAAACAAAGATGGCTACTTATGGAGGGACACATACATCTGCCAGATCATGGCGAAGAGACTAAAATGTTGTGAAACAAAAATGGAGGATTTATTGTAAAATTCTTAATTGCCATATTAGGTTGTCACTTCCATATGTTGTTTCTTGGAAATTATTGAAAAATGTAAACTTTTAAGAAAATAATCTACAAAAAACAGGTGGACAGCAGGTGGTGAAATGGACTATAGCAACATGTTTGGCCATGATTAATGCAAAAGTTCTGATTGGTTAAAAAAAAAATAAAAAAAGTCATATTTGTTATATCTGTAACAGTGATAAGAAAAGCCTAGTAAAACCTGTTTAAATATGAGGTACTTGTCTGGATTTGGTTTCACCATACAAACCCACAAGGCCCACTCACACGACTGTAACATTTGATGTGCATTATACAGTGATGAAGGTTGTTAGTGCATCCTTATACTACCAAGTCTGTGGCTACGCTGTCAGAAACCCTCACTTGTGTCTATTTTATGAATAATGAATTAGAGTGAATTTGTTTGGGCTAAAATCACCAGGTAAGGTAAGTCTGTTGGGCTTTTAAACCCAAGCCTAATGGCTCATACAGGCCAGCTTATCCCGGTATGGGTAGCGTGAAGCGTCTTAGAGGAGTTAAACTTCTCCTGGATGGGACACTAGTCCATCGCAAGTGAACTTCTCGGTATTTACTAGTATCCATTTCTTCTGCTAGGTGGACAGAGGCACACTCTGTCTTTGGGTCTTGGCACCTTAGGGGTCTGAACAGGATTTGAACTCTCGATCATGAACCCAGCACCTTAACCAATATATCACTGCCCTCACTAGCTGAAATCACTACTGCCAATTAAATTTAATGAATAAAATGCAAACAATACACTTTTCACCAGTTGTATGGACAAGAACACATGTACCAGGTACCAGGGGCAGGCTTTTCATTGGTTAGATTCTTAATGCCTTCCTAGCAGTGCTAAACACTTTATCAGAACATTGCACCAAACATCAGTGTAATACAAGTGTACGCGAGTCATTTGATTGGTTCAATTGTCTTATTCATTATTCATTACAACAGAGATGGTCGCGGAATCAAGGTCTGTGAAAGCGTATCCACAAACATGGTAGTGTGAAATGATGCAATGGTTTAATTATTGATATGAGCATTAATTGTCAGTACTAACTGATATTAAAATGTGTACACTATTTTGAAGGTTAACTCGCTCAAAGGCAGATAAGTTAACTTATAGACAGGGTTGAAAAAATAACCTAGTCAGCGGTTATTAGGAAAGTGAACTGTCTTTCTGTGGTGTATTTATCTATTTTATTTTAACTGGCCATGGCCTGATATGTTGCTTACAAATAGTTGTATCAGATGCTGATTTGACCAATTCACAATAAACATTTTTTGACAGACATGTGGACCAAAAATACGGAGCAAAAATTTTTTTTTAACGAAATACATGGCAGTTTCTGCTGTGCAAAACATGACAGTTTCTTAATTGGTGAATATAAAAAGACAAAGTTCAGTCAATTTTAAATGGTATCTTAATATGTATAGCATTAATAATACACTTCATGAATTTCTTAAGGGTTGATCAATCAGTAACAATTAATTTTATTAATACCAAGGACTTGAACAAAAGATGCGGAATAAAAGATTTTAGCAAAAGCATGTGTGAACTAACTTAAAGAAAATGCACGTGATTATCTGAAATTTGCATTTTGAATTTCTTATTAAAGTTCAGTCAATTTTAAATGGTATCTTAATATGTATAGCATTAATAATACACTTCATGAATTTCTTAAGGGTTGATCAATCAGTAACAATTAATTTTATTAATACCAAGGACTTGAACAAAAGATGATTCCTAAAAATAGGTTCCACAGTTTCGTTGAATATTTTCTTTTGTGTGGCCTTATTGGAGAGTCATTCTTGCCAGGGGCAGCTAGGAAATCTACACACCACACCGTTACATTGTGAAATATGTTTTGCAGTAAAAACATCAAGGCTAACTGTCACGCGTGTTCTCCCCCTTGATTCTCATGAGTCACGTACTAGACAGTTTTGTGAACTGTGCAGCTTCTGTCATGCAGGAGACACAAGTCATACATCACCTGATTTAAAAAAATAAAAAGTCGTGAAATTTTAAATGTAATTTCAGGAAAGTCATGACAAAGTCATGGAAATGTAATGAAATCTGATTATCTGATAGTTTTAGAAATGTTTCCTTGTTTTTCTTTTCTCATCAAAGATTGGAAAATGAATTTACCACATCGAAATAACTCTGTCACACTCATGTGTGAACTACTAACAGAATATTACAAAATAATACAATATGTATAGCAAGCTTAATCTCTGGATTGGGAGCCTAATGAAATAAACCATTTTAGCAAAAGCATGTGTGAACTAACTTAAAGAAAATGCACGTGATTATCTGAAATTTGCATTTTGAATTTCTTATTAAAGATATTTTGTATTAGAAATGGACTCAGACTTGGACTCTGGTTCCACTTTCATATGCCTCGGACACAAAGAGAGTGGACTTGGACTTAAAACTTTCGGACTTTCACTCAAGTGGCTCGGACTTGATGATGTTGACTAGACTACAATACTGCTGTAGCTATAGTGAAATCAGTCCAGTATCTTTTTAGGAAGAATGTGTGATAAGCATTTCTTTGTTGATTGCTTTAACTGAAACATTTGATGGCTGTTTATAAGTATAAGCAAGGTCCTTTCTTTTATATAAAAATTATTAAAAGGTTATGAAATACAATGGAACCTGTCTGGGAGACCACCTGTCTAATAAACCCACCTGCCTTTTCTGACCACCCTTGAATGAACCATAAGTTTTGATGTTAGTCATGACCAACCCATCTAATAAGACAACCTGTGAATTTATACCACTTTTTTGCCAGTCCCAAGCATATGTTCCAGTGGAACGACCTTCTGGAAGTGCTTGTACCCAGTACATGGTCTTTCTCTTATATTATATAAATTGTAAACATGTTCCTGTGACAGCCATCATTGTTTGAATCAAGGGGATCGAGTAATAAGCTTGGCAGATTGCCTTGATGTAATATATATTATTTTTGTCTTTTCATTATTAATGTATTGTGTTCTTGTGTCAGATTTGCTTGTATATAACCAGAATTCAGGGTATTTGTGACTGCTATTGGAGGAACAGAGACCGTTCTTCATATATATAATCTATATAAACTTACTTTTGTGATACTTTTGTATGGGGAAACATGCATTGACTGACATGTATAACAAATTCTGTGCTGATTCTGGCGGTAATGTTCATATACCTGCCCACCAGGATCGGCTCAGGTAACAGGTAAATGTATATACATGAATATATATAATAAACCAGTGCCTATCAGTGATCAGTTTTGTTTGTTTATGAGAGAAGGGTATGAGAAAAATTAAAATTGTTTTATTGGCCTCCAGGTGTCACTGTGGTATGCTTTGTAGAGAAGCGAGACTTCTGGTGGAAACAGTACATACTAAAAGAAGGTGAATGTTCACAATGTCAGAAAAAGCAGTGACAAATTGGCGAGTCACGTGACCATACCCCCCCCCCCCCCCTTTCCCCCACATCTACCCACGTTTCAAAACTGTTCTGCTAAAAAAAATATCCTATCTTGGCAGATTATATGGTAAAAAGACAGAAGTGGTATGAAGAATGAAAGGCGTTACACAATGTAGTTATTAAGTGCTGTAACTCCATCCATAATACATGAAACAGCAAATCTTGTGTTTAAAATGATTGTTGAACCATGTCTGGAGACAGAAAAGATGTAAGGCCAAAAAAATATATATTGTCTTGTCTCCACTCCCTATTGATCAGGATCGATTTTTGCAAATGAAGAAAAGGTCCTTGATAATTTAACTTAATTTTGTGCTTTTGCAAAATGTCCTTTACTTGAAGTATTCTTGAAGGAAAATGGACTAAATTAAGTGTAACCAAATCAAGTGTTGAGCATATACACCATTTCAAGAAATGAAACACATAATTCACGGTATTATTTTTAGTGTTCTTTTTCAGTCTTCCAACAACTTTACCCGATAAATTTTAAGGGAGCACAAAATTGATGATTTCATGTTTGCATAAACAATGTGATGTCTGTTACCAAAAAAAAAAAAAAAAATCACAAGGAGTGGTAACAGCTATCAGTGCTAGAATTTACAGGTGTATTGGTCATGTTACTGGTATTGAAACTGAAAATGTCTGATACTGTACATCTCTTAGTATCCCAAGACATTGGACATACTCTCATGTGACCTTGATGACCTTCAACATGATCGTCACGTTCTAAATTTGGCAATGGCGTCAGCCCTAATTGTTTCCACATCTTAACACCTATTAAAATGCAATTCCGTAAAAAATAAATCTAGAGCACTTTTCAGAGTTAGGCTTTCCCTCTTACAGTAAGTGCTAAAAGTGCCATGATCAGTGGATACTGGTGACGAAGATTAATGCATCAGAATGAGTTATGTGTGATTTATAAATAGAAGGACAGATTGATGATACTAAAAATGACTGTAGGTGGCGCCATCAGTCTTGTTTAAAGCTCTTTGAGCATGCAAAATCCCAGGTCAATACTTTCTACACTGCCTGAGACATGCATAGACGGAAGTAACGCAAAAAACGATCGCCACCAGCCTTGTATACATGGTTACAGATATCCAAAATGTATATTCATGCAAAATTTCAGGCTAATAATATTTACGTTAAATCCCTCCTGGAATATGTGTATGGATGTACACTGTGCAAAAATGATTGTATTTGGCGCAACCAGACTTGCGTTAGAGAAAGCTACCCCGACGTAGGCATGTGAGTTGGTTGTAATGGCCCGTCCAAGATCGGTGGTATTCTCCGGGGTCTCCGATTCCTCCACCTCTGGACACTACCTAACGCCACCACTTGAGCCATGGAGAGTGCTTGCTATTTGCTTTAATAACTTTTTTGTACAATCCATGTAAATTAAAAAAATTAAGAAAAAGAGATATATAGTCATTATAAGGATATTAAAATATTCAGGCCGATTTGTCCAAATTTTCCTGAGATTGGTGCACATAAGTGCGCCACTTAATACATGTGCTATTGTGCCTGGCGTGGCACTGCCAAGCTTGTGTAAAAGAAAGTTACCTAAAATATTTGGACATACAAACGTTCAGGCCACAGCATCAAATCACCTTAAATTTGAGATATGTGAGAAATTAGGCCAAAAAAATAAAAGGGTATGGTTCTCAGGCACTTTTTTCAGAAATCAATGCGGGCGGGCGGAATTTTATTTTTGACCTTTTTTGTATGTTTCGATAAAATTTCATATGATCAGGGAAAAGCATGTAAATGACAGGTTTCTTCTTGCTAAACAGGTAAAAGCACTACATAACCAAGGAAATCGTATCGAAATTGTATTATTTTACCATCTTAAATGATGAAATCAAAAATAAAATGTTTGATGCGGGGGGGGGGGGGGGGGGTTAAAATTGACGCGGGCGGTGCCTGAGAACCATACCTTTAATTTTTTTTGGCCTTAATACAAAATAGATGTATAGATGGAGGCAGAAGATGCGTGTTCAATTCCTAAATCTAAGGCCAAAAAATGAAAGTTATGGTTCTCAGGCTACGCCCGCGTCAATTTTAACCCCCCCCCCCCCCCCCCCCCATCAAACATTTTTATTTTAATTTTCATCTTTCAAGAAGATAAAATAATACAATTTTTATAAGATTTCCATTGTTATGTAGTGCTTTTACCTGTTTAACCATAATATTCTTTTATTTTCATGCTTTTCCCTTATAGTTTGACATTTTAGGGAAACATAAAAAACAAGTAAAAAATAAAATATTGCCCGCCCGCATTGATTTCTGGAAAAGTGCAAAAAAAAAACCTTTCATTGTTTTGCCTAATACAGGCTTACAAGGCTCAATGACCAAAATTAGCTTCCCAACAGTCGACTAAGAACCTTTGTATTGGAACAATTCTTACACACTTGAGAAGGCACTAACCAAGAGGATCATTCTTGTGAAATATGAAACAATTTTTTAGGGAAGGTTTTTAAATCAGCTGTCAAAAAAAGTTATCAGCCCCCCCCCCCTAAATGTAGGTCAATACAGCTAGCGCCAAATAAATCTCAATTTCAAATGAGTCATGTGACCAACATTTGCATAAAATATGGTGATACCACAGCTCCTGGCATTTCTGAGATTTTACTCTTACATTATGCTTACTTTGCGATATGACTGGCTGAGATCAGCTTTCTGATACTTAGCCATAAAACACCAAAGCGGAATATTTTAACAAATTTGAGAGAGCTCTCCTCTGGAATCATTTATGTGAAAAATTACACAATTTGGCTGAATGATTATGGAGAAGAACATTTTTAAAGGATAACAAATGTTTCCCTCTTTCAAGGAAAGTTGCAAGCAGATGGTGCTAAAAAAACAGACCTGCAAGGTTTGACATGTGAAGAATATTTACCAAAAAAAAAAAAATGATGACGCTAGCTCCTGTCGTTCCTGGGTCAGTCTGGGTTAACTCACGATGAATGACGACGCGTGATCGCACAAGCTCACAGGGTCACACAAAATCCTATACTTCTGCAGATTTTACCTTGAATACCAATGGTGGAAACAGTTTATGTGCCGAATTTTAAGAAATACACGCAGTATCATAAAATTATTGGGTTAACAAAAATTTTTTTTCAGAATATACCTTGAAGATCATTGTCTCCAGTTGTGAACAGTTGCTATTAACAGCAAAAAAAAAACAAGAAAAGATTTATAAGTTCTCTCCATTCCCCCCTCACAAGACTAAAACCAGCCAAGATCTTTGGTAAACCCGATTTTCAAACTAATCCATGCAGCCTTTCTTGAGATATTTAATGTTTTTGTGTGATTTTCACCAAAAATGAACCTATTCAAGGTCAGGTAGGCTTTGTTTATTTTCCCATATCTATGCACAATTCAAATTTGTAAAAGGTCTGTGAAATATTATTTTGTTGTCTTGCCCACAATTCTATGTGGCATGACTTGACCGTGCTGAAACCATATAGTATATCCGACTTTCACTGTAGGGACACAATGATTATAGGTGGAGATCTATTTTCTGAAGGTGACAAACCAAAATGGTATTTCTAAAATTGTCACACCACTGAAAGAATGGACCACCAAGTTCTTTTAAACGTTAAACCAAACGGTTGAAACTCTCACATACAATCCAAAAGATAAAAAGACATGAGTAAACCAACAATAAAATATATTAAAATACACTTACATTTCTCTAGAGGGGCGTTCCACACACACACACACACACACACACACACACACACATATATATATATATATATATATATATATATATATATATATCGATGATCACTGCAGTCTACATAATCAAACACAATAACTAAATCCTTTTTACTCCTTTGGTTCTTAGCACTCGACAGTTCAATAGTTTACACTTCGCCGTTGCACATGATCGACGCACAAACGTGAAAGCGGTATGTCATTTCTTAGCTCAGTCCGCCCTCGCTGTGTATACATAAGGAGTCGCTTCCGTCTCACGCTGCCAATCAACACTGTCCCTCATTGGAGCACGACAATATTCAGTGTCAAAATAGTTGTCACATACTTGTGGACACACCTCCAGAAAGCAAACCCTGAGAAAAAGCAAAATAAGCATATGCAACAACGTTGCTATAGAAACCGTCAAGACATGGATCGGTTTCCTAGGAATTAAACTATTGAAATTAACATCAAATGAAGCACCTGTGTTCCTAACCTAAGTTCTCATGCTAACATCTAAACATTATACTCCATATTTATTTACAATAAATTATTTTTAAAAAATAATCATCTGGTTATACTCCTTACTTAAATAATAACTTAATAACTAAGTCACAATCCCCTTCGAAAAAGATAAATACGTAATTATTTCTTCTTTGACACATTTTGTCATAGTTAACTATTCCTTGGAGCAAGGGAACGTTTAAACTAATATGATTAGAATTAACCGCTTCTAAAATGATATCCTTTTGAAACCTTCAGCCGATAAAAAAAATGATAATGTAACGTATTTTCTTACATAATACATTATTACTATAGCAAATATCTGAGAAATTACTATAGCTAATAGCATAAAAAATCACAGGCATGTTAAGCTATTTTAATCCGGAATTTAATTTATATACGTGCTCAATAAACGCGAACCCATTCAACCCACCACCCAGCCAAGGTTTGACTTGATATTATGGTAGCTTGATACCTCTACAGCACTGCTAGGGGGAGTACTATCAAATTGTGGTATCAGTTCTCGACTACTGGCCGTTTTGTAGCCGAAGCTTCACCTTTTTTACCGAAAAATGGTAAATGGTTGGGGCTATTTAAATGTGAATATCTTAGCTACTAATCAACCAATCTTTATAATGTTAATATATCTAGAAAGGCCATTTACGGGTCCATCAATATGTGTAACTTCCATGTATAATTTAAAACACATTTTTTCGGAAAAAAAGGCAAGTCCAATAAAAAAATGGAGATGTATACATATGCCCAATTTCAGGCAGATATATAAAATCCCTCCTGAGATACAAGCAGGGACGTACGATGTGCAAAAATCACTTTATGTGGCGACACCATCCTTGTGTACGAAAATGCGATCAAAGATACATGGACTGGCCAAAATTCAAGGCTGATTAAAAAAAAACTTCTCCTGGGTTTGGGTTCTGGCCTGACCAAGCTCAGCTGAGGAAGGCAGTTGCCCAAAGTCAAGCGAAGCTAATTGCCAAGTGCAGCTATTGCACTGAATGATCTGTTGACCTGTTGTTAAGTCTGATAAGGATGGCAGTATGCCAAAGTTATAAATAGGTCCAGACAGAAAATTGGCCTGTTGCCAATTCTAAATATTTGGCAGTCTGTCAAGCTATTTATAGATACAGACATAAGTTTGGCAAGTTGTCAACACTGTTTATACATACTAAAAGCCATTGGCATCAATGCTTCTTACAAGATGACAAATTCATAAGATTTTTTTTTTTATAAAAATTATTTTAAAAATCTGATAAGGTTGGCAATCTGCTAAAGTTATAAATAGGTTCAGACTGAAACTTGGCCTAGGCCAATTCTAAAATAGTTGGCAGTCTGTCAAGCTCATAATACATACAGACAAAACTGCCCAAACTGTATATACATACTAAAAGCCATTGGCAACAATGCTTTTTACAAGCTGACATATTCATAAGATTTTTTTTCATATAAAAAAAATTATCAAAATAATGACAGTTGCCTTTGGAAAGCAAAATCAGAATACATATATATTTTATTTATGGATTTATCTGTACCTAAGCTGGATATGGACACCAATTCTTTATGCTACCTGCACAGCTGTGCTTATATATACCCAAAGAGCTCAGTGTGTTAATACAATAAATCTACCATCTTTGTTAACCAAAGTATCTCTCAGTCCTTTTATTGTTAAAGGTCTGATGCTTCTGCTAAAAACCATCTAAGTAAACTTGAACAAAGGCGACCTACGAATCAATGTTACATAAAATGAAACAAAAGTTTTGCTGAAGACTATTGAAGCCCTCAGTTTGAAATATACTTAATAATAGCCGCTATACCAACCTTAGCTTTCTATGACTCTACCAAAAATCAATTCATCCAATCTTTTCTAGCTAATTGAGAGAACAGTATCCTGTGATGGTTCTTGTAAAAACTTAAAACCATTCAGCTAGAATTTTATCAAAAACTGTTTAATGTTGAAGTTGAAAGAGGCTAAAATTACGAAGTTTTTGCCCGAAAAAACAGGTCGATTTAGGTGGTGCCACAAAACCCTCAATTTGATATGAGTCATGTGCCCATCATTTGCACAAAACTTGGCGATGCTATCTCCTGTTGTTTCTGAGGTTTTTATGTAAGTATGCTTACTTTGCCAAGTTGACTAAGTTCAAATTCCTGTAACTCGGCCTAAATTCATCGAACCAAACCATTTGAACACAATTGTGAGAGCTGATCTATGTGATCATTTTGGTGAAATTTTGAACAATTTGGTTGAATGATTTCGAAGAAGATTTTAAAAAGGTTTTATAGCCTTTTCCCTAAAAATATAAGACAATGCAGGTGGCGCCACAAAAAGCTCAATCCATCAAAATTTGACATGTGACGGATTTTGCATAAAATTTGGGGATGCTAGCTCCTGCTGTTTCTTAGAAATTATGGGTAAATGAACTGATGACCGATGACCCCTGTACATAAAAGGTAGACGCAGTTGACGCCACCAGTACCTCAATTTCAATGATGACTCATGTGATCAACATTTGTATAAAATTTGGTGATGATAGCTCCAGCCGTGTCTGATATTGTTATTTTATTATGCTTTTTGTACCTTGACCAAAGTCACCGAACTGGAACCATTCGAACAAAGTTGAGAGAGATTATTCCTGAATGATTATATATTTGGCTGGACAGTTTCGCAGGTGAAAATTACTCAAAGATTTTTTAAGCTTTATCCCTATAAAATCCACGTCAAAGCAAATAGCCAACAATAAGCTCTATCAGACAGTGTTTAGATGATTGGTTTTTGCCTAAAATTTAATAATTCTAGCTCCTGCCGTTTTTGATACAGTACGGGTTAACGTACAGACGATGGACGACGCCACGTCATGCACGAGCTCACAGGTTCGCTAAAAACAGAACGGCAGTTGGCGCCATCTGTCTGGTCTACGAAAAATACTCTCAAAGATGGATGGATGTGCAATATTTCGGACCAATCCATTAAACAACTCCTGAGATAAGTTATTTTCACCCACAGCAAACGCATGGATGGATGCTACGCAAAAACGATTACTGATGGCGCCACCAGTCTTAAGTAGGAGATGTAGGTATCCAAGATCTATTAATATGTATAATTTCAACCCAATAAATGGAACCACTCCTGAGATATGGGCTGTTATCAGTAAGACTCCCAGATTTATACTTCACGAAAACGGTTTTTTTTGGTCAAGTTATTGGAAGGTGAATTTATAGTCATTCGGCCTTAAACACATACTAACATTAGTCTCAGAAACAACAGGAGCTAGTATCACCCTTTTTCATTCAAATAGTGGTCACATGGCTTATATATGAAACAATGGTTCATAGCCAATATTTTACGAAGGAAAAACTAGTAATTTTAGCAAATTTAAAAATCTTTTCTGAAAACCTTTCGGGTCAAAATGATGAATATTTCACAAGAATGGCCCTAGGAAAGTGTTCTCTCAAATATGTAAAAGCAAGTTAAAAATTTGTTGTCCATATTTTGTTTCCATATTTATATGTTAGATTTATTCATAAATAAAATAGATCTGTATTCTGATTTTGCTTCCAATAGGCAGCTTTTCTTATATAAGACTGCCAACGTATCCTACAATCTTTTTATGTAGTGTACATCTATGCACATTTCTCACGACTGATTTGACGTATTATCTTGCCACCTTACACGTCATACATCTCGAATAACGTTAGCAAGACTGGTGACACAACCTACTATCCTTTTTGTGTATTGTGCATCCATAACAGTATCTCAGGAGTGACTTGACGCATATATATCTTAGATAGCTTTCTCGTACATAATATTGGTGGCGCCCCCTATTGTTTACATTTGGTGAATCCGAACATATATCTCAGGAGTTTTCTTTTAGCTATCAGCCTGAAATTTAGCATATCCGTACATCGCTTTCTCTAACACCAAACTGGTGGCACCACCTATATCACTTTTGCATTGAGAACATCCATACCCATATTTTAGAAGTCATTTGTTGTATCGGCCTGAAATTTTGCCTTTCCATACATCTTGGATAGCTTACGTGTGTACCAGACTGTACCCGTATACCAACTACAACTACAATGTAGGGTACGTTCATATCAGTATCTCAGGAGTAGTTTGACCTATAGGATTGAAAATGTGCATGTCCATATATCTGTATCATGTACACAAGACTGGAAGCGCCACCTAGAATAATTTTTGCATAAGCACACAGCCATGCCCATATCTCAGGAATGGTTTCATGTATTGTTACCTGTATACATTTATGATAGCTTACTAATACAGGTGACTATTGGCGTCACCTGCAATTTTGTGTTGTGTACATGTATGCAAATATCTCAGGAGTGGTTAAACATCAGCCTGAAATTTTGCATGCCCACACATCATGGATAATTCTCTAACAAAACGAGTTGTGACACCTACACTCATTTTGCTTGCCATCAATCTGTGGTTCTTTTTTGAGAACATATAACTCAGTCTCATTCGTTTGAGTTACCAGTATCCACTGACCATGGCTTGTGGCGCCACCTATGTAACTTGTCAACAGATATGGGTCACAAGACCAGTACTGCCAAACAGACCACTATATGTGATGTATATGGAAGTTATTAGTCCACCAGTCTCCCTCTGTGCAACAGTGCACAGCGAGCCACACCATGCCATCTAATTAGATGAACAGCTATATAAACAAATGGTAGCGTGTTTAATGTGTGTATCACTTCCATATGTAGTACCATATAGAAATGTCGCAATTTATCACTATTCATCTAAAATCTACCACTGATCCAAAGTTGATAACATTTTCCATATTAAAATTGGGGGTTACCAGTCTATTAAGGAAGCTATTAAGACATTTGAACACTGAGAGAAAACATCAGGAGATAAACTTACCGGGAGATAAAGCTGCAGTGATGCCAGTAATAGATATATTAAATGATGAAAAAAAATTGTTTATAATTTGAGTTTTAACTATGTGAGAGATGATGCTAACCTGACTAAAACGTGTTATATTCAACAAAACTAACTGCTCAACACTTAATATGTTAGTCATTCTACTTTCAGCTTTCAAACCTATAGTAGGGAAAAACATAATATTGTAAAACATGGCTTAACAAACTACTAATATTTAAGTCCATTATAATAAATGAAAACCATTAAGCAAGTTTTTAGAATAGTTCATACACATTTTGTGTATATTTTTCCCCCAATTCGGTAAACTTTTCATTGAACAGTGATTTGTTTTTTAAGACCCTCTAGATCAACAGCACAAGTATGTAATTTAAGGGTTTTGTACATGTATATGTAGGTGAATGTATGTCTTAACTTCTTGTTCTCTGTCCTGTATATATAAAAGTCATTTATATATTGTCTGTCATATGACTGTATGTAATGTTTTCTTTCTGTTTGAAAAAAAGGTCTTCCATCAGCGCGGTGAGTGGTGCAAAAATAAGTAACTGTTTACCTCCTATGTATATATGCGCTATATTGTTAATATGTTAAATAAAAAATGTCATCAAAGTATTGCCATTTGTTGGATCTACAAACTGAAACATTTCATTTACTGTGATCTAGGAGTATTACAATTGACTCTCTATTAGACAGTCTTCTATTAAAGGTTGCTATTACATCAAAAACTAGATGTGGTCGGACAATGGTCCTCAAAGGGCCCCGCGTTTCTGCTAGTGCTGGACTAGTTTAAATATGGGTGAAAAATAAAGTTAAATTTAACAAGACCTACAGGCCTAATGCGAACCTGTGCAAAGTTTGGGAGTATGAATGGTTTATTTTTAAAATTTAATATTGATCCTTTTAAGTCCTGCATATCTACTTTAGTCATTATGATTTCAGCAAAATGGACATTTCGGACCAGCAAGTTTCAGACATTTTAAAACTAGAATATGGATAGTCAACAAGCGACTATGTGTATCCGCAGAAATCAGAGTGGGACGGGTGAAGTGAGGCATGGATGAAGTGGCAAGGGGAATAGAGTGAGGTGTGTTGCATATTAGCATGGATGTCTCCAGCGTAAACGTGAATGTAGGTGGTGGCACCTGTCATAAAATCGAGAAAATTGTCCAGGATGTATAAACCTGCAAAATTTCAGATGGATAAGTCAAACCACTTCTGAGATATGAGTGATTTTATCCCAAGGCAGATGAACAGATGGACGCTGTGCATTAATGGTTACAGGTGGTGCCACCAGTTTTGCCTATGTTGAAGAGCTAATTGAGAACTATACACATGCAACATTTTGGCCAAATAGGTCAAACAGTTTCCGAGATATGAGGTTGGATGTCTGCAAAGTAAACATTAATGTAGGTGGTGCCACCTGTCATAAAATCGAGAAAGCTGTCCAGGATGTATAAACCTGCAAAATTTCAGGTGGAAAAGTCAAACCACTGCTGAAATAGGAGTAATATTATCCCAAGGCAGATGAACAGATGGACGCTGTGCAAAAATGGTAACAGGTGGCGCCACCAGTTTAGCCTATGATGAAGAGCTATGTGAGATCTATACACATGCAAAATTTTGGCCTAATCGGTCAAAATGTTCAGGAGATATGAGCTTGGATGTCTGCAGAGTAAACATGAATGTAGTTGACGCCACCTGTCATAAAATCGAGAAAGCTGTCCAGGATGTATAAACCTGCAAAATTTCAGGTGGATAAGTCAAACCACTGCTGAGATATGAGTGATTTTATCACATGGCAGATGAACAGATGGGTGCTGTGCATTAATGGTTGCAGGTGGCACCACCAGTTTTGCCTATAATGAAGAGCCATGCGAGATCTATACACATGCAAAAGTTTGGCCAAATCGGTCAAACAGTTCCCGAGATGTGAGCTTGGATGTCTGCAGACGTGAAAATGTAGGTGGCGCCACCTGTCATAAAATCAAGAAATCTGTCCAGGATGTATAAACCTGCAAAATTTCAGGTGGATAAGTCAAACCACTTCTGAGATATGAGTAATTTTATCCCAAGGCAGATGAACAGATGGGTGCTGTGCATTAATGGTTGCAGGTGGCGCCACCAGTTTTGCCTATGATGAAGAGCTATGTGAGATCTATAAACATGCAAAATTTTGGCCCAATCGGTCAAATGGTTCACGAGGTATGAGCATGGATGTCTGCAGAGTAAACGTGAATGTAGGTGGCGCCACCTGTCATAAATCGAGAAAGCTGTCCAGGATGTATAAACCTGCAAAATTTCAGGTGGATAAGTCAAACCACTTCTGAGATATGAGTAATATTATCTCAAGGCAGATGAACAGATGGACGCTGTGCATGAGTGGTTGCAGGTGGCGCCACCGGTATTGCCTATGATGAAGAACTATGTGAGATCTATGAACATGCAAAATTTTGGCCCAATCGGTCAAACATTTCCCAAGATATGAGCTTGGATGTCTGCAGAGTAAACGTGAATGTAGGTGGCGCCATCTGTCATAAAATCGAGAAAGCTGTCCAGGATGTATAAACCTGCAAAATTATAGGTGGATAAGTCAAACCACTGCTGAGATATGAGTGATTTGATCCCAAGGCAGATGAACAGATGGACGCTGTGCAAAAATGGTTGTAGGTGGCACCACCATTTTTAGTGTATGTTATAAAGTTATCAAAGGGCTACATTTGTGCAAATTTTTTAGCCTGATCGGTCAAACGGTTCCCGAGATATGCGGGTTTATGTGTGGAAACAGACGCACAAATGGACGCTGGGCAGCGAAGAAAGGTCAGAGGTCAACAAAAAATGAGGGCGCAACAGTTCACATTTGACCTGATGATAAACCCAATTCGCTAAAATGCAAACCAAGTTTTTTCAAACAGTTGAAAGATACAGTTCCAATAATCTGGGAATTCTGCATCTAAACATTGTGTCTAGACGTCTAGACGCTGTGTCTAGACGTCTAGACACACTGTCTAGACACCCCCCTAGAGCCAGGTCAGTTGTAGCCGTGACAAACACGACTCAGTTAGGACCCCCTACTGAGTCGTGACACAAGCCAAATTTAGAACCGCCCTGCAAGTCCACGCCACGCTTTATAACCGTGTCTCCGCATACAGTCAGCAGGCAGACCGGAGGCAGAAATCTCCGATACATGCAGAACAATATACGAATATATTTGGTTATAACGGAATATTTCACACACACATGGTAGGTGTCGTTGGAGAGATAAGAAACTTACTAAAATATCTAGTGGGTTTATTTGAAGTGACACGATACTTGTAAGCAATGAGGCCTTGTCAAAAATGACGAAAATATTTGCATCCTCATTAACTCGATCCTCAGAGTTAGATGTCCAGGCATTATAGCCAGTAATCTGGCCATAATGTCAGAGGGCCGATCTGGCGCTAGATCAGTTGCCATGGTGATGTCTGGACCCCACCTGTTTGTACTGAGTGACCTCTTGACTTGGCTGCTGAAAGTCAACATGTTGTCAAATCTGTTTTCAAATACAGAAAGCTTTTTTCAATTGGCTACAATGTTTTTTTAAAACTGTATTAACCCAATCTATTCTTATAAAACTGGCAGAACCCTATCATAGAATAATCTTGTAAAGTTTAAACTAATCAGCTTAACAGTTTCATCATAAATCAGTGTATAAGCTAGAAGAGATTAACATTACATTTTTGCTTGTAAAAAACACATCAATGTAGGTGGCGCCACCAATACCTCAAAATCAGATATGACATATGTGACAAACATTGGTATAAAATTTGGTGATTGTAGCTCTAGCCGTTTCTTTTATTTTAATTAAAGTGTGCTTTTTTGGACAGATGACTAAGTTCAACTTCCTGTAACTCGGCCAAAAATCTCCGAACTGGAACCATTCGAACAAACTTGAGAGAGATTGTTCCAGGGATCATTTCTGTGAAATTTTGGACAATTTGGCTGGACAGTTTCAGAGAAGAAGATTTTTAAAGGTTTTTAAGCTTTTTCTCTATAAAATCTAAATTAATGCAGATACCCAATAATAAACTCCAGGGCACCAAGTTTCACATGTGACTAATTCTTACATGTAATTTGGAGCTGCTAGCTCCAACGGTTTCTGACTTACAGCCATGGACGGCGGAAAGCCAGCCCTGGACGGCGGACGGCTGACGATGGACGGACGACGCTGTGCCATCGCATAAGCTCACAGGTTCGCTAAAAAAACCTCACAGAGACCGGTTTTTATCAATATGCATGAGGGAAAAAATCATACTGGATTAAAGAAGATATGCCTGAAATAATGTGTGCAATAGAAAATCACCAAATGTAGTCTGTTAGCCATATTTGATTTTCAGCAAGTCTGTAATTCAATAGGTCTGGAGCCCTCATAGGGACCAATGATCCCTGTAAATTTGGAAAATCTGAAGTATCTTGTTGTTTATTATCATGCATGAAAAATAATCAGCAATTGGACAGTGGCAGAGATATTGAAATTCCAACAGGTCTGTATTCAGAATGTCTGGAGCCCTTACAGGTACCAATCATCCCTGTGAATTTGGGAAAGCTGAAGGAGGTTGTTGTTGAGTTATCGCGTGCGAAAGAAATCCAGCGATTGGGCTGTGGCGCCAAATTTGAATTCTGACAAGTCTGTAATTCGCTAGGTCTGGAGCCCTCATCATAGGTACCAATCATCCCTGTGAATTTGGGAAAGCTGCAGTATGTTGTTGTTGAGTTATCGCGTGTGAAAGAAAGTGTCACTGACGGAATGACGGATGGACGGAAGGATGGACTGACACAGTGATCACTATAGGGCACCTCTAAAAAAATCAATTAAGGTTACCATTATGTCCTGACAAGTTCACAGGTAAATAGCCACACTCAGTGGCACAAGGCTATCTTACTATATAATTAATAACAAATAACTTATAATATTCAAAATGTTCTAACTAGCATGGTTTGGCTATACATAGTGTATTTAATATTTATAAGCAAAGGTTAGTTATGTAAATAATTGACTCATCAAAGGTCACTGTTATGTTGATATTGTTAATTGTCTATGGTATATACACACCATCACCCCAGTAAATTACTCTACTGCAGGTATAATCAGATAATGGCCCGGTGGGTTATCTGTTAACCTGTTTATACAGCTATTCATCTAATTAGATTATATGGTGTGGTTGGCTGTGCACTGATGCATAGAGGGTAACCATATACATCACATATAGTGGTCTGGTGCCAACCAGACCAGTGTTGTTTTGGACCCTACTGGCTCACTGCACTTGCTGAACCAAATGTGGCAACACTTCTAGGGTCAGGAAGAGGTTCGAGACCTTTCAGTAAAATGTAAAAATATTACATGGTGTAAAATTAAGACCTTGGGTAGTTCTTGAATAACATCTTAAATATCTTAATTATTATCTCAAAATAAGATATCTTACCAGGTATATCATATAAAGATGAAACATAGGCCATTTATACAGGAAATATTTATTATCAAAACATCTTCTGCACATTTATATATATATACATATTTTATACAAACACACACATATACACCAACATCATGTATACACATTCCATATGTATACAAATATGTGTATATACATGTGTGTGACAGACTGTGGGTAACTATTTCTGTAATGACCCATCACTTTGGTTTATGAAACTAGATACAACACCCCTTCAAATAAATATAAGAAGAAAACAATAAGATCATTTATATAAATATATATATATATATATATATATATATATATATATATATATATATATATGAAGTTTTTTGGAAGTAATATATATAAATATTTATATATAAAATCACCTTTCTTACAAAATTCACTAGAATATCAAATGCTGAGGATTTTCTTAGTATGTGATAATCGTGAAATTCATTTAACCATTAAGTTCATGATTCCTGTTTATATAAGCTAGCCAATACATCCGTCCACAAGTTCAAGGTACATTATATGAAAGTGTATTTTTTGTACAAAGGCGGCAGTTTTGATCCAACCAGACGGTTGTTTATATACATATAATATAATATGAAACACAAATTTTGCATGTGATTATGTTTCAAATTTTCATATTATCTAAAGAAATGGATAAGAATGTGGATACTGCAATGACAAAACCAGGGTTTGAAATTATAGGGGGTCCACAGGTCAGCATTTTTTATTTAGCTTGGGCTTGTTTATTGAAAAAGAGCAAAGCCTAGCCAGGATGTCAAAATCAACCATAAACGTTACCTGAAGGTCCTCAGGTCCTACAATCCCAGTACCTGAAGCTTGTGCAAATTATTTTTTTTAGTATTTCCAGATACCGAAAATTTTTTTCAAAGATTTTTTTTCTGAACCAAATAAGAAACATTTTCCAGAGTGTCAAAATCTTATATTTACTTCAGTAGAATGCCTTACCATTTCTCAAACAGCAGTGAAACTGCAGTTCATTTCAAAGAATAATAGGACACAAGCATAAAAGTTCTGAGTGTATATAAATCAGATAATACCTCTGCTTAATGTCTTTAACTGAAATATGCCAGATTTAAGGAAAAACAGATAATCAGATGAGGCAGTAAATTTCCTGCTGTCATGTAACTTTCTAAACAAATGTCAAACCTTGCATATGCCAATACAACATACAGCATAAACAATGCAATAATTTCCATTTGTACAGATGGGCCTTGAAAGTGAAGCAATTCATTCAGATATTTCATTTGTTATTACACTATAAAATTAAAGTACATAACTGTATCATTATCTGTGGGTCATCTATGCAAACATTCTGGATATAATTGATGCTTTTTATTGCTGTATCTATAACCATATCCATACCTCAGTTTATGGCCTACTTTTGTTGATTCGCCCTCTCAGTTTTTCACATATACAGTATCCATCATTTTATAATACATATCTGTGGGGGTTTTTTAATTCAAATTATTATTACCACATGAATATCTGTGTGTTTCTTTATATATAAAATCCATTCAACGATCAAAAACAAAATTTTCCCTGGAGTTAACAACAATTATTTCACAAATCTAAACTGTAGTCACTAAAACTCATTTATGACAAAGCTGTTGTACATAATGGCCTCCTGTAGCCCACTAGCTGCTCAAATCTCAATCTAACAAATTTCATGATGGCAATGTAAATATATCTTGATGGTACCTGTCTTTGACATTAACCATGCTACAGTGGCTTTTACCCCGATTCCCTAATTAAAACTCCATACTGTCATTCCTGTGTCCACACTGAACAAGGGTATGGTGATGTTCTACCCCCCCCCCCCCCCCACACACACACACAATGAACTGGGCATTTAAGTAAAGCATGACGTATGAGCTGAAAATGAACATTTGCTGTAAAGTGTAAATTATCAATGTAATGTTATTTCTACAGTAATGCATTCTACAGTGCAACCTGTCTGATGAGTCCACCAGTGGGACTGGCCAAAAGTGGTCTCAATTCACAGGTGTTCCTATCAGATAGGTCAGTTATAATCAATGTGAACGTTTTTGGGTGGTCTTAATAGACAGGTGATCTTATTATAAAGGTGGTCTTTCAGACAGGTTCCACTGTATAAATGTATGTACAAGCTAGACGTGAAGTTTTCCTTGGAAGCTTTTGAGCGACGAGAAGCTACATCCCAAACTTTTCATCAGATCATACTGTACAGAAATATACAACCTAAGCATGGTAGAGTTGTGACAGAGGCTAGCGGTGCCTTCACATAATTTATTTCTGAAAGTTATGTGCATGTGTGATGGGGTGATGACTAAACCATTGCAATGAAACAGAATACGGGTCAGAATAAAAATATCGTTTAGCTGAATGAGGCAGACTTTGTCAAATTCATACCAATACAGTTTTTGACGCTACTGAACTACTGGTGTATACCCGAACTCAAATAAACCACCTACATTAGTTGAAATTAATTTCAGGTATCACAAATTTCATCCCTGCATTTTTAAATATGAATTAGAATGAAGACAGCATAGAAAGGCAACTGGGACAACAGACATCAAAAAATCTATCAATAACAGATCTGTACAGGTCAGATACTCTGATATGTTTATTATATTTTAATTCCTCATAGAGACCCAAGTACTACCTCCTTCCACTGAGAAATAAATTATTGAAAGAAATGATAATACAGTAACCACAGTAAAGGTGCGTTCCATATATAAGCCTATACATTATGTGTTAGGTATGTATATGCAGCTAGGAATCAAACCCATATATAAGATTCCATATATGCTTATGCAGTGCATATGGTAGGCAAATACCTGGTATGTATGTATGCAGCATGTTTCAGTCACAGTAGCAACTGAGAATGCATATGCATGGTAATGATTGGGGGAATTCCAAACTTTGACATCAGTGATAGGGTATTCCTCTCATTAATAACTTCTCCAATTCTGCAGCACTTTACTATTACCCCAGTGTTGCTGCATATGTACTTCATACATATTAATGGAATCATAAACATTCATTTCTAGCTGCATATGCATACATACTCATATATGAAATGCTAACTTAACAGTTTTGGTTAGAAATCAACTACAGAGAAGTTTTTGTCCTAGTGGTTGCAAAATGTGCCAAACCAGAACCATGTTCAGTAAAACAGGATCACAGCTACTTAGGCTAAAAATAATTTTCTTGAAAAAATTCATTTTCTTGATTCACTCCCTATTATTTTCTTTCCAACAGAAAATTTTTTATTTTTTTTAAGTGGGTTCAGGAAAATCCTATGAGATCTGGTCTATTTCTAGCATTTCTGGACCAAACTGTCTAGTCAAACATTTTATAAATTTCAAGACCTGTACCTGATAGTGGCAGTACAGCTTGTCTTGTGCTTTTCTTTTAATATTTTATCTTCAGTAAAATTAAGCAAAAGCTCACTAATCATAATGATCCACATAAAAAACCTACATATAAATCAAAGAAAATAATATTAAAGTAGAATACACAACTGGAAATAATATTCCAAGTAAGTTTTTACCATGATTCAAGGAAGATGCTTTTCTTAAAGCTTTTGGCTTACACAGGTTTCCAATGAAGGATACATGAATGATAACAGTTAAAATGAGGTTTTAGCAATGCGAAAAAAAATTTGTCTTCCCACCCTATGGGCCTCCCATCCCCAAGTCTGAGGAGAAAATACAGACTACTTCATAGGTCAAAGAATTCACAAATAATTTCTGTTCCAGCTTATTTGACTTTGAAAATGAAGGTCAAGGTCACCATTTTTTAGTCACTACTGGGATTTTGGAAGAAAAATATCACAAGTAGATTTTCATGGAAGTATATTGACTGGTTCAAGAGTTAAGTCGTTCATATATAATTTGTTTCAGCTAATTTGACCTTGAAGATCCAGGTCAAGGTCACAAGTTTCCAAACTCTTCAAAGAAATTGGTTGAAACAATTAGTGTTTAAAATTTGAGGAAAAAATATTTGATACTACAAAAGTCATGGGGTCTCCTAAAACTTTTTTTTCTGTCTATTTGACCTTGATGATGAAAGTGAAGGTGTTGGTAGAAACAAATTCAAATTTAGTTAAAAAATTATGAGTCATTCAAAAGTTAACATGTTCACAAGAAATGACACAGACGACAACAACAACTGACCAAACGCTATATGCCCCCCCCCACCCCAATTGGAGGGGAGATAAATCCTTCATTTACTGTTCTTGAGCTGTTTAATCATTAAATTTTCCTTGAAGATCTATGTAACTGGAGTTTCTCTCAATGCCCTGTTTAAGAAAAAACTAAAATACCAGTACAATTTTTGGTGTGCAAACCTGCAGTGTTACCTTCCTATATTTGACTATAACAGATTGTTGCTCCGTATTTTTTTTCTTCAACTAACTAATTTCACTATGACTGTGTATTGTTAATGTTTTGCTACACATTTCTACTGCGATATGTATGGTCTCACAACCCCCAAGCTCTGAAAAATACACTGATGTACACTGAATGTTATTCTATATTTATGTGTGTGTGTGTGTACATGGTTATAGCTAGGCTTAATTTACCAATGCTGACAAAGCAAGCAGAGGCTGTCACAGCGAGGTGTTCAGGGGCCACACTGTTTCATAATATGTAAGCTTTGTCTTTGCTTTGTTCTATGTGTTATAACTATTTTTATTGAATATTTTGTCTCTTGATTATTTTTTGTTAACATACTTACGAAGTACATTTTTAATGAAATTTGGATAATATAGACCAAAGTTTCATTGCTGGTAGCTGTTGTTTTTTTTAATATATATATATATATATATATATATATATATATATATATATATATATATATATATATGTATGTATGTATGTATGCATGCATGTACCTCAAGCACACCCCCCCTGACAACCGTGCTGAACTCTGTGGTTGGCTTCATAATTTGCAAGGTTAAATTCTCAAGGTTTCCAACTTGATAGTGTTTCGTGAGGGTCATATTTTCATATTTTTTTCATACAGAAATGTTTTGATAAATGTTTGGATAAATCATTTTGTTGATAGTTGGACAATTTCCCTCGAATCTGATATGCTGTCAAATTCTTAGCAAATTAAAAAGAGATCCAAGATTGGGGCCATTAAACAGTGGCAAAACTATTTTTTTAACTGACTGATAATATAGGTCTGCATATTAATAATACATACAATATCAATCTGTGAATTAAAAGTAAATTCAAATGTTCTTTATATCATAAAAATCATCTGAACAATGGATATATATATTATGTTACATTCTGTGATTATTATGAAGGTTTGATTTTCATTATAATTCCTGGATAAATTGATACCTTTGTAAACATTAAGCCAACCACAGTGTCATATATAGCAAGTGTAAGAAATGAACATTGAGATCTTTTTCAATGCCACTCGACCTTCTCTGCTTAATTTAGAACATTCTTGACATTTTCTGTTTAAATTTGTGCATGAAATTCATAAAGGGTCTTTATTCAGATCTCAGATCCCAACATCAATTATAACATGAAAACACTTTGGAATCAAAAACCATCACATGATTATTTTGTTTCACCTAAATCTGTTCAGAAGGTCTGTATTATGATGTGCTGATATAATAATGCAATCGTTGTGGGTTACACTGTGAACTTTGACCTCACAAACTTAACAAGGATGAGAATTTAAATGTTACACAAAAGTTTGGCAAAGTATTAATACAATCAAACATCAAATATTTGGAATTCTGTGTTTTATTAAATAATATATATATATATATATATATATATAGAGCTGACAGTAAATGTTATGTTACATGAAAATATATTCCTTCCCTACCCCCTTCCCTTATTTCATAACCATTCCTTAAAAGTCAACAAAATACAAACTATAAATATTTACATCATAGACAAAAACTTCCACAAAACTAGCACAAATTAAGTGCCATTACATATTGCTCACATTCACTTTTACTCTCATACACACACACACACGCACGCCACAAAACAGTTGGATACCACTACACCCTGTAGAAAATTCTCATTATTAAAGTGAATGAAAATACACATACATAAGTTTGATATTTTTCTTACACAAAACCAAGCCTCAATAAACAATTTCCTCATGAACATAACAAAATTTTGTAACTGCCCAGTTAACACCTCACAACTCACAATATATATTTACCGTATATACCCCTATTATGGCCACACGTCTATTTATAGACACCCCTTTACAAAGGGGATCTATGGTAGATTCAAAGTTTCAAGGTTTCTAATTGATGGTGACAAAATCCACTTCGTCCGTCTTATGGTGATTAGCAATATCCAAAATGCTGTGTATATTAAAGCAACTGCCTACACCTGTATAAGGCAAAATTAAAAATAAAGGTAGGTCACTCAGGCACTTATTTCAAGAAATCTTCAGAGCATGCAAATTTTTTTTAGGAAAAAAAAAATAAGGTCTAGTTCTCAGGAACTTTTTTTCAGAAATAAATGCAGGCAAGCGTATAATTTTTTTTTTTATATAAGTTCAGATATAAATGTCAAATGATAAGGAAAAACATGATAATAACGGATTTATATGCCAAACAAGTAAAAGCACTGCATAACAGAGGAAAATTTATCAAAATTGTATAATTTTATCCTCTTGAAAGAAATGTCCGGGCAGCAGCAGCTCAACATTGGTAAGTTTCTATTGAAAATAAAAATAAAATTGCTTGATGCAGGGGTTTAAAATTGACACAGGTGGTGCCTGAGAACCATACCTTTCATTTTTTTTTGCCTTCCTTCTTAGTATAGGTTTTTGATGAACACTGAACATAATCGGGAGAAACATGATAATTATCAAAATATTTTGCTTAACAGGTAAAACACAAAAAACATAAAAATTTTTGGATATTTTATTATTTTTCTGAAAGAATGTTGAGTGACTGGAGCTCAAAATTAGTACACTTCTACTGAAAATCAAAACCAAAAAATTCTTAAGGGGCCGGGGGGGGGGGGGGGGGAGGTGTAAAAATGATGCTCACAGTGCCTGAGAAACCAACCCATTATGTTTTCTCCTGTTTTTGGTCAAATAATGCTATTTTGTTTCAATATGAATAGTGGGAAGGTATACCCTGCCATGTATGACAGTGCTTCAGATGATCAGTATATATCACCTAGTACCAATGTCAGGATTGATAAATTCTGTCCCTAAGACCTACAATGTTAACCCCTCTAAGACTGAAACATAACACGGTTCTCATACATTTATTCAGTTCTCACACATTGTGTTCTTGTAGCTCTGGTTGACTCTGATGGGGGAGACCTCTGGTGGAAATTTGCTACACAAGTTTATCATAAGCTGGTCATATGCTCATCAACTTAATATAAAGTATTCCAGTTATAAGACAACCATGAAGCAGGGCTGGCTATACCTTTCATCTGAATAGTTTACAAATTTAAATATAATCTAAATATTTAAATATTGGCACTGACAATACACACATCAGTACCACACGCCAAAGATGCCCCAGCACCTCTGACTTGGCAATTACAGTCATTCCATATTCATTTATCTGGAGGTGTACATAACTCAAAAAGTATGCTTGACCACTGTGTAATGATCAGTAGCGCCTTCCTCATGTTGAGCCCAGTGCATCTCTCACTGAGAAACTGTCAGTCAAACTCATTTCAACTGTACTCAACAGAGTTTGTCTCAAGTTAAACTTTCAATGCAGATTATTCACAGTTTCATTTACAATCAACTTCAGTGCTGCTTCTGTTTTCTGCATTAAACTCAACCGTAGTGACCTTGTACTTCAACGTTAGTTTCAGTTCACAGGAACTACAGTTCTCTGCAATTCCCAGGTTCAGGATCTATAACTGGACACCAGGACACATCTTCGCTGAGCGCTGTAACTGGAGTTTTCACTAGTACTAAAAACAAACTGGAGTTCGACCCTGCCAATGGTGTTAGAGTGTATCCAACTGGAGCTTGTCTCAGGGCTGCTCCTGATATGAAACATACAAATCAACAGGAGCTAGATTTCCTTTCTGATATAGAAAAAAACTCCAACTGGAGATAACTAGAGTTCAGCTCCAGTTTTACGTATTTTACTAAACCAGGGCTGTGCTCCATATTTGTATCTGATACAGTACATTCAACAGGAACTCAATTCACCACCACTTACTGTATGACACATTTCTGCTGTACATTTCTGCTCCTGGCATTGAGCATCAGTATCAACATGAGTTTGTCTCTGAGTAACGCCTGGTCTTATACTCACAGTTCAAGTGTTTGTCATATCCTTTGGTGCATTCCATCGAACTGGAGTTTCGGTCCTGGTGTACACTATCAAAATTAACCGGAGTTTACCTTTTCTGATATTACAAATGACCTGTGTGCAGTTAATGGCCATATATCCAACAAGCCATTTGCACTGGAATCTGAAAGTTAAAACCCAGTTCTTCTGTCTCTTCGCACTTAGGAATAATGCACAAAGTAGGTTTACAATGCCATACACATTGACCACAGGTTAGAAACTGGAGGTGCAGTATAAAATAACGCACACCAGTGTGTACCGCTACACAAAAACCAGCATGCTACCAACGATAATATCTGTCTTATCTCTCACAACCTGCAGGCCCATACACATTTACACACAGTCATACACACGCATACACAAGATGACAATGTTGCAGACCAGACTTCTCAGCACATTGAGATGGTGACATTGATACCAAGATTCCCGTTATCAGCAAACAGCTGTGCTATATTGTCATCAAATACCAAACAGTCACTATTTCTTATTGCAGACTGTACTCCGTCGTGTATGCTTCGTGGCGTTGCTTCCCAAGTTAACCTTCTTCTGTGGCCATTCAATTCAAGTCTACAACAAGCAGAGACATCTAGTGGTTTAGGAAGAAACTACAATAAGGTATCTAACATAGAATAAACACAAAATTATACATATAGAAACAGAGTCATCTAGCAGTTTCTACAGAAACTAGAGAGATATCCATCAGAATTTATCTACGAGAAATATAATCATATGAACAAGTAACTGATCTGCTTATTCAAGTCTCCAACAAAAGCAGAGCTATCTGGTGGCTTCATCTGAAACAAGTGTGACATCTGACTGTACAAACCTTCCGGAAACATTTCCTTCATTTTCTTAATGAAATAACAAATTAATGGATAACCCCTTCAATTATAGGCTCCCACTATTAGAAGCATATACTATCACTTGACAAGCCACCAGGGTTTCTTCAGTTGTGCCCTTCAAAACCAAGGTTACGAGGTTCACAAAAATCTTATATATCAAAAGATTTGACCTTGAAGGTGAAGATCAAGGTCACAGGTTTTCAAACTCTCTCAACAACTTATAATCTGACATCTTTCATTTTGATTTTCAGACAGATATATCTATCCATTTGAGAAACAATATTTTTCACCAAATATGGAAATATTCAAGGTGAAGGCCACTCTCATAGTAAAGGTCATGACCCCAATTTATATATACCTTATCCCAAAGCCCAAATCTATGTATTTGCATAATATGAAAGAAATCTACACATTAGTTTTTTACTTATAATGCTCGAAGTACTGTCAAGTGGCAATAATGGGGGTATTAAAAGGCACAAAACAAGAAAAGGATAATAGGTGGTGCCACCAGTTTCTGGTACATGACAACCCTATCAAAAATCTTTGGTCAACTGGATTTTTGGATCAATCCATGCAAGATTTCTTGAGATATTTAAGAATTGGTGTGATTTTCATCCAAATTGGACCTATTCAAGGTCATTCTCCTAGTAAAGATCATGAGCCCATTTTATATAGGCTCTGTCCTCTTACCCATATCTATACACATGTCAAGATTGGTAAAGATCCGTGAAATATCGTGCAGACAAGATTTATCTGCAGCAGCAGGACCGTAATGCTTCCATAGTATCCCTGACTTTGTCTTGGGATACAATTAGATATTTCACCATAAAGTGCCCCCTTTAGGGGAAGAGAGCAAACTAAAAAAGTGCTTTTGTTTGCCAGGTGAAAAAGGACAGAAATGCAGATGGCTCCACCAATCAGGAAGATGTGACAAGAGGGGGGAAAGACAAGTTGCACTCAGTGACTTCATGTATCTCACGTATCACTACTGACATTTCAGACTGTACCCACTGATGCTTACGCTCTTTACACAGCGCTTTAACTATAGGCCTACTTCCAATATGGTAAGCGCTGTTTGTTATGACCTTGTATCCTGATTTGCTACACCAGAGGGGAGCACCGTATTTTTGTCCATTCAGATGAGACCTTGTGCTCAAAGACACAGCCAAGCCAGAAATACACGTAGCCAATCATGATCATTTTGTTTTGAGTGACAGCTTATCACCCCGGTAACCGTCTGAACAGGCCAAAGGCTCAGAGAGAATTGCCACAGACTTGGTTTGCTTAGGGCCTTTGGCACATAGGATGCCCAGCTGGTGAGCTGTAATTCAAATGAAACGTAACAACAAAGGCTGCGTGCACACCTCGCTGGCTGGTTTCAGTTCTGCAGACTACAGATACATGGCTATGCTAACACAGTCATACTGTCAGAATCTAATCGTCGATGATGCGTGTATGCAGAGGGAGCAATTGAAATTCGACCGTAAACTGTCTTCAAACTGTGCTTGAAGTGTAGCTATGGGCGGAGCCAGGATGCCTGTCAAGTTTTGTTTATTAGTATCTGGTTGGCTGCTTGTCACATCATCACGTTTTGTTCAGCGGACAACAAACCGCCATCTGGTGTCTAAATATATCATAAACGGTCAAAGCTGGCAGCGTGAAAATCAGTTGCTTCTTTAGAAGCATAAGATTTCCACTGCCTCGGGGGCAACTGATGCTTACCAGAATATTATGTAAACTCCACCAATTAAGAATTTAAGAAACATTTCATCAAAGTTTATTAAAAGTATACTTTCTGGGCGTTTTCTTGTGAAGTGACAGCAAACAATGGCACCATTTAACTGAAAATATATTTATGCTATATTTATGGTACCAAATACTCTCATCATCCAATCAATGTCTGTCGAAAAGTATGACTGACCATGTCACTTTAATCAATATGACATGCCAAATTGCTTCAAATTCCTTGCAAGATACGGTGGTGCTTTCTTTGTCAACAATTGCTGGAGCACCTGGTTGATTCACTGACAGGTATTTCAAAATATTTTGACTTTGTAAATAAATATAACCAAAACCTGACTTGAGCCCCCTGGTGGGATAGTCTATACTTCTTGGTCTCAGATAGATTGTTCTCAACACAATCACTGATAATTTGGTTCATACAATATATCCTGGCAGATTTAATATCAGGAAACTCTGTTGCTAGGTCTAAGATCTTAAACATTCTCTCACAAATGCTGCACTCACACACAAACTACCCACCTGTAGGCAAAGCTCTCTGCTTGTTTCTTCGTGCCGATCAACTGAACGATGGCGTAGAACTGCTGCTCATCGTACTTTTCTTGTTTCTCCAGAACAAGCATAAAATGGTGGCCAAAACATGACTGCATCATTACCCAGTCTACTGCTCCTGGCAGATTTATATCTGTGGCTAGAAAGACTATGTCCTCACCTGAAATTCAATACAAACCATTGATAATTATTTTTTCAAGTTGTTTTAAAGCCTCCATTTTTTAATGCTGACTCATCATTTTCTCAAGCCAAGTATTTACATCTGCAGAGTTCCGTTCGGTTTGGGACTATGTGACTGGGGTGGTAGCACTCGCTTCCTGTCAGTTTTTTATTTTATATTCCGGTGTCTACCGCACCTGCAGGTCCTGGGTGTGTAATAAACCCCATTGCTGGCTCATAACTCAAGGGAACTTCCCAAAGACGCACAGGTTTGTGAGTGATACACAGCTGTGGAGCACAACCTTCCCATCAAGCCTGCAGTAAGCTCACCCTGGGTTGGGGCCAACCATCAAAATCTCACTGTTCCTAGGCTGAGATTTGAACTTGCGACCTCCAGGTTTAGTCCTGTGCTTCTATCCTGGGCCACAGAAGTCGGTTGATAAATGTTTGTAAGGAGAAACAAGGGCTTCAATATAATGATGATATACAGTGAAATCTTGCCTGATGAAGACAACGCTATCATGCCTATTCCCAGTAAGATGACTGGTTTTTTTTTGGTCCCAGACTAATGTAATTCATGATAAAAACCTGATCATCGAGGCCTCTGACAAGAACCAACATAATTATCGATGGCTATGACAAAATCAAAGTTAAATAAAGACCACATAAATACCTACAGCAAGCAGACCAAAATTTTAAAAAGTGCGAAGAGGATTTTTTTCTTTTTTGGTATTTCATGATATTTCAACATTTTAGGCATATTAAGAGCAGTTGCAACCAATGTCACCTTTCAATTGGCAACATCAAGAGAATGGAATAATTTGTTATTACTAAACTGTGGCTTCATCACTGCCAGGTACAAATATCAGGACCACACCTGGGCAGGTGTCCTATAGTAATTAGCTTTTCTTTAGAACTGTCAATCCATTGTCATCTCCCAAACCCTCCCAGCAACTCCCCTAAATCTGATCAGCAGATTGGTCCCTATGATGGGATGTGCACTATCAATTTAAGAAATTAAGACACATCAGACATCCATTTTGGCCACAAGGCAGCCATCTTGGAATCTGGGAATAGAGGGCCTGAAGTATCCAAAGTTTTGCGCTGTAACTTACCATGTTAAAAAGTGAAACTTTTGTGCTGTTACTGGGAACAACAGGCCTGAGGTATAGATACTTTTAAGCTGTTACCCTGTAAAGTAATGATACTTTTGTGCTCTTACTTACCCTGTAAAGCAGTAATACTTTTGTGCTCTTACTTACCCTGTAAAGCAGTAATAGTTTTGTGCTCTTACTTACCCTGTAGAGCAGTAATACTTTTGTGCTCTTACTTACCCTGTAAAGCAGTAATAGTTTTGTGCTCTTACTTACCCTGTAAAGCAGTAATACTTTTGTGCTCTTACTTACCCTGTAAAGCAGTAATACTTTTGTGCTCTTACTTACCCTGTAAAGCAGTAATACTTTTGTGCTCTTACTTACCCTGTAAAGTAGTGATACTTTTGTGCTGTTGCATGAGATGCGGCATCACCTGCTCTAGAGATCCCTGCCACTTACATGAAGCTCCCGGACATGGGCAGCAATAAGGCCTAAAATTATAGTGATTTGTGTGTCAATATAACAGTGAACTAAATCATCCTTACAGCAGAATTATAATGATTTATTTATAACTGCCAGATTTGTTATCAACTGTCAGCCTTTTATGACATTAGTATCTCCACCGCAACATTCATCACAATCACCATCATTATTACTACCACATTCATCATTATCATTATTTCCACCAGCACATTCATCATCACCACCATCAACATCACTACTTATTCATTCATTATCATCACCATCATCACCACCACCACCTCCATCACCATCATCATCATCATCACTACTACTACATGCATCATCACCATCATCACCACCACCACCATCATCACTACTACGACACAGATCATCATCACTTCTACTACATGCATCACCATCACTACTACTACATGCATCATCATCACTACTACTACATGCATCATCACCATCATCACCACCACCAAAATCATCACTACTACGACATGAATCATCATCACTTCTACTACATGCATCACCATCACTACTACTACATGCATCATCATTACTACTACTACATGCATCATCACCATCACCACTACTACATGCATCATCACCATCATCATCATCAATACTACTACATGCATCTTCATCACCATCACCATCACCACTACTACATGCATCATCACCATCATCAGCACCACCAACATCATCACTACTACGACATGGATCATCATCACTTCTACTACATGCATCACCATCACTACTACTACATGCATCATCATTACTACTACTACATGCATCACCATCACTACTACTACATGCATCATCACCATCATCAGCACCACCAACATCATCACTACTACTACATGGATCTTCATCACTTCTACTACATGCATCATCATCACTACTACTACATGGGTCTTCATCACTACTGCTACATGCATCATCACCATCATCAGCACTACCAACATCATCACTACTACTACATGGATCTTCATCACTACTACTACATGCATCATCACCATCATCACCAACATCATCACTACTACGACATGGATCATCATCACTTCTACTACATGCAGCACCATCACTACTACTACATGCATCATCATTACTACTACTACATGCATCACCATCACTACTACTACATGCATCATCACCATCATCAGCACCACCAACATCATCACTACTACCACATGGATCATCATCACTTCTACTACATGCATCACCATCACTACTACTACATGCATCATCATTACTACTACTACATGCATCACCATCACTACTACTACATGCATCATCACCATCATCAGCACCACCAACATCATCACTACTACTACATGGATCTTCATCACTTCTACTACATGCATCATCATCACTACTACTACATGGATCTTCATCACTACTGCTACATGCATCATCACCATCATCAGCACCACCAACATCATCACTACTACTACATGCATCATCACCATCACCACTACTACATGCATCATCACCATCATCATCATCACTACTACTACATGCATCTTCATCACCGTCACCATCACTACTACTACATGCATCATCACCATTATCAGCACCACCAACATCATCACTACTATGACATGGATCATCATCACTTCTACTACATGCATCACCATCACTACTACTACATGCATCATCATTACTACTACTACATGCATCACCATCACTACTACTACATGCATCATCACCATCATCAGCACCACCAACATCATCACTACTACTACATGAATCTTCATCACTACTGCTACATGCATCATCACCATCATCAGCACCACCAACATCATCACTACTACTACATGCATCATCACCATCACCACTACTACATGCATCATCACCATCATCATCATCACTACTACTACATGCATCTTCATCACCATCACCATCACCACTACTACATGCATCATCACCATCATCAGCACCACCAACATCATCACTACTACTACATGGATCTTCATCACTACTGCTACATGCATCACCATCACTACTACTACATGCATCATCATTACTACTACTACATGCATCACCATCACTACTACTATATGCATCATCACCATCATCAGCACCACCAACATCATCACTACTACTACATGGATCTTCATCACTACTGCTACATGCATCATCACCATCATCAGCACCACCAACATCATCACTACTACTACTACATGCATCATCACCATCACCACTACTACATGCATCATCACCATCATCACTACTACTACATGCATCTTCATCACTACTGCTACATGCATCATCACCATCATCACCATCATAATCTCTACTAATACATGCATCACCATCATCACTACTACAACATTCATTATCACCACCACCACCACCATAAACACTAATACTGTCATCATTATCAACACCATCACTACTACTACATCATAGTCACCATCATCATCTCCATCACCACATTAATCATCACTACTACTACATTCATCATCCCCATCATCAGTATCATTACCACTAATGCATCTATCATCACCATAATCATCATCATCACTACTATTAAGTTCATCATCACCACCATCATCTCAACCACCACCATCACCATCATTATTACTACTACATTCATCACCATCATCACCACTACTACATTCATTATGTCTCCCACCATATTTATCATTACCATTACTACCACACTCATCATCTTTATCATTATGAGCTTAAAAGGAGTGCATTTTGCTAGATATTATTCTACATCTGTCTTTCAAATTAACTAATACATCCCATAATTTCAGCAATTGTTTCATGGCTCATCTACCGCATTTCCATACAGTATTGTTCCTTGAAAGGACAGCCAGACAAACAAGGACAATACAATTTTTACAGTATATATTATATCTATAAGTGTGCTTAACAGAAATTGTTTCAGGTACCTGAATTCACATGTATCTTCATGATCTGGCTTCTCTGTATGTAAGAGCGTGACTGCGCAACCACTGGATGAGTATTTACAAGGAAACATCACGGAAGTCGCTACTTTTTCCATCGCCAGGTTGCGGATATTACCTGTGAAAAGCATCATAATTAATTGTAAACTATAAGCTTTCTAACATACACTGTTATAATGTCAGATGCACATTATAATTACCTGTAGAAAGTTCTTAGGTGATTTTTCCTCTATCATATATGTGAATACCTTCAAACTGAAATATTAAATTTTGATTCAATAAAACATTTTAAACCAGCATGAGTTAGTTTTTGTAATGCAAAAATAGGTATGTGTCTCCCCTGTCTAAGGGCCTTCAATCCCAAAATTTGAGGAATAAAATATGGACTACTTCAAAGTTTGAGGTTCACAAATATTTTAGCTTTCTGAAGATCTGAGCTTGAAGATTAAGGTAACCTGTTTTTGAATACCTATGAGACTTTGGTAGAAACAATTCATGTGTAAAATTTCTTAGTAGTAGTTCAGCAGTTACAGTACTGACTGAAGATGTTTTTGCTTATCAAGCAGCTCCAGGTTGCTGTGGTAAAGACCTCAGCCATGCGCGCTCCTTAAGCATTGTTCTCAGAGCCAACAGACGCAATGCCACAAAGCCAAGCAAAATTTTGCGTGAGACCGCCACCGTCGAACCCGCACCGGCGACTTATAGGAAAGCTATCGGACCCACAGCCACAAAGGCAGAAGCAACCCATATTCCCTTCACTAATCTCAGTAGCGGAGACCCAGCCATGTCAATCAAGAGCTGAACCTTATCTTTGAACAACAGAGCTTTGAGACAGATCACCATTTTATACTTGCAGTTTTGGCCATTTAGATTGTGAAGTTTTGCAATTATTTTTGTCATCAGAAAGCAATAGTTATAATATTCACAAGAGATATCTATTTCAAATTATTTGACCTTGAAGGTCGAGGTCAAAGTCATCTTTTGAACTCCTCAGAGTTTTGGTAGAAACAAATCAAATTGAAATTTCATGAAAAAATATCAAGCAGTAAAAAAGTTATCATGTTCACAAAACACAGATGACAGACCAAACACAATATGTCTCCGCCTATTTGAGGGGTGACATATTTTCATATTTAATCAAGAAAGACACACAATAGAGGCACAAAAAAAAAACACTCGAGATTTCATCATGTAATGTAATATTAGCACACTAAAAAGTGGCCTGCAGTAAACTGGGTGCTTAAAATAGCATACTATGTAAAACATTCTATTAATGAAATGTTAAAATATGAAAATAAAAGAAAATATCAAAATATGTATACCAGTAACACAAACACTGTACCAAGTTAAAACACTATATAAAATTATGGGTCAAATATTAATGTAAAACTACTTTTTTTTTCTTTTTCTTTAATAATGTTTAACCACTTCTTGATTTATCTGAATTAGGGTTTTTTTTCAAGCGCTGCTGCCTTAAAATCTCACCACAAAGGTTCCAGGCAACAAAGGGTCTGAGACAGGGATATCTCGCCACTAGGGAATGAAGTACAACTGTTTAAGTACTTACCTAACGCCCCTCTGCATGTAGGGCAGCATGTGAGTTTTGGACGGCAGCTGGAACAAACAATATGGCCACTAGGACACTGCATGATTGGAGGAAGAGCGTAGTCGAAGCAGACAGGACACTCAAACAGACTTGCCAGATCATTCCCATTTCCATTGCCAGGGACAGGAACTGCTTAAAATTAAAATACACCATTATAAATAATATGTGAAACCCGTATATCATAACCTTCTCATTCATAACAACACTGCTAATATTCAACAGCGTTCAAATGATGAGATGTTCTGCATTTGGTTAAATTCACATAATGATACCAGGCAAATGGATATGCTATACTTCCTGACAAAAGATGATTTTTAAGTTACCACCACAATTGATCTTGCCCAAGAGTATGTGCACTGCAAATAAAAGGCAGTTTGAGAGATTTCATTGCTCTGGTACAGGTAAAGAATATAAAAATTTAAACAAACTGATTCAGAAGTTGAGATTCAACTACAATTTAATTGGTTTAAACAATATTTTTATTGCAAAACAAAGCAATGAGGATTGGAAAACAGGGCACAGCCCTATATCAATTCCTCTCCTCCATCAATATGTTATTAAATAATCCTCTGTATGAAACACATTTACATTGTTACATTATGCTGTTGATACATGGATTACGTAATATGGCATACAACTGACATAAATATGTTAATCTATATTTACACCTGAGCAATACAAGCAAAGACTAAACAAGATAAAATAAATTATTTACAATTGGAGAACAATACCTTATATAATTTATATAATTTACTAACCTCTAATATTTCCCAAATTCAAATTTACTTAAAACGTTTAGTTGCCACTATAAACCGCTGTATATTATCAAAAAGTTCACAATTCTCTGTTACAGACAGATTATTGCTTCCATGTAGTAAGATATATTCACTTCTGTACTGCATTGATACCTTCGTAAAGAGTTCTTCTCTCATATTCACATAAAGGGGGCAATACAAAAAATAGTGCTCAGGGGTCTCTACCGCGAGACCACAAGAGCAAAGCGGATTTTCTAAACAATGGTTTTTAAATAAATGCCCATTCAGGGAGCTGTGACCAAGACGCATTCTTGTATGATGTATTTGTGCCTGTCGGTTACCCATGTACTGACTGTAATATTTGGGGGGCTTCTGCAAATTTCTTTCTAAATTTTTCCTGAAAATTGAGACGGATGGGCTGTTTCTTGTAATTGGATCTAACGTATTCCACAAACAAGTCGTTGATAAAAGGAAACTGTTTTGCCGTAAAGACGTACGAGCTGCTGGCGGACGCAGATTATACTTGTTACGCAATTCATATCCATTGCTTCCAACCTCATCAGGTAATAAGTCGCACATATATGGTGGTGCCAACCCATTTACCATTTTATAGAACAAAATAAGCTTTTTAATACTCCGTCTCTCACTTAGTAGTTGCCATCCTGTTTCTTTGTAAATTAAATTGTGACTGGTGCCCTTTATTGCACCAGTCACTATTCTCGCGGCACTCAGTTGAACTGATTCAATTTGACGTACTAGAGCCTCATTGCACCCATCCCACAGTTCACAAGCATATTCTAAGACAGGCCTAATAAAAGAGAGATACAAAATTTCCAAAGCATTCCTATCTAGTCTATACATAAGTGATCTCATGACATCTATTCGCCTACTGGCTTTTTCGCAAATATAATTTATGTGATCTTTCCACGTGCAACGTTCGTTCAAAATAACACCCAAATGTTTGTGATTCGACACCGATAGAAGCGGCTGTCCTAGCATTGATACAGGCGGTATTGTTACAGTTCTCCTGGTGAAAGTTAACATTTCTGTTTTTCGAGGATTAAATGTGACGAACCATTTCTCAGCCCATTTCTCAATAGATAACAAATCATTGGTTAGGCTCTTAGACATACTTTCCATGTTTCTCCCTACATTAAATATTGAAGCGTCATCCGCATACAGTCGGATGTTGGTGTTTACACATTCTACCATATCATTGAAATATACTAAGAACAGCAGCGGGCCCAGTATTGAGCCCTGTGGGACGCCAGCTGGAACATGCATGCAGGATGAGGAATGACCATTTATCACTACTCTTTGCATTCTGTTATACAAATAATCAGAAAACCATTTAAGTAAATTACCTTGAACACCCATTTTACTTAGTTTAAATATAAGGCCCTCGTGCCATACCCTGTCGAATGCATTTGATGCGTCCAAAGATATAAATATAGTTTCATTTTCCGAATCAACGGCTCTGGTTATAATGTCATAAATCTCACATAGTTGATAAGTACAAGAATCGCCCGGCCTGTATGCTGACTGGACTGATGTTAATCTGTTATTCCTTTGCATAAAGTTGAACACATACTTAAACACACATCGCTCAAATACTTTGCTTACACAATTAATTAATGAAACTGGTCTATAGTTACTCATATCCTGTTTACAACCCTTTTTATAAAGTGGTATAACATTGGAAAGTTTCCATTTACTTGGAAAGTTTGCGCTTTGGAGAGACCAATTGAATATTCGTGTTAAATTCTTAGTTATAGAACTTGCAGTCATCTTGAGCATGCGCTGTGTGATGCCGTCTGGTCCACAGGCCTTATTTACATCAAGACACATTAAAATATCAGAGACATCTTGTTCTGTAATGGTAATATTACATAACATTTCATCAGCATCATGGCTTTGTGATGAAAAAAGGCTTGTCGTCGGGTCAAGAGTTGATTTCTCAACAAAATATTGATTAAAGCATTCAGCTTTTTCAATGTCGTCAGCGACCACAACGTCACCAACAACAAGTGGTGGTATTGTATTCAGAGTTGACGCCTGCCTTAAATGAGATTTTATCAGTTTCCACCAAACTTTTGAAGGAACAGAACCGGGAGAGTTAATTTTACCATCTAGATTACGATAATAATTATATTTCGCTAACCTTACTTGCTCAATGACCATATTGCGTGTTTGTCTAAACAGGGCCCAATGTTCTGATTTATTTGTCCTTTTTGCCCTTGCGTGTAATCTATTTCTCTTTCTGATGTAGCGTCTCAGATTACTTGTGAACCATGGTTTGTCAGACGGTCTAATTGTTACATTTTTATTTGGAATGTTCCTACTGACAGCGTTTATAAAGTTATTTGTCCAGCTGTCTACTGCAATATTTATATCTTGCGTTTCGTCCACATTATAATCAGCTAGTTCTGTGTTAAGGCCGTGTATGTCAGCATTGTCATACTTATAAATTTTCCTTACATAACTTCTGTCTTTTTTTATCTTTACGTTAAGTTTCATACGTACAGGATGATGGTCACTGCAAAAAGGAGGAGACGTGCCTGCTTCAATCACCAGATCGGGGCACGTGGTTGCTATCATGTCTATACACGTAGCAGTATATTCTGTTATCCTGGTGGGTTCCTTTATTAAATTAGTAAAACCGAATGCTGACAATATGCGTTTAAGAGGAACACTATAACTGGTATTTAACAAATCAACATTAAAATCTCCTAAAATGATGATGCCCCCAATATTAGTCTCTTTAGCTAATTCAAGAGACGACTCTAGCCGATTCCAATAGTCAACCCTTTCATTTGGCGGCCTATAAAATACCCCTATTAAAAAATGTGCAGCACAGTGCAGTTCAACCCACACACATTCAACCCCGTTAACTTCTAGGTCTTGTCTTCGTTTTATTGGCACCTTACAAGCCGCATAAATTGCCACACCACCTCCCCTGCTAGTTTCGCGATCGCATCGTAGCGGTTCTTGGAACCCATTCATTACTATTTGAGAGTTTGTTATGTTGCTGTTAAGCCAGGTTTCCGTCAGCGCAATTATGTCATAGTCACCTAATTCCACGGAAACATGGTCAACTTTGGATAAAAGGCTTCTTACATTCACGTGAACCATTGACAGCGAACTCAGTGCACTGACCGTCCCAGTCGGTCCTGGATTGGGATGAATATCCCCTGCATTACACAATCTTACCCAAGAATAATCATACAGACAATAAAAATGTACCTTGTGAACCTGTAAACTGGATACAGTGGTTATATAAGAGGTTACGTAAGCGCACAGGTTTAAGTTACTATGAACACTATTTCTCTTGTGGGTTCGTTTGTTACCAGTTACGTTAATCTCTATTACGTGGAAAGTTGTATTCAGGTGTACAAGATACGTGAACCCACATAACATTATAATGACACCCGATAGACCCCGTGACTACTTGAAAGTTACATTGTATTTGACGAGTATTTTGTTCTCCATAAGGAATAGATACCTGAAAAGACATAATCAAAATAATTGAAATCGAACTGAACAGTATGTACAATAAAGATACTGAATAAGAAACAAAATGCAGTGCAAAGAATATATAAAGCTCATTTAGTGTTATTTTCAACATGATAAGATTCATGTTTCAATAACGGACAAAACAAGCGGAAGCTGCGTGGGTCATATTTGTGCTTTCTCCAACTGATTTTATAAGTAATGCTTTGTATTTAAACAACAGTGTTTCCTGTCAATTGTAAAAAAATAGTGAAACTCAGCCATATAATATATGTCTATAATATACTTGAGGCATCAAAGTGTTCTATCGCTCTGAGTCTATGTTTCCCAGCGTCCATATCTGTTTTTCATTATGAACTCTGATCACCTTCTGTGTATTGCCCCTCGTTATCCTCACAAATACGTTTCCGTCAAATGTCCAGGTGTCTGTAACTTGTTTTCTGCGCTTAAGTTCACGGCATTGGTAGGCCAGAGTCGCTCTATACTTCGTTAAATCTTCTGCCAGATATATGTTTGTCCCCTTCAATTTAGCCTTTGCATGGAAAAACCGGGACCGGATACGATAGGTCGAAAAACGAACGATGATGGGTCGAGGCTTTCCATTTTGTGCGGGTTTACCCGACCGATGAGACCTCTGGATGTGAGAGAGAGTGATATCATCTATACCAAGCTTATTGTTACAAATGTCCAACACAATACTGTCTGTGTCTTCCTTCTCACTTTCTGGCACTCCAAAAACCCTTACGTTTATTCGTCTTGTGTATTGTTCTAGTGCATCTACCTCCAACTGTAATTCCTCGTTTTTTTGTTTCAATGTCACAATTTCTTGTGTTTGACTGTTGATTGTTTCTTTTTGTTTTGTTATTTCGTCGCCTTGATCAGAAACCTTAGCGGCTAAGGTGTTCATGGCTGAAGATATGGTTTTTGCTATTTTTGTTTCGAGGATAGGCCAAAGCATGTCTGAAAGGGCCGTTATGACTCGGGTATCAGTCAGTGCGGCGGGGAGTGCTTGAGCAAGGGCATCGGCCAAATCTGAGTGTGGTATCTCATGGGGGGCTAAAGCACTATGCTCACCTGTCATTTCCCTTTTTCTCTTAGAGTCCGGCTTTTTACTTGCACTGTCACTGATGTTTGCAGTTTGTGATGTGAACTGACTTTCCATGATTGGCTGTGAATCCTCATACACAGTCTGTAATGAGTCCCGAATAGTTTCACCGAGTGTCCCCTCCATATGTTACCATGAGCAGTCTAGTTTATATTGTTGGTAAAATATCTCCAAATTCCTGTCAATACACAGATATATTCCGTCTACTGCATTGAGTCTAATACTGGTTAATCCATTTAGGTGTTGTTTGAGATATCTTTCACTTTACTCGCTCTCTGGACCCCACAAACAGCGCTGCCACTTTAAGTGCCGCCTGGCTCGTCCGCCATCTTAATTACAATTTAATTGATGGGTTGCAATTCATTGCACAGATCATTCAATACATTGTTACACCTACTAGAAATATATTTGTTCTAACAAAACAGAGGTACAGCTTGAAAGGGATGGGCCAGATCTGATTAAAAACATGACTTAAATTAATGTGGTTTAAATTTATATACCAAAACAATTGTTCAATAACAAATTGATGATTTCTTGAATTCAGTCACCAATAAACAAGCAGAATTTATATACCGTAATAGAAAATGTTATTTTAATTAAAAAATATTAAATCATTTGTATTTTATATTTATTTTCAGCGGCATGCATAAATTTAGCAATGGTCTTGTTTGTTTTGTTCTTAGAAAGTTAGTAGTGGTCAGTATATTTTATGCTTCCAAAGTGTTCTTGTATTTAATTTGCAGATTTAAGGTTCTGTAGATTTAATAGCAGGAAACTATATTTTCTCATCAGCCATGCATATCTGGCCTTACAGTTACTGAAACACTGCTGTTAATGAATAAACAATTATGATTAACATTAAATAGCAATTAAATCATCTAATTACCATCTTATCAGTCTGCAACAGGACTTTCAGTAATAGCTGTAATTGAGTAATTAACGTCCTAGAAATAGATCAGATTGTGGCCCAGCAATCACAAACTGAGAAAATTTAAAATATAAATAGATGTCTGCATGAAACAAGGGACCCATGGGTCACGGCGCTCAGCTGATCGTGACTGGACTATAAATGTTTCTCCACTGTGATACTATAACGAGTCGATAAAGCTTATGAATATCATGTACATGTTGGGCTATTATAAAGGAATGTAATGTAATATGTGAGTAAATGATAAATGAAATTACCTGACTGATGGATTAATAGAGTCAAATAAAGTGGTTTATTTTTTATTTATTTAGGAGGGGTTGAAAATTGTGATATATTTGAGCAAATAGGAATGCAATGACAGCAGTAATAAGCAGTAGTAGAATGATGATAAGGCTATTTGGTGAAGGATCTAAAGTGTATGGTAGTCTGCAAGCGTTCAATTTGACAGATATGCTGTTATGATTAACTATGCTGATGAAGTGATTTATGAATATCTGACTGTATGACACAATATCTCTTTAGTCTTGACAAGGTACATTATTGTGATGCCCAATATGTCTACATATTACACAATATTGACATAATTTCTGGCATGTACATAGGTACCTATGGACGAATAGTTATACAAAATATTAAAGTATGAATATATCTGATTCATCTTGTTCTTGCTTACTGAGGCTGACTTTGGGATGGGGTTCGGAGAAGGGAAAAGTGAGGGCAGCACGAAGGTGGATGTAGAAATATTCTATTGTAAAATTTTTCATTTATATAAGAATATGAAAAGCTAAGAGGAAAGGGGCCCTCCTACTTGGTTATAGTAAAGTTCTAAATATATGATTGCAAACTAATACTCTGACAAGACTGTCATGAAGAAAAACAGTAAAAGTTTTGAGATACTGTGTTGCATACGAAAATTTACAGATGGACAGGCAAGTGGACAGAATGGACTAATACCTTTATTTCACTTTCAAGAGAATAATGCATTTAAGTTTATATATAATCCTTTTTTTTTAATTAGATCCACTTCTTCCATTAAGAAGTATTTATTTGAATCATTTTTTTATTTACAGGTTTATAAATTTTTAATTAAAAAACCTGAAAATATAAGTTAAAATATTAGAATTGTTGCAAAAGTTGCAATCATTATATATACAGAGTAAAAAACATTTGGTCATATTATGCATACACATATATTTTATTATTTTTAAATCATAAATGTTTAAACTGATTTTAAAAGAAAATAATGCCACAACATGGCATCTACAAGAATATTCCTTGAATCACTATTAAAAAGTTTTGCACATTGGAGTTTTCAGGACATGCTTAATTTTATTCACCAAAATAAAATAAAAGTAAATTTGATAAAATAAAACATCTTTTCAAATAAAGTATACACACTGTTGGTTGAATGAGGGACAAACAATATCATTGTGCTAATTACTATCCCAGTTTTAATTAATTACTGGAATTAATAGTCAATTTCACACCTGGTGAAGTTTTTACTCTTCTGAAGTAAGGAATTACTTATCTCATGAACATCCACACTTTCACAGCAATACACCACTTTGTGGACACAATTAAATGTACACTTTAATCATTGTAACCCTGGTGGTTCAATACAAAATCTAAAATGTAGCATGTCCAAGAATAAAATAAAATACAGAATAATTATAACATTCATGTAGTTTATGCACCAGCTGGGGGGATGAGTGCAGGGCAGAGGGGAAGCCTGTTAGTAGTGGCCAAGCTGGGCCAAGGTAAGCTGCCTGGGGTGGGTTACATAATGCAAGTGAAGGCTGTACTACTAGGAGGGCTAGATGTAAACAACACTTGACATGGTGTATGAAACATGAATAAAAGCTATTCATTCCAAGCAAATTCTTTTGAAAGTTCAGATTTTAAAAGATTAAATCCTTATGCATATATGCTGGGAAAATTAAATCAACAGTGCCAAAGTTGGACAAAATTTAAGGTATTGATTTTTTATTTATGCTAATAACTTGAAAAATTTGCAAAATTCAGAACTAATTTTGGGAAAACAATTGAATCTTGATTAAATAAAGTTATATTCCTGAAAAAAAAGTCTCTAGGTTCAGCAATTCTCATGTTAGGTAAGTAAATATATTTCCTGATTTTTTAAAAAATTGCATTATGTTTTGGCCCATAACTTCAAAATAATACCCAATACTGACCTAATTTTTGGTATGTTCACAGAAAATGTATAAAAGAATGTGAATACTAAATACGATCAAAAACAGATCAGTGGTTTTGATATTAGGCAGCCTTGAAGTGTAACAATGGCTTTTTTTTATGGAAAACAGAGTTTTTTTCCTTAATATCTCGAAGGAACAAAGTCCTAATGACCCAATTTTCTGTAAGGTAGGTGATTTTGGGGACATCTAAAATTATGTCAACAGCCTGGGGAGCATAGAGATGTGCACTGAATGACCTACAGTCATCAAAGTGGACTGCTTGACAATGTAAGGGAATACAACAAGAGCCTCCATAAAAAGTCAATAACTAGCCTAATTTTGCAGCTTTTATTTTCAAATTTCAGATTTTAACAGATTAAATCCTTATGTATACATGGTGTGAAAATTAAATCCACAGTACTTACAGGAAAAAAACGTGCCATGGCCAAATTTGGGCAAAATTTAAGGTACCAATTTTATATTTTTGCCAATATTTAAAAAAATTTAACAGATTTTGATCTAATTTTTGGTATACAATTAAATTTTGATTAATTAAAGTTGTATTACTGGAAAAAAGTCCCTACCTTTAACACTTTTGGTCTTAAGTGACCAAATATCTTCCTGATTTTTTTACAAAGTCCTATGTTTGGGCCCATAACTTTTTTAAATAATACAATACTGACTTAATATCTGGCATGTACATAGGAACTATATAGAGGAATATTTATGGTAAATATGAAGAAAACCAGATGAGTGGTTTTGATATTAGGCAGTCCTGAAGTGTGAAAATAGATTTCTAATAAAAAATTGAGGTTTTTCCTTAATATCTCAAAGGAACGAAGTCCTATTGACCCAATTTTTGGCATGGTAGGAGATTATCGGGACATCTAACTGTATGCCGAAATTCAGATTCGTAGGTCCTATGATGTCGAAACGTGCCAGTCTTACGGACGGATATCCAGACGGACAGACGGACAGACAGACGGACGACAGACAATGGACCATGACTATAGCTCAGATGACTTATAGTCAGCTGAGCTAAAAACAAGGGAGAATGAAAATAAGCTCTTGTGGTTACGTGAAAATCCATTAAGATGGTGTTCTCTGAAAACAAAAGGATGGAGTCCTCAGAAAACTAAAGGATGAGCAAGGATATTCCAAAATGGTGATGAAGGCAACAACAGAATAGTACAGAATATTAAAGGGGCCTAGGGTTATTGCCACGCAAGTCGGGGCTGGTTGGTGGTAGCCCAGACGGGCTTCTGCCGGCTGGCATATAGCTTACATTTGAACCCACCAACCTGCACAAAAGATCTAAAAGATCATAAAATAAAAACCAGCTACCAGCATTGAAAATTTGATTGTACCCCATAAGTATGTTTACAAAATGAATAAAAAAATAATCAAAACACATTCAAACAGGACATCTGTCGGCAAGTCAGACGAACTTGGAGTTTTGTAAATGGCGTTTTGCAAACTAATGACCTTTCAACATCTACATATATCCAACCAAACACCTGAGGTAACCTCGCTTTCCTGTTTGTCAATATTCCTGTGTTTACTGTTAAGTTGCATATAAACAAGCTTACACATCTGTAAAGAGGCATTATAAGAAATTTTCCAAACAGGATTACCTAGAGTTCCTGAAAATATATGCAGAGTAACAGGGCTCAACCTTAACTTTTGCCAAGAAAATATTTGCCAAGTATGTCAAGTGAAGACAAGCTTTTACTTGCCCTTAATGAATTTTTACTTGTCCTACAAAATCAGTAATCATGGCCACAACCACAAAAAATTTGTTAATTATAATTCTGTTTGACATTTGCATTGATTAAGACTTGCATGTATTTAAAGCTAGAGGTATTAAAATATGATTTCACTTCTCCTGAAAAAGAAAGTGGCCAACATAAGATTGGTCAAGATTCAGGCCTTTGTGTACATGATTATGTTGCACCCACTTGCCCTATCACCATTTTTACTTATCCTGGGAAAGTGGTTAACCATTCATGTCAAGCCCTGAGTAGGACAGAAATCACATAAACTCTATGGTAAAGTTGGGTGAATAGTGGACCTCCATTTATAATACTGGACACCAATATGGCAGCTACAGAACAACAGAACTGCTGCAATGATAATAAGTGATATTAGTGACATGTGGTTAATGTCTGGAAAATCAGAAGTACTGTGACCTTCACTTTGAATTTATGTATTACCCTCAGTGATAATTATGCTATCTGTGCAACTAAATGAGATCTCGTTAATACTGTAGAAAGGGAAATAATCTATTTTGCAGGCTACAGGTTCTCCATCCAGGATTTGCATGCAACAGACTATTTTTTCTGAATACCCACCAAACTGAAAATTTAACTTTTCAAATTACACAGCTAATGCTCTTAGGTCCACATCAAGAGAAAATACTTGTTCTATGCATGGTACGCTCTGAACATAGCGCATGACCTCCTAGAGACCTTCACCCACACGCTTTGAGAAATGGTAGGATTTTCAGGTTTGGCATGCTGCCAAACACCCAGCAAACTGACACTTGTAAAGACAAATTCTGTTTGGCTCAGTGTGTAAATAAAGATATCTGCCCCCATGTGGAGCTCGTAAAACAAAGTCTGATAGGCTCAGCTTGTAAACAAAGATGGCTTCGCCCATGAGGAGCTCGTTGTGCAGCACTGCAAGAGATGAATTTTGCAAACAATGGGAGATAATTCACTGACCTCAGGCTGTCCTGAAAGGTTACGACTGCATTCTGTGTATTTCAACATGGGGTGGTTAAATATTACAGAGGGAATTCTACAGAGACAGCACCACCTAATGGCCAAACTTGACAGAAAACTGTGGTTTCGTGCAGTGCTTACAGTGGATAAAATAGCTGAGCATAGCGTAACCTCTGCTTTTGTATGCATGGCAATGGCATTATTTTTACATGTTCTGTATTAATGTTTCTGATCTTTTTTAATTATTTTGTTACAGTAGCTACCTCCATTTTTTAAATGCTGGTTTAACTAAGTACCATGAACATTTGAAGAATGCCAGTCCCATATTGGACTTTGTTGCAGGTCAGAAACGCCTGATTATCCGGGCGTCAACCAGGCTATGTACATGGCAACTGCGGGTCCTGTGTGTATAACAGCAAGCAGAAAACCCAAGAAAGGCGCACTTGTTTTGAAAGAAACATGACTGGTGGGCTACAGTCTCCCCTTTATGCCTGTACAGTGCTGACCTTGGGTGCGGGTCGATGGTGAAAAATCTCAACGGTCCTCATCATGAGAGTTTTGAGATTTGAACTCATGATCTCCCAGTTTTGAGCAGTTTTGAGCCCCGTGTTCCATTCCTAGACTACAGGTCAAATAATTAACATAAAGGTGTCAAAGGAAATGGATAAAACTTAATGTTGCTCATATGCATAATTTCAAGAACTGTGTCATGTTTTTGTATCATCCCTGCAAATCAGGAAATATTTAATCTTAAATTGTAAAGTTTACATAAAAAAGTCCACTTCCCCCTTATTTTTGGTCCCACAGTTGCATAAAAAAATCTGTTATACAGAGGGATTAACAATCAATATCATTCTTATCACATGACTGATACATGTAGCATGCCCAAACAGGGTAAATTTATGAAACTTCTGTTGAAATGTCCAGTAAAAAAAAATTGTTGCCAGATGTTCATGAAATACTCACCAGGTAGAGTGGTGGCCGTAGCTGTTGGTGCTTTGCTTTTGCCCTTATTGGGCCCAGCCGAAGTCTGACGGCTCATCTCCCCGCACCCCTGAAAAAAAGAAACAAATTTTTAGAATATAAACAATTGTCAATTGGTTAACTTGTTAAGTTTTCTCCGATTCTGACATTCAGGAAGTGAACGTTCTCTGTAAATAATACCCAGACAGAATATACTGAATCAGCATGAAATCACTCATCCCTGTGATAAAGGTTATATAGACGGTATGGTAACAGCATCATATTGTTATAAAATAGATGTTCAGATCCAATAAAGGTTCACCATACACTGATGATGGTATCAAGTTACCATGGTCACACAATTGTTACATCTTTAAATATGACAGATGAGTAGGTAATATAGATGTGTGAACTGTGAAGGCAAGCCCCATAAACATTCCTCAAAACAAACTATAACCTTTAAAGTAAGAGTTGGCCACTGAAAGCCCTATCATTTTACATAGAAACTATCAGTTAGAAATAGCAAGCTACAAATTTACAGTTCACAACAAAAGAATACCTCACATATTATCGAAGTTGTGCAAAAACTTCACCTCATGTGTTTATACAATATATGTGTACAAACTGATGCTTACAGAAAGAAATTCTTCCCACAAACTATCACAGGCTTGAATGGTCATCTGTGGCATGTTGATTCTCGACCTTCTAATTATGAATTTAAAAGAACGGGTATAGTCTTTGGTTTGAAAGTAACCGGATGAACTGAACAAGTATACTGCAGAAAACAAATTTAGAGCTGGAAGATCAAAAACACTGATTGTCCTCAAAGGTCAGGTCAAAAGTGTTAGTGAAAAGTAAATTTCTTAATAAACCAAATGGGTGCCCTCTGCAATGGGTGCCCCAAGTGTGGGAGAAGTCAGCAGTAACATATTTATAGGTGGTGTATCACAATCAATTAAGTTTTATTGGTAATTAATTAGGACTAACCTGCTCAGTCATGTTGGCAAGCAACTTGCAACTTGATTAATCAGTAAACCTGGGAAGTTATTGTTAATGAGCTAATTAATTGGGTTTGATTATGTGTAAGCAAGGAGTTTACAGGGATGGAGTATCAAGTGAGAGTCTGGCCGTGTCGGATGTTGCTGACGGGGGTCATAAAACTCGCTGCTCTAAGGCACAAAGAGATGCCGCTGATAAGCCCGGTGCTAATTGATACAGCGCGAGAGACCCCCTTCGGGGGGCCTTGGAACAGCACGTTATAGTACCGGTATTTTTTATAAATATTGTGACAAGGATGAGTAAGTTTCTCCCAAATTTTATCTCTAGTAGTATTTAGTATAAAATTTTAAACAATTATAAGTTTGAACAACATATTTTCATATTTGTGGGAATCTTGTGTGAAGCTATTGTTGCTAATGACGCCTAAGCTATAGCTTGGCTGCGGTAAATATGGGCGATAATAAGAGAACAACGCCGTCAGTGACAGAGGGGGCGATGGATCACTGTTATCCATCAAAATGAAAGTCATCCGAGCATAAGCTAAAAATTTTTTTTTATCGACGGAATACTATAATACATGGCTAATTATTAATATAAGTCAGAAGTATGGGAACTGATGGAATTTTTTATAATTCCGAAGTTATTCAGGGAAAGTAAGGTTTACACTGACCAGTCGTCCGTCATGAATCACGGCAGAAGTTGATGTAGAGTGACCGCATCTATCCTTAAATTGATCAAGTGATTCCTCAACACGAGACCTTTCTAGATATATATGTTGCGCATAATTCTTGACAAAACAAACCATCTGCGCATTCATAATTCCGGTCAATGTTATTCCAGTGATTTACTGCTCAGTTACTGGATATATCGCTCTCCGCTTCAGCGAGCTACAGCGGACCACAGAAGTAACATCTAGCAGGCTCGCTTTATCAAAGGCGGTGCCGCCGCTGCGCCTGACACCGCAGCACAATAGGCGCACAATAGAGTTAATGCGCTTATCATGTCTTAATTGCAATTAGCGCACGACTGACACTCGTGACCTGGCAGGGCTTCTGACAGTTGTTACTCCATCCCTGTAAACTCCTTGGTGTAAGCTTTTGTCTGCAGGTCACCTTGGAGTTGCTTAGGTGAGATCCTAACATAATTTGAACAAGGTACATAATTTGTGCATGGTGCTGGACTAATGTCAGCAAAAGGATATATTATATTATAAGGAGATGTAACTGGGCTCAAAATCAATAACGCAATTGACAGTTAAGTTTCAGTTTCATGTAAAGCCACATTCATTATCTGTATTGTATTTGGGTGGCAGAAATAACAAGTATATAAAATTGACCATGAAATGGGCAGAACATTAAAGAAATTTATCTAATAACCACAGATGTGTCCAGTTAAATAAAAGTAAATTGCGATCTGTTTGATTGGCTTAAGACAATGATGCAGTCCATCTCAATTCAAGTATGAAAGAGCTCACATGCCCGACAACCCACGTGCACAGGGCTTGTCTTTCTGAGCCTGTGGCCAGTGAGCTGACACTCAAAATGAAATGTTACAACATTGGCTCTGGAAACTGCTCGCTGGGCTGGCATCTATTTTGCTGGCAACAGATACATGGCTGAGATTCAAACTCATAATTTCCGGACTTCCAGTCCTCTATCTCTAGACCACAGAGGCCACTTTGTCAGACAGTATCTCTTTAGGTTAGATGGTCCTATTAGTACTCAAAGAGGTAATACGCTTTGAATATATCCCCTGCAGCAAACAGTTTGGATAGCTCAGCTTGGTCATGTGACCTTAACCTCAACATCAAAAGACAGCCCCCAAGTCTCAGTTTTTAACCCACAATAGGATATTGTACAGCAAGAACCTGAAGTTTCTTTTAAAACCTACAGCCAAAAAAATAGCTTGTTCTCACTTCATTTTGAGACTTTCAGGCAAAAATGGTTTCACATCATTTCAGAACCTGGTTGTTTTTCCTGGATTTTTTGTAGCATAAGGACAGATCAATACATAATTGACCCAGGTTAGCCCCTGGATGCGAGCCTGGGACCCATGTGCCTGGAGAAACTGTCAGACTAAATGTTAGAAAGGTCTATTTCCAATATCTTGGTAAATATAGGCACTATTTATGACTGTCATCCTCTGTTTTACAAAGCTTTACAAAGCTAAAAAAAAAAACTTTACAGGACAGTTTTTATTATTAAAATAAAGCACCATCACAGATCTAATATTTCACTTATTTGTTTCAGTCCATTAACAGGCAGAATAATTAAAGACATGTAAATGACAACTAGCCATCTGTTTTCCAGTTATTCAGAACAGTATGCATACTGTGGTTGCCTTTATATTGTTGGGGCTGAATTTTCGCGTTTTTTTATTTTTTAAACTTTCACTTTTTCGCGCGGTTATTAGTGTAGTCGTATATTTTACTTATCAAATATAAAACTTTAAAATCTAGTGACCAAATTATTTCATAAATCGATGATTTAACTTTTATCTATTATATGCCCACTATTTCTCTTTCCGGATATCGCATGTTTGAACAGCCACGGACGGCTGAGCAGACGCGTGCAGGAAGCATTGACCATGCTGGCTGTGATTAGTTTAGGGCCAAGTCTCAATCAAAACAACTCGCATGTCAGTAAAGGTGTGAGAAACCAACCTGTGACTACACAACCATGTAATAACTTTAGGGAAACTGTCTTGATAAGGCCAGTATTAAGGTTATCAAACATAGTTTGGCGCGTCATTGGATTTCAGTTGTGACATCAGCATTAGTCCTTTAAACAGACACAAGGTGGCGCTACCCTATAGCAGCTACGTTCACTACTTTATGTAGCAAATTGTATTCATTAATAATAACTGAATAAGGCACAATGTGAAAGAGTACCTACTATTAAATATTTATTTTAAGCGCCACTGGATGTCATATACTTGGCACACATACACTTCAAATGAATCCGATAGGAGTCACTAGTTGAAATATAGGTGAAACACCGCAAGAAAAACGTGCACGCGTGTATTTTTTTCACTTCTTAAATATTTATCTTTAAATATTACTGCTGGGCATGCATTAACACTTCCCAGTCGTGCTGGGCAGCAGGAAAAATATTTATGCAAAAATTCACGGTTTTCGCATCAAAACAAAACGATACTATTATAAATGGCCCCCGTTATTCTCCCAGTTTCTAAAAGTTTATGCTCATGGCCTGGTATGCTTTCATAACTGCATGGTTTCAATTTCGCAGTCACAGGGCATCCGCGAATAACGCAAATTTGAAGCCACCGCAAATAAGTAGGCAACCACAGTATATAACACTCCTTATGCATTTGCCAATTGGATGTGAAACTTCAACATTTTTAATATATCAATAAACCTTCTGAACTTATTTATCCAGATAAGCAGTTATGTTAATTTAATTAAATTTTACAAGGAGATTCTTAGTTTGATCCAGTTTAATCCTGTATAATCCAGATAAAACAACAGTTTTATCCATTGTCTTGGATTAAACAAGTTTTATCCGCATAAAACCTAACCCTGCCAGGGTGTCATAGAGGCACAATGCAGTAACATGGTTTCATTGGTCTGATTGCAATTACTTGCCCTGTGAAACCCCTGGTGTTGAGACCCGGAGAATCTTGTTATACAAAGCAGCAGTTAAAACAAAGGACAACTTGGGCAACCCCAGTGTATACCCGCTGTGTGAGGCATGTATATTTAGCATATACATGTATGTTTTTTTATGTACACATGTACATTCTTAATGAACACAAGCACATAAATGATCGAATATTTGTCTATCAAATTATGTCCATGACCTGTGAGCATTGCATGTCACAATCATAAGCACTGTATAGTGTATACTGTATTTACTGGACTGCCTGCACACACGGATAAACTGATACACTTTTTAAAGCAAAATTGAACTAGACATTTCTTGGCACCGCTGGTGCCATAGTATCGCCAGACTAATGAGGTTTTGTGGTATTTTGTTGATATAATGTGATGTATTTGTATTTTAGCAATGAATGTGAGAAACATTTGTACAAAATATAGGAATATTTAAAGTGAAGGCAATTGTTATGTAAAAGGTTATGTATAAATAGAAGTATATATTTAAAGATGTATTGAGTTGTATATGTATGTTTGGAGTAACTTGTTTGAGAAATAAACTGCATTCCAAAATATCCAACATAAAAAAATTTTAAAAAATTAAATTAAATTAAATTTTAAAATTAAATTTAAAATTAAATATACCTCATTCCATAAACCATATCTATATACATGCATAACATGAAAGAAATCGGTCCATTACTGTTAGACTTATAATGCTCACAGTATATACTGTCAAGTGGCAATGATGGGGTATTCAAAGGCTCAAAAAACAAGAAAAGGACAACAGGTGGCGCCACCTATCTTCTGCAAAAGACAAAACTATCCAAGATCCTCCGTCAACTTGATTTTTGGACCAATCCATGCATCCCTTTTTAAGATATTCATGATTTTATGTGATTTTCACCATATATGGTTATATTCAAGGTCAAAGCCACTCTCAAAGGAAAGGTCATGACCCCAATTTTAATATACATCATCCCATAACCCATACCTATGTACATGCATAATATTAAAGAAATCTGTCAATCAGTTTTTGACTTGTGATGCTAAAAGTACTGTCAAGTGGCAATGATGGGGGTATTAAACGGCACAAAAAAAAGGATACTAGGTGGCACCACCAGTTTCCGGTACATGACATCACTATCCAAGATCTTCGTCCAACTTGATTTTTGGATAAATCAATGAAAGATTTCTTGAGATATTTAAGAATTTGTGTGATTTTCCCCAAAAATGGATCTATTCAAGGTCAAGGTCACTCTCCTAGTTGAGGTCATGACCCCATTTTAAATAGGCTACCTCCTCTCACCTATATCTATAAATGTGTCAAGTTTGAAAAAGATCCTTGAAATATTTTTTGAGTTATTGTGTCCAAAAGAAATCTCGGCGGCGGCGGCGGCCGCGCAACCGTGCCTAAACCATAGTATCTCCAGACTATGTCTGGCGATACAATAAAGATATCATTCTAACTAAAGGCCAGCTATATGCCTAAAGAATTTTTATAGAATTTCTATAGAAATCATTTGATTCCAGGCTTGCTCTTTAAACTTCTGATTTATTAAAATATGACTTTAAAAATAATGAAAATAATGATCATTGTCCGCAAAGATTTGTCTTCATCTGACAGATGGGTAGCAGCCCCCATCAGTCTTACATATTTCTCACACCTGAAGTACTAAAGTCTTAGAAATACATGATCATCATACTGACATGTTAGTAATGACCAATGGTCACTTTTAGAATCAGTGTATACATGTTCATAATCCCTATTCCACATCCTTGTTCAACTGATTATCTTACAATATTTCTTTCACGTTTATTTGGAGAGTGACAATAATTAAATTAAAAATAAATTAAACTATCACCACAGGTAGTTGTTAAACAGTTTATGATAATTTTCAAAAAGTATCATTGATGATTTTGAATCAATAAAAGTATATCTGCTTTGCTACAGTGTTGTCTTTGAAGAGCAAACTAAAAATAATGGAAACATTAGTTGTGTTTATCCCTAAGGTTGGGATGGATGCATGATGTAAAACAAGAGTCACAGATCACTTGAACAAGACATGAGCAAATACTGTCAGTAGTGTTGTGTTGTGTCTGCCTGAAGATGTTTTTGCTTTATCAAGCAGGTTGCTGTAGTCTGGGACTTCAGCCCTGCGCCTTCCTTAAGCTAATTTTGATAGAGCCAATAGACGTGATGCCACACAAGCCAAGCAGGAAACAGTGAGAGGCAACCACCATTTATCCATACTGCTGACGATAGAAAGCTACAGCACCAACACCCCAAAAGCCAGAAGGCAGGGTACAAACTGACACTGATCCAAGCAACACCTGCCAATCCACTCCAGAGAGCAGCACTTGTGTGAACATTAGAGTGAGTGATCATTGTTTTTATCATCAGCCGTAATGTGTTGTGTATCATCAATGCAGTGATGTCAGACTCCAGACACAAGTCTTATTATTTAGGGACTCAGACTAGGACTCACAGATCTTACATTTGGACTTGAACTCAAATGCAAGGACCGGCAAATTCAGGCCAAGTCCAAGTTAATTCCAGCAGAAGAAAGGCCTGTTACGTAAGGCCTGTCATTTAGATTAGAAAACCTACCATGAAGACTTACAACTGTTCAAACTTACAAATTCAATCTCTCCACTTTAATGAGTTTAAATGTAATTTCAATGTTACTGTGAAAAACCTGGGTAGAGTACTGAAAACTTACTTAAAAATACACATTTGATGATCTCAAGTTTGAAGATTGAGGTGCTATAAAAATTACGATGTTTTTTACTCAGACTTGGGACTCGAATCCAATAAAAGACTAAAAAGAAGATTGCACTATTTGAAACTAAGGGGATTACACTCAAGTGGGTGGGACTCGGACTTGGACTGGTGCACAACAATGCATCAATAGATCTAGTTTAAGATCTTCAAGTATCTTAAAGTAAGGCCATCAATAATATGTTGTGATACATTGGATAAATATGTTTTGTCACATATCATTCTAAATGGTCTACAACACTGCATCAACAGATTTAGTTTAGGATCTTCATGTATCTTAAAGTAAGGCCATCAATAATATGTTGTGAAACAACGGATAAATATGTTTAATCTCATAGCATTTTAAATTCACTTTAAATTATTAGCCACAGGGTGAATAAAATGTAAAGTATATTCAAGTGTATATTTTAGTCACCACCCAACGTGCCAAGGGGAGGGACTCGGATTGTAAGCAAAGTACAACCTGTGTCTTTAAAAGGGAAACAAACCAATCATCCTCTCAGGTATCTCATTTCATTACGACAGAGTTCTGTTATGGTAAGCTGATTGTATGTATTCCCAGTTTAAACATGTTCTATCTTTAAAACAGAAATAGTACACAAAGCAGTGTGGCCACTACAAATACATTCTTACATTCTAAATTATAAGCAGTATGGATCATTTCTTCTCAGACCAAAACACTCAACAACTGAAGTGAACTGCACTGGCAGTTGCAATAAGTTGCAGCTGTATTAAAAATGAGATACTTTTGCCATCATGATAAAAGTTCAATGTCACACTGTCCATGCAACTGATAATAAAAGCTGCCTTTTCCAGAAAATAAGATCATATCCTGCTCAAACACCACTTATATGGGGAGGCAATGAAACAGTATCTGGTTCAAGGGATTTAAGATGTTTTGTCGCTGCAGTGCAGGCAGCTAATAATGTATGAAACTTGTAAATCGGAAAGTACAATTTTCCGATTAGATAAGTGTAACACATTTCTGTTTCACAACAGATTAACAGAAATACAAACCTTTATGAATTTTACACCAAAAAAATCAGGCAAAAAATCAGTGTAAGGATACTTAATGTAAAATTGCTCAAATTGTTGTTGTTTTAATAGTGATACAACACCACTGAAATTCTGAGTCCTGAGGTCATGTTTTCTGTTACCTTGTATATCACAGCCTCATTTATCAGATTTCAGTGGCTCTGACACTAAACAGAGACTTAACAGCAAAGCATGAAGGCTGTGAAACCACAAACCATGATTCATGGTCAGAGGTGTCAACACCACTGACAATGGTATCAACAGTCGGTGGTAACACACCTAAGAAATTATTTTCAAGTTAATGTGTACATATCTATCTGCCTGTAAATCCTGCTATTTCCTACTAGTAGTCACATATTCACAGCTTAAACGAATATTTTGCGCATATTTCTGCTTTCTGACATATTCCTGTTTCGTTACAGAAACAGGACCTATTTTTGTGTGACATCCCACCTGGTCGAGCTGGTTTTCATCAGTCACTGTCAACGTGATGTCAAGTATTTCCTGGCGCTGACCTCTTTGATGTAGGTCAAATATCTAACAAAGAACGGCAAAACTATATCAGATCAAGAGGTAGACAAAAATGATCTGAAATCTTGCTTACCGTTCGACAGGAACATAAAAATGGGACTCCTTGCGAAATTTTCTTTCTGTCAAGGCCCTTGTTTTGACACAGATTGGGTGTATGTGTAATACGTCACGATATTCTGTGGTCTCGGGGTATTTAATAGTCTCTGCTATCCTGACATGACTCACTTTTCAAGCATATACAATTGTTCGGTTGTGTGTGCGTCACTTCTAAGACTGAAGAGAGAAAAATTGCCCTAATATTCCTTTTGATAGTACCACGTTCCTAAAAGTCAAGTCAGAAAATGATATGATGTACAAATATGTAAGGGTAACAGTATTAAATGCATTGTCCTGAGATATTAAATCAGGAAGAATCAATCTTATGGGAGAGTTTGCAAGAATTCGTAGGATGAAACAGCACATTTTGAAAACGTAGCGGATCAATCAATATATCGTTTCACAGACCCTCAACAGGTGTCGCTCGCTACCAATTGGATCCCAGTTTCCCGCGTGAAAATTGAATAAACAAAAAAAAAAAAAAAAAAAAAACATGAGGGCTCGTTCGATGAATATTAAAAAGGGGTTTAACTTTATGTAAAACCCATTAGTATTATTATTATTACTATAACTAGTAAGGCAGGGGCGGATTACGGGGGCACAGGGGATGCCCTCCTCCCACCGCCCCCCCCCCCCCCCATCTTTTTTTCGACCTAACCAAAAATAATCTCGAAAAAATGTCAAAATACACTGTCAGTATATATGTATATACATTATGTATATCTTGCTTTATAATGCATTTAAGCTAGCCCAGATTGACCGATTAGGCCTAGCTAAAACCTAAATTTTCAAAAAATGTCTACATCCAAACTCTGAATAGGCCTAGACCTATATATAGCCTAATATAAATATGCCGAGCTAATGTCCCATATATATATATATATTTATTTATTTATTTATTTATGGGTCATTCCACAGTAAATTGGGCAAATTGGTGATACTGCTTCGTCAAAAATTTGTCATATCTGGCTTAAATTTGTAGCACATGTAGGCAGAGATGTCTAATTTCACTAACACATAAAAGCCAAGCTTAAATAGCAAAGTCTTTTTTGAAAATACCAATAATCCAAAGCTCAGTAAAACACTTTTTTAACTCCGTCACAGTCATATGTTAATTGATCTGAAATACAAAAAGTAAGGTGATGACACCAGTTAAATTATACAAGACAATGGCAAAATATCATTCCTCTCTCAGAAAATTAAATATAACTTTGCCTTATAAATTAAACCAATGTATTTACAAAAAAGAATAAGAAAATTGCAAACTTTATCAAAAACTATTTTTTCTTTAATTCTATTTCTCAGGTAAAGACAATTATTCTAATAAAACAGATTAAATCATCATTAGATAACTCAAGATTTCCTTTATTTACATTCATAACAGAAAAATCCTTGCAGATAAATGATTCTCTTGATATTATTTAGCTGGCAAAGACCATGAGTATTTGTGACGGAGTTGGCATAACAGGCTTTTGACCAGTATACTCAAACATACGACTTTATAAATCTCTTAATTTTTTTCATGTACAAGTCTTCCTTAATCAAATATTGCCTTATAAGGTATTTAATTTATTTGTTGACCAGCACTTGATTGTGTCACATAAATTGGCTCATATTTAAGTTCTGGTTGACAGAAGAAAATCTGTTGTCACAAAAGTAAATATTTCTCTGCAAACTTGTGAAAACAACTTGATTGTATGTTTAAAACATTTAAAGTATACAGTACAGGCAATTCAAAATGATTAGACATCCTACAGTTGATTTAAATTTCCTTTTCCTTGTCAGTTTTGGGGTCTTTAGATGTGTTGAAACATTTAAAAAGGTCATTGAAATCTCTGTGAGGCGAGACAGGGTAAAAAACCTTAAGATGAGATCAGGGCTGCTCTTTGGAGGGTTGCAGTTTCAGTTTAGCCTTCTTTTTGTTGACTTACAGGACTGTAACTGTCAATTAGCTGCCAAATAAATTCAGTGATGCAAGAAGTTGCAATTATTCATAATCCTTACTAGATAATATATCAAATAAATGTGGCACTATTGACTCTGGATGTTTCAAAAACAGAGTTAAAGGTAGTGCAAAAGTTTCTGTTTGTACTTATTTACCAGTTCCAAAGTGGAAAAATATTTTGCTGAAACCAAATTAACAGGTACAATAAACAATGAGACAGATTTTACAGAAACTGAAGAACAATTCCAGGTGTCATGCAGTCACCTTCCTCAGTGTCTGCATTTGCAAAAAAGATTCTGTTATTATGTTGCCACAGTCTTTTGTTGGAACCAGAAGCAGCATGTTAGCAAGAAAAAAGGTTGACACCATTTGTTTTTTTATGCAGCATGTCTACCATCAAGTGTCATACAATGGATATATGAATAATTAAATCATATTAATGTCCAAGGAGATAAATATATTATAGCACAATAATGGACCAAGTCTGCTACAACATGCTAAGCTTTTCCTGCAGGGACAGGAAATTTTAAACGCTGTCAAAATCTAGCAAATGTATTCTGAATTACTTTGGATATTGCAGTTCAAGGTACAGGCCTGACACTCTTCAGCAGAATGAAATCACTCGTTACCCAGGAGTCAAAAGAATATCTTTATTGAATATATGGAACACGGGCTTCAAGAGGGAATGTCCTCTACCATATCTAGCTTCATTTTATTTTTAAATAATTTAGATTGCCAATTGCCCATGCTGTAAAAAATGAAAGTATTCAGTTTCATAAATAGCAGTGGCTGTATCAGGTGAGAATATCAAAATGCAATGATTTTTTTTGCAGGGTAACTGTATTTCATCAGTTAGTCAGTTCATAAATCATAAATACTGCCTGGAACTAAATAAATTGAATATAAAATAAGCTTACACATAAAATATAGTTGAAATATAATGGAATATACAATATATTAGTATATTTAACAATGGAGAAAGCTTTGTAAAGTTATCAGTGCTCAAAATACAGATGTCAACTCAGTCACGTGACGGAGTTGACTGTGATGGAGTTGACAATTGCTTGATTTTTAATTCTTAATTTTTTTATATTCACGATATAAGCCAGTTATTGAAGATTTTAAACAAAAAACACATGTTTTTCTTGAACATTATAAGATTTTACCCATTTATCTATTAATGAGGGTGAAAAAGCTGTGACCGAGTTGACATGTTAATTTTCCACCCTCCAGGATGAAGACATAAATCGCTCCACATGTTATACTTGATACATGTGATGTATAATACAGTGTTTCATGGATAAAGTATGTAAATGCAACATTTTATATTTGGCTTTTTACGGAAATGTAACTGTACCCAGAACCCTATTAAATATCAGCTTACTTGCTAATGGGCTTCCTGGTAAAATATCTTTGTATTAAATATAAACATTAAAACCACAATAAACCTATGTGCCCTGTTATGTTCCAGTATCGCACGTGTACCGCCCAATCCTATTGTGCCCCCGAGGACAATAGGATCAGTGTCAGTCATTAAATGTTCCCCCCCCCCCCCCCAAATACGCACAAAGCATAATCTCGTAATCTCGGAAAGTCTCTGTTTTTCAAACCACGCCGTTAGCTTCCTTCTAACAACATTCACCTGATGATCGGGTTGCATCCCGTAGACAGACTGTAGTGAATTTACAGAATTTACGGTGTTGTTTTTCTTCAGAGTTATATATATATATATATATATATATATATATATATATATATAGAGAGAGAGAGAGAGAGAGAGAGAGAGAGAGAGAGGCGTGTAGGCCTATTTCCTTAATTTGTTTTAAATGTAGGCCTACATACAAATTCACTTGCATGACAGCTAGCTGTTGTGCAAGTCAACTTGCAGGAACAGTTTCCAAATAGGGAATATATACATGCGGATGGGTCCGATATTTAACCACACTGACTTTCCTGGTAACTCCTTATAGCTTAAACTATAAAAGTTCAATGTCACACTGTCCTTGCAACTGATAAAAAAGCTGCCTTTTCTAGAAAATATGATCATATCCTGCTCAAACACCACTTATATGGGGAGGCCATGAAACAGTATCCGGTTAAAGTGATTTAAGATGTTTTGTCGCTGCAGTGCAGGCAGCTAATAATAAACTTGTAAATCGGAAAGTACTACTCTCCGATTAGATAAGTGTAACACATTACTGTTTCACAACAGATAAACAAAAATACAAGCTTTCATGAATTTAACAAAAAAAATCAGGCAAAAAATCAGTGCTCAAATTGTTGTTTGTTTTAATAGTGATACAACACCACTGAAATTCTGAGTCCTGAGGTCATGTTTTCTGTTACCTTGTATATCACGGCCTCATTTATCAGATTTCAGTGGCGCTGACACTAAACAGAGAGTTAACAGCAAAGCGTGAAGGCTGTGAAACCACAAACCATGATTCATGGTCAGTGGTGTCAATGGTATCAACAGTACGTGGTAACACACATAAGAAATTATTTTCAAGTTAATGTGTACATATCTATCTGCCTGTTAACAGTTTCCAAATAGGGAATACATTAGAGCGCCGTATTTCCGAATGCCGAATTTCCGAAAATTCGTTTTTCCGAAAATTAAAATGGGGAACCGAAAATGTATTCGTATTTCCGAAATACATTTCAAGTATGTGAATATCTAAAATGAGTATTGTAATTACATGTCACACGGCCTGCAGTCATGTGTTAAGCCAAGTGGTGGCCCTAATTAATTAATTCTGGGCTGATGTTGTCGCCGGGGCAAAGGTGTGAAAACTACAGCTAGCCCCGCAACGCTCGGCTCCCTGTACCCCTAGCAAGCGACTGAGCAGTTTATCCAAGAGCACTTGTGCGTTATCAATCACATCTCGTTTGTACTCAAGCAAGCAGTGTTCGTCGGCTTGGGACAGGATGCCATGCCAAATAACTGAGCAGTTTCCATAGCATCAGCATTGGTGAGGTTTAATTCATTAAACGCTTGTGCTCGAGCACCTTTTAAATGTCCCGGTCTTCAATTACGTAGATCGATAAGAAACACCGTGTTCCTTGGCGATGTCATTCGACCTTTCCCTCCAGTGAATTTGATGAGCACGCACGTATCCTTAAATGCCGGTTAGACTGATCTTTCCTAATTATGCTCAGCAATAATCCAATATTTTTTATACGTCAGGGTGGTCAATTACGAATATCGAAAAGAAACACCGTGTTTCTCGGGTAAAATGGCATTAAATTAATCATTTAGTCGTACTTACTTGCCGCTAGACCCTTGTCCGCATTTCCGAATGTTCGTTTTATACGAACAAAAAGCTTGTCCCCCGACGCTTTCGGAAAAACGGCGCTCTACTGTATATACACGCGGATGGGTCCGATATTTAACCACACTGACTGCCCTGGTAACTCCTTATAGCTTAAACTATAATTTCTATAGAAAACGTCGCATTTTAAGGGTTTTCTTGGTGATTTATTTAATCTTGATTTTGATGTAACAAAACTTAATATGTAGAAACATACTTTTTGAATTGTAGAATAATGCAAGTAGTACACTTTTTAATTTCCTTTTTTTAATAGTCTATTTAAGGGGAAAATATGAACCTTTCTCTCGACACCGTAACACGAAATAAAGTCTCATTATCACATTTCTGAAATTGTTTTCACTATATTTTATGTGATTTTCGATAAAACAAAATTAATAGCCTTTGATTAAATCAAACCATAAATTATAGTTATTAATTTTTACAAAAGGTGTGTAAAAAAGAACATATTTTCTTCTTTTTAATTTAACTTTTGAAATAAAAAATTGTCTTTGTTCCTTTTTTGTTTCAAGAACGATGCATTTTCAGGGATTTACTGGACAAAGTTCTTTGGTACATCTACCTTCAGAATTTCAGTCAAAATACCTTGTTAATTTTTTTGAAAGCACAGAAAATAAAAAAAAACATGGCTTTAAATCCTCTAGGTAACGGTGTTGAGCATAGATAACGGTGTTGAGCATAGGTAACGGTGTCAAGCTTCTGAAGTAAAAATAACCGTAGTGACTACTGGAATACCAGTATTATGTATTAAAACAAGCAAATACCTGTTTGAATTGAAGAAACGCAAATGTTTAAAAAACATTTAGCCCAAAAATATGTTTCAAATTCTATTTAAATCATTTGGATTTAATACCAAGTTCTCGACACCGTAACCTTGCTCTCGACACCGTTATTTTTCATGCAGGAAACGGTTTCGAGGGGTAACGGTGCTGAGATTTTGTCATCTATTCGTCATATGCAGGACAAAAATTACTTCCATACAGTCCCTAAGAGGGCAGCACGAGTTATCACTACTGGAGCAAAAAGAGGAAGCCATTTTCAAGGAGTTATATGTGACGGTAAATTTTTCGCAAGTGTAACGGTGTCGAGGCTAAATAAACATACGGTGATTTTCTAACCGTTTAATGATTAACAGACAACACTGAAATGACAGTTACTCAATTTAATTATGGTTTATGTGTACATCATTTCCAGAACTCTAATAAACGCTGCTCCCGGCATCAGCAAAGTGGTTTCTGTTCATGTGCTGCGCGGTAAAAGTCTGATAACGCTGCCGAGTATTTTTTGGTGGACATACTTTTATATCCAAATTTTGGTATTAAAAACAAAACGGTCAGGAAAAATCAAGCAAAAATATCATCTTAATAAACTTTCACCGCTGTGACAACGTGGAAAACAAAATCTATATAAATGGAAAAGTGGTTAGGCCTACAGAATAACGCTGTTTTGAATTAAGGATCCGAGAGAAAGAGACAACGGAAATATAAGGATATTGTAACATTTGCAGCTATTTTTTTCTGTATGTATTGCTGCCCCGATTTAAATTATTTTTATCTCATAATAATGGTTATATCTTTAGCAACAATTTGAAGTTTATTCATGCTATTTGTAGCATAGGCCTATGCTAACTTCTCATAAACAAATATAGCTTCGGGTCATTAAATGCGTCATTTTTTGTAGAATACCCAGATTTTACCGGGAGACCTATGATAAATCATGGTATAAGTCATATATACGCAGTGTGAGAGCCCTGGAAGATTCTTTGAGAAAACTAGAGGCATTCCACTTAAAGATAAAATTATGATATCTCAGCTTAAAGGTGAATGACCTTTAGCTATTCATCCTAAATCTAAGAAACTTTTAAATATCGAAGGGATATGTAACATTCGGTAACCTTCGCCACAGTGTTTTCACTATTCATGTACATACCGATTAGAAGTATATATAATGTCCTTATAAGCAGTGATCATAAGTTACACTAAACAGTGGTGATGTACAAGCGGCAATATCAAATGTCTGAACTGGGTCTCGCCCAAGCGACCTCGAGGGGCGCAGCCTCCAGCTAAGGCGAACTTATTAAAAAATGTATCAATTGCCAGCTGTGCGACTCTTAGAGGAAGTAACGTCCATGCAGGTAATTTTTTTTTGTGATCCATAGACCGTTTCAACCACCAGGATTGCAAAAGTTTTTAAGTGAGTTATTCAGCAGTTTTTATTCATAAACACAGTATATATATATATATATATATATATATATATATATATATATATATATATATATATATATATATATATATATATATATATATATAACTCTGAAGAAAAACAACACTGTTAATTCACAACAGTCCGCTTCACGGGATGCGACCCGATCATCAGGTGAATGTGGGTAGAATACATATATATATACTGGTCTACTTTTGGGCCCCCAATGAAAATTTTGTTTCGCCGCCAATGTATACTGACACAGGTCACACAGCCTAAACCATTCATAAAGGAGTGTTTTCATGTGCGCGTATATGCGTATACATTTAAAAGAACTTGTCCCTGTGACGGTGATGGTATCCAAGTACTGTGCACTTTGTTTATAAGGCGGTGTGATTATATTGATTTGATGTTATACTGTTATTGTACTGAGTAATTGTATTGATTTAGTGTACTGTAATGTTAGGGTTGTTTTAAGAATAAATTATACACGTAGTTATTTGTTAACAAAAAAACACTGACTTCTTTATTCATTCCCCTATAGACATTTCACGCTGTCTAGTGTTACAGAATCTGATTTTTTAAAATCTCCATTACAAAATTTGTGTTCATCACGCATACGTGATCTGTTTATATTAGGTTCCGTAACACTTTAAAAAACTTTCCCTTAGGTCGTTTCTACTCAAAACGAACCTCTTATAGTTTGGGGAGGGACGGAACTACTTGTCTCAACTGTCAAACTTTAAAATCAAAATTTGTTACATTTCAAGGAAACACCTTTTGTTTGCATTTCATTTTGGCTGATCATTTTGATATACTTTCCAGGGGCGGATCTAGAATTTAGATAAAGGAGGGGTCCAACCCAGGAGGGCTAATGACAAAGCCTAATTAAAGGTCCCGAGGTCCAGAAGGGGGGGGTCCAGGCCAAAATATTTGTCTGAAACACTTTCTTTCACTCACTGCTTTTCTCAACTGCGGAACATGAACATTTTTCAACAAAAATACAGTTGACATTGTAAACAGAAATATTGATAGGAGGAGCACACACCTACCTTGTTGTGCTGAGCCATTTAAGTCAATTTTACAGCTTAAATACTGGGTACACACACTTCAAAATTAGCAGGGAGTTAAAGCATTCCCCTGGAACTGGAAATCTTCTGAAACTAAGCAGAAAGGGAAGTACCTTTTTCATTAATTTAAAGTTTCACAAGATTATGTACTTTTGTATGAAATACCCCATCTCAATGAATATTGTAAATCCGATTTATAAACAACATGGCAGTTAATCACCAAATTCAAATTCTCTCCTTGAATGTACGAGGGATAAGAAATTATATCAAGCGTAGACAAATATTTAACTGGTTGGTAAAACATAACCCATACCATGGAATCTGCTTCCTACAGGAATGTCACTGTGGACAACAAGATGAAAATAACTGGTCAAACCAATGGGGTGGTAAAATCTTTCTCTCTCATGTGAGCACAAACTCCTGTGGGGTAGCCACTCTCATTTGGCAAAAATATTGAATTTAACGAGAATAATAAATGTATAGATAATAAGGGACGATAAATTATAATTGAATGTATAGTTGATGGTCTGCAGTTTATTCTGGTTAATACATGTGCACAAAATTATGAAAAACAACAGGTTAACTTTTTTTACAAGGTTTTAGAAGAAATATTGAAAATGAACCATGATTTAAACATTGATGTTATATGGGGAGGTGACTTTAATGTGCACCTAACTGAATATGACGCAGATGGTTGAAGGCCAAAATCAGAGGTTACATGTATAGGGTCTTTAAAACATATGATATTGAGCCTGTATGAACTGAACTGGATTAATCTTACAAGCACATCAATGAAAATACTTGGAATTCACTTTTCTTATAATAAAGACATAGTACATAAGATTAATTTTATCAGAGATGAAAATAACTTAGCCACAACATTGTCGATTTGGAAAAGTAGGAATTTGTCAGTATATGGAAGAGCATAGGTTGCGCGAACGCTAGCCATTTCAAAGATGCTATATATCACAAATATTTTGATCCCGCCGAAGACCACAATGCAGAAACTGAAAAGACTTCTATGTGATTTTATTTAGAGAGGGAATAAGCAAAAAGTTTAATATAATACTATAATTGAGAAATACGAAAATGGTGGAATACAATTAACTGATATTGAGACTTATGTGGATTTAGCGTCTTCTTAGTAACCAGTTATCTATAATTAAAAAAATAATTGAATTTAAGTTAAGAAACATAACCTTATTTTTATATAAAATGTTTTGAAGACTGGTCATCTTACGTATCTGTCGAACCAAAGTCAAATGATGAGGTTGTTTACCAATGTATGTGGAATAATAAATATATCACAGTGAACAGTAGGTCAATATATAATAAGAGCCTTCACAGTAAAGGTATATATTGTATTAAGGATCTTTTGGATGATGAAGGACAATGGAAAACATATGATGATATAATGCAGAATTCTTTGGACTATTTGTATTGGGCAGCCCTGAGAGAAGCTATACCTCAACAGTGGAAATACCATTTTATCAGTGATGAAGAAGGAACCACTCCTGTGGATGAAGATACAATACTGACTTTAAATGGACACGTATCTCTCGATGGAATTACTTCCAGGAAAATCTACGGTGCGTTAATCAACATATTAAGTGAAACCCCTACAGCTCAAATTAACTGGAACACTCTCAATAAGATTATTAATTGAAAACAGTTGGAAAGATGTGTATGAATGTATTTACAAAACTACGATGGACACTTATATGAGGGAATTTCAATATAAAATACTGAATAATTATATTCCACTTAATACAAAGCTATATAAATGGAAAATTAAAGAAACCGCTAGGTGTTCATTTTGCTTTATTTCCAGTGAGAGCATATCTCATTTATTTTTTTAATGTACTGTAGCCAAGACATTTTATTTCAAAGTGTAAACTTGGCTGAAGACATATGATATTCATTAACCTAAACTGTCACAGGATATTATATTATATGGTATTGTCCCATGTGATATGAGTAATTTATTATTAAATCAGATTATTATGTTGTTTAAATATGTATTATACATACAGAGAGAGAACAGTGTTTTTCCCTTGTTTCCAGTGTTTATTAGAAGGTTAACGAAATAAAGGTTATTGAAAGACATATAGCTTTCGATAAAAATATATTAGTCAAACATTATACCAAATGGGGTAAACTGAAAGATGTGTGTTCAGATGATTCAGTATGAAGAATTAGATTGTTATATGATCAACTGGCTATCAAGTAAATATCATACAGTCACTTTTCCATGTACTAGTATAGAATTTTCCACCACCTGACGGGCAACTGTTGGGGGCTTATAATGAAATTATTTTGTACTTATGTCAAGAGTACATGTAAATCAATAACTGTATTCTATTTTTTTATGTTTGTGTATTGTGATCTTGTTTTCCTTTATCAAGTTATCCTTATGTGGCTATTGTATTGCTGAATATGTTTGTATACATATTGTAATCTTGTACATTGTATCTGTAATAAAAAAAAAGAAAAAGAAGAAGAAAAAAAAAGAAATATTGATAGGAATGCATAAGAAATATGCATATACAGAAATTGTAAAGTCAGTGAATTAACTCAAATTACCAAAAAAAAAGCTGAAGGTCATGATTATTTATCAACATATTCATCAATTGTTTAATATTATCTGGCACCTGAAATTTATACCACTTGAAATGTCAAAGGGTTTAATTGTCACTCTTTTAAACAATCCTCAAAAGCAACATGATACACTTGATGATAATAGAGGCATCACACTCCTACCTGTCTTATATGAGGAATTTGAACGTGTTATTTCGAAAAGGATCTAGTCTTGGATATTAGATCCTGGAATTACCTTTCCTGACCTACGCAGTGTGCTTACCAACCTTATTGTCCGCAATAAATGCTTCATTCATGCTTAAAGAATGTATTCTTTATAATATGGCGCGCAACTCAAAGGTATTCGGAGCTTATCTCGATAGTAGAAAAGAATATGATTCAGTTTGGATTAATGGATCATTTTTTTTTAGAATTATATAATTTTGGATTGAATAGTGAGGCTTGGAGAGAATTGTTTAATTGTTATCAAAATATGGAGAGTGCAGTTTTGTTAGATAAAGTTAGAAATAGATGGTTTAAAATTTGTCAGTCCATCATACAAGGAGGTGTATTGTCGCCATTTATATGTATGTTATATCTTGACGATTTGCTTAAAGAACTTCCACAGAGTGGTTTTGGTGTATATGTTGCCGAAACTTGTGTAGGATCACCGTCTCAGCTACGCTCCCGAGGCAGCGGAAATCTTGCGCTTCTAAAGAAGCAACGGATTTTCACGCTGCCAGCTTTGACCGTTTATGATATATTTAGACACCAGATGGCGGTACGTTGTCCGCTGAAAAAAAAGGTGCGTATGATGTGACGACTAGCCAACCAGATGCCAATAAACAAACACTCGATAGGCATCCTGGCACCGCCCATAGCTGCACTTCAAGCGCCGTTTGATTAGAGTTTACGGTCGAATTTTAATTGCTCCTTCTGTATTCTCGCATCATCGACCGATTCGATAATGACATTATTGACTGTGTTAGCGTAGCCATTTATCTGTTGTCTGCAGAACTGAAACCAGCCAGTGAGGTGTGCATGCAGCCTTTGTTGTTACGTTTCGTTTGAATTACAACTCACCGGCCGGGCATCCTATGTGCCCTAAGGCTCTAAGCAAACCACGTCTGAGGCAATTCTCTCTGAGCCTGTGGCCTGTTCAGACGGTTACCGGGGCGATAAGCTGTCACTCAAAACGAAATGAACATGATTGGCTCCGTGTATTCTTCGCTTGGCTGTGTCTTCCAGCACAAGGTCTCATCTGATTGGACAAAAATACAGTGCTCCCCTCTGGTGTAGCAATTCAGGATACAAGGTCATAACAAACAACACTTACGATTTAAGGAGTAGGCCTATAGTTAAAGCGCTGTGTAAAGAGCGTACGTCTCAGGACGGAGATGGTTCTTTTGTGGCCATATCACCCACTGCCCTTCAACGGATGCCAGATATATGTTACTCATATACTTGTTAATGGATATTTAATTAAAAGATAAATAGACAAAAAAAATATTTCAGATTCCAGCTGGGAAACTCTTAATTAGCGACAATCCATACTCAAAAACATCTGGATGTAATTTTGTATTTTCTCTTCAAACCAGATGACTGCACAAAAGATTCTTGTAACAAATGCAGGGGTACGCGCTTTTCACTTTCGGGAGCCGATGTTAGTCCAAACGGTTTAAATCCTCTTACAGGCTCCAGTCTGAATAAAGGCATGGTTATACAACGTGCACTGTACGGGTGCAGTGAAATTTGACACAACATGCGCGAGAGGGATTATTTAGCTTTGGAACGTATGCATAGGTTCTGTTTAAAATCAATCCAAAATTTTCCCATCTGGATACGTTCTGACAAATTTATATCAGTGCTAGGTATGCCGCGGTTGCGTGCTTTCATTTATAAAAGTAAATTACTTTTCTTTCACGGATTATGCCAATTAAGTCCGTTTCACCCATGTTTCCAGATCTTTTTGAAGCTGAACTGTATTTATTGAACCCAAATTCATGCCGTTCCGGCTATATATTTGATATTATTTTGTTGTTACAAGAATATGGCCTTTTTGACAAGGCATTATCTTTCTTTAGAGAGGGGTCTTTTTCCCTCTAAAGTATTATAGAAAAGAGTTGTGATTAAATTAGTTGTTAAAAAAGAGGAAACCAATTATTATTATCGTGTATGTACTGACACCGACTTTATAGTATACAATAATATTATGGACGGATGGTCTCATCCGTCATTGCTTTGGCAAACTTCTAAGAAGGTCCCTCAATCTTTGGGTTTATACAATTGGGTACCTTTGAACAAGATTATTGTTAGTTACAGTAACTCCGGCATTTGCTTATCAGCGCCATCAGTTCTAGTAATCAAACTTTGCACGATTTAGAAGTTTAAGATATTTATATTTTCGATAAAATGGTAACCATTGAATGATTAATCATATTTCAATGCAATCTAGTGAAGCTATGTATTCTTGTTGGCGATCCACTAAAATGTATAAGAAAATAAAAAGGCCTTAGCAAGTTTTAATGCCTTAACGTTATGTGTTTCACTAAATGAACACAAGATGGCGCTGATAAGCAAAAACGGGAGTTACCGTAAATAACAATAACCTAGTACTTCTGTGACTCTTTGTCCCTTTTCCGGATTTATGATAGAGGAAATTTTCAGTCCTGCCGTTCTTGGTTGTTACAGCACTGCTGCAGACTGATATGAATTCCTTGATATTTATAACTGATACTTTTAATGTTGAAACAGGTATTTCAATAATAGCACAGATGACGATCTGTTTTCACATATGCTAGATATAGACCTGTATGTGAATTTGCACTTGAACAAAACTTTGTGCATGAATCTGTGAAACTGATTTTCAAGAACATTCGAGTTTCTACGACATATAATCTTGTTTGAATTTGAAGTTTCAATTTACCTGAGAATTAATTAGAACGTGTGTGTAACCTAAATGTGTGTATGTGAATAGGTGCGCTGTATTTATCAATGAAAGCTGCATATGTATCTTTATATGTTGCACATGTATACGTTTGTACATCTTGTGTGTAAAGTATAGGCCTCCATGCAATATGTATTGAACAATACATATCTTTTGTGTAATATTGCTTTGAATTTTGATCTCATGATATATCATTGTAAAATAGTTGATTCTCCGCTCAGCATGGTAAATAAAGGTTAAACAACATTTTTGGGTTTGAATTTCAAAGCCCATAAACCTTAACCAAGGCGTATTCTTGTTATTCCGATTCTGCGCAGTGTGCAAAATTATATCAAAATGGTCTTGACTATCGTGCCGTCCTCTGGTGGATGAATAGTAAATAAAATTTCCAAAACAGTCATCCGCTCAAAAAATTACCATTGACATTTGTGTCATGAAACTGTGTCTGTAAAACTGGAAACAAATAGATACAACCTAATTGAAGAAAAAGTAAAAGGTCACAAGAGCGTGTTTTTGCAGTAATAATCTGACCCCCCCCCCCCCAAAAAAAATGTTAATTCATAATCGCGAGGTTAAATTTCGCGAGTTTCTCTTATTCTTTGTTTCGCGAGGGTCCGTTTTCGCAATCTCACCATCGATAAACCTACACAGAGTATATCAATAATTGATGAAATGGTCTTAAATAATAGATGGGCAAAACATATTAAATGGACAGGTGTCAAATGGAACATCGAGAAACAAGAACTTAATCTTAAATACTGGAAGATAATTTTGAAAGACAGGATATCATCAAAAAGCAATCTTAGATTTACAAGTACTATGCAAGATCCATTATCATTTAATATATGCCTTTTACCTTTCGACTTGCCTACGATGAAGGGACCTCTAACCCACGAAAGTAATATTTTGGCGAATATTTCCCTTGCGCGAATATCGCGAATTTGAAACCTTCGCGAACAAAAAGACAATGTGTACAATCATTATTTAGTTTAAAAAATAGCGCGGGAATAGTTCAAATGCTTAAGGCTGAATTATCCGTCGTTTGCGCTACAAAACCCGCAAATAAATACTTAAAACAAGATAGGTTTTTGGCAATCATGACGTCACGGTTGACTGCACGTCTGTGCTGCTATACTGATCTGTCGTACGATAACTACAGACATTATCTGTTTGTGTCAGGTTTCCCTGCGACCTCGCTGTCTGATCGTTATATTAAAACATACCTCTGTGTGTATTTATAGGTATTGTATCTTGTGAAGCTGAAGATTAACACTGCGATAACAAAGACAGGATTGTGAACTGAAAACATGGACTTCATTGTCCGGCGTTTGTCGGGTGTGAATCGTTATAGAGAAGCGTGTACGTTTACACAGGGTAACCTAAATACCTGAGAGATTTGCTGTAGCGGTGTCTGTATATAGTGGGATTTGTTGCTATACTCTTGCAGGCTACAATATCTCCAATATAGCACTGTTTTCCGGATAATTACACGGTGAGTATATATGATTTTTTTCCCCCGAGTCACTGAATGATTAACAGGGGGGGGGGGGGGGGGGGAGGTTTACGCACAACCGAAACGCAGGGCCCCGTTTTCTTATTCCTATATGCGAAAATTATGCAAAAAAAATCCTGTCACACTTGTTCACCCGAGTCAGGGTGCACCCCCCCCCCCCCCCTGTTCTGTTATCATTAAATCCTCTTGTTCGTCATCAATATTATAACTGACGATGGTCGCATTGAACTTTTGACACTGGACTCCTCTGTGGTAACGGTTCGGATTTGCACGTTTTGGTCTTGAAACTGTCTGTAATGATGAAATTTGTGTCCTATAACGGGCTGTGTCCTTTTTTCCTTATTTCTTCATAAATCCAAGGATTTTCAAATTATTTTTCGAAGGGACTATATGGCAGCGCAATCTCGCGGCAACTTCTTCTTTTGAATAGCCTTATCTATTGCCTTGTTTATTGCTTATCTATTCACATATTATCTGTAGAAATGTTATTCCGAAGCCATGTGGAACAAAATATTCTGCTGACACGGGTATGTTGTATTATCTATTAATACCAATATTATTTAACCAGTCTTAATTATATTGAAAGGCCACCTGGCGTATTTGGAATGAAACTAAACTGGGCTTTTTATGTAAATAATTAACGGGTAGGATAAGCTCTGGTTAGACAGGTGAGACAAACATCTAAAGGTATGACTATCTCCCTGTATATATCTGTTATATATATTCCGCTTTTTTTTAAATAAACAGACAGTAAATTATGTTCTGCACTTAACTGACGCCCTTTCATGAATACCTAATACCAAGTGCGCATTGTGAATTTCCATGGAGTCGTTTAAATACGCATAATGTAGGAAAAATGTGGTCATGCGGAAAAAAACTAAAAATTTAGGATTTTACGTCCAGACGGTGGTTGATTTTATCCCATGTGACGCCCAGGTAGGAGACCGTAATGCCAGTTGTCAGTGAACCCACGTGACCTCTGTGATACAATACCCCTTTTTTCTAAAAAAAAAAATCAACCTGTCCGCCCCTGATTGTATTTGTCTCTTATGGAAGGCCTACACATCCCGATACCACTGTTCTATGAAGCTTGCTTCAAATGGTTTATTTCAATACCTCCCGTGTCACTATCGTCTTAAGTGGTTAATTTCAAAGGACCAAGCACTTCTTGCCTACATTACTGAATATAAATTCTTGGCAGGCATGTACATTGCGCCAAATGGTCGTTTCCTGTGTTGGGATCAACTGAAGAAAAGACCTACGTGGCTGTATTTATTTTTCTTATATAACATTTACAAAAGGCCTGAAGTCTGGGCCTTTTCTGTACAACTTTAAAAATAAATTCTGACATATACTTTTTATTACTTGATAATCTGTAGTTTCTGCAGTCATGTATAGGCCATGAAAATCAAGGGTTGTGTATCTCATTTTTTACAATCTTAGTCCGAACGCATGCTGTGAAGCCAAACTTATCCCTCCAAGCAGCCAAACAAGTCTATGGACAACTTGTCTTTGATTGCAGAAGCGGATCCAGGGGGGGGGGGGGGTGGGGCCGTCCAGGGGGTCCGCCCCCCCCCCTTTTTCACCCGAAGCAACCTTTTTTAAAGGGTTTTAGACAAAATTTTGCGGCCTGGACCCCCTTTTCCGGACCTGATGACCCTTTTTTTAGGATTTTCATTAGTCCTCCTTGGTTAGAACCCCCCCCCCCTTTTCCTAAATCCTGGATCCGCCCCTGTATTGGCCACATATTAAAAACATATTTGACTGATTCTGTTTGAGACTATGCTAAATATAAATAAAAAAAAAAACAAAGGAATGTTGATCTATGGAACAGATCTAGCATGTCACCCGCCTCCGTCGCCGGAGGCGGACAACAATGTTTTAAAGGCTATCTGGTACAATGACTAAAGCCAACCCAGGGCCCTGTATCTCGAAGCTATCGGAAGCGTAACGAGAGCTTAACGAACTCGGATTCTGTTCGTTAATCTTAACTCCGGTATCTCGAAGCTTTCGTTAGTTCGGCCGGTATCTCGAAGCTATCGGAAGCGTAACGAGAGCATTAACGAACTCGGAATCTGTTCGATACCTTCGCTATTGGTCCCTTTTTCCTCTCGTTAATAACGGACGGTCTGAGGCATCCGTTAGGGCTTCGGTTACTTACACTTTACATTTCCTAGGTAAATTGGGAGCAATTATACATGCCTGATACAAGCAAGATCTCTCTCTTTCTCTTCTTCTTCCCCCCCCCCCCCTCTCTCTCTCTCTCTCTCTCTCTCTCTCTCCCTCTCTCTCTCTCTCTCTTCCTCACCCTCTGAATATATATATATATATATATATATTATAGTTTTGTTGAGGGTATATGGGATAGGTTGACAGCTTCAAACATCATTTTGAAAGACAATTCACTGTGGAATTTTAAAGTAGAACCTTTCTCAGGGTTTCTTCAGTTTTGTTTAAAAAGAATATAACAGTTCAGCCTTTAAAAAATAAACTTCAAATTTAGTATTACAGACTGTTCAAGTCACCTGAGCGTCATGGCCCATGGATCACTTTTGTTAAATCGAAAATTTTAAATTTCAGATTGACTTAGAAACATTTTATTTGATAAACCCACTTTCAAAGGATACTTTCTTATATGGTTAAAAAATACCAAACCTATTTCATGATAAAGGTTTCATATTCAAAATTTGTAAACTGTAATCTTAAATATGGCGTGTGATACCTGAAAGCCTCTGTGTGTGAATGGTCCCTGTCCTGGGGTAGCCCACAACCCAAATTTTCATTCATGTGTTCTGCCAGTTCTTTAATGCAAAAGTACCCGTACACTTGATTGTATTCACGTATTTTGTCCATATTTCTCAGGTTCATTCGTGCATAAGTTAGTATACGTCTGCGAATATTCCCGGGGAAAAAGCCTTTGTGGATGCTCATGATAAGGCAGAACCACACCAAAATCTAACATTCTAAACATTACCGAGGTGCACTGAAACATTCATGATTGTGTCATATATTATAACAAGGCCTACAGGCATAATGCGAACATGTGCAATGGGATATACATTAGTTATAATGGTTTCCTGATTACATGCTTGACCAATAAATGAAATGTACTTGATTGTTTTTAAGATTAATCATGTATACATATAAAAAGTACTAAAAAATTGCTGTATACAGATGCAAAATTTCAGGCTGATATGTCAAATACCTGCTAAAAAGTAAGCAGGCATATACGCTGCGCAAATCTGACGCAACAGGTCTTGTATCAGGCTGATATGTCAAATCTCTCAACTAAGGAATCATTCATAGTAGGTTGAAATTTTTTTTATACAGATCTAGGGGTTCCGACCATGGAAACAGCCCAAAAATAAAATAAACAGTATTTTTTTTTAAAACACAAACAAAATAAAACTTAAAAATTATGAAGAAGAATAGTACGTATTATTTTCTCAGATGATTAAATTTATACAGTAGTGCATAAACCTATACGTATGCTGCATATGCACCTTGTTTCGATCGCTCAGGGTAGCGAGTGAAAACGCATATATATATATATATATATATATATATATATATATATATATATATATATATATATATTATGAACAGGAAATTCTGGAGAATAACGTATCAAAAGTCCCCAAAACTTCTATTTGGGAGAGTCATTTAATTTGAATTTTAATTAACTGTAAGGTTTTACTTTACTTATCTGTATATTGTCATATTAAGCTTTGTCTTTACCACTATGAGGGCCACTTATTTGAAAAATCTCTTCATTACCTATTTCTGAATCTGACTAAGAAGTAAATTTACCAATAGTAATAATTTCAAGCATATTTTTTTAGGGCTGGGCTCAACAATAACATTTGCCCACTCGCCAAAGGGGTTTGAAATGTAGTGAGAACAACTTGCCCCAAAGTCGAAGAGTTGCCAGCTAGGCTTGCGATATATCAGACAATGCCCTTTAATCAGTCCAAGGGTATATCACAAACAGGATAAATCATATAGAAATAGGAAGAGGTTTTTTTTTTATATCACGATATGGATCATAAGGGATAGAGGATTATCGACCTCAGGGAATCTTTTTGCATTTAAATGGTGTTCGACCCAATGTCTATGAAATGCTAAATAATATATACGGGACCTTTCTAATTCTCCCCTTATAGGAAAGCTTTGTTTATTATGCTAACTTAAATAACCTTGTTAAAACATATGAAAATTTCAGTTATATTAAAAGTCTAACATATTTACGTAATCCTCACATATCACGACTTAATGATGGACTTCTTTAATGGTTTACTGTCATCATCTTCAGTCTTTGTCAAACATAATTGTTCGACTGCAAAAAGCTGACTTAATTCATGTTAATAATTTAAGGGCATCTGTGTGCCATCGTGGTAACCAATATGACGTCACACCTTTAACAATTTCATTAAGGTCTGTTAGTGGGCTTAAGTCTCATGTAAGATTTTTGTAAAAGACGGTTGGTCTATGTGTTCAAAACTGTGCATCATTAGCAAGACATACATTAGAATGCCCAAGAATCAAAGGAAAGTTCAAATGAAAGCTAGGATTTTCTAACCGTCACAACCATCGAGCACAATATCGGGTACGGCAAACGGGTTTGATACAGTAACCAAAGACTTTAATATTTAACTTACAGAATATTATTAAAAATCATTCAAGTACACATTATTTTTTACTGTTACCAACAGGAACCGGCATTAAGAGAAAGGAAGCACACACCCAGAAGACTTGTTCAGAAAAATCTAAGTACCGGTCGTCTACAAAATGTTAATATTTATTTAGTTATAAATTGAATATATGAAGCTAAGCTTGATTAATACATCTGTCCTGTTGCATAGACTGATGAAATTAACGTTATGGGTATAATCTGACATTTTAACATTTTGTTGTTTAATCTGACATTTGTTATATTCAGTTACTGAGTCTATGTGAAGGTTAAATCTGAAAAAAAAAGATTTATCTATTTAGTCTTGACTGTTCATCAGGGTTGGAGTCAAATACAGTGTGCCAAATACAAATACAAATATAAATACGATAGCTAGTCTCCCCAAATACAAATACAAAAACAAGTGACTGAAGATAAATACAAATACAGAACATCAAATACAAATACAATTACAAATACGCAATTGTAGGTTATACAGAATGTTTATTTATTTCCAGCACCATAAATATTCATAATGTCTAAGGGAGAAGTGAAATGCTTGACTTGATGCTGTCTTTAGGGTTGTTCAGAAGTTAGGTAGTAGTTAATTTTTTTTTAATTATGGCAGATATGAATATGTATTTATACATATGTATTTGTACAGTATTTGATCAAATACACCAAATACATCAAATATTGAGATCAAATACAAATACAAATATTATCATTTTGCACAACACAAATACAAATACAACATAAATACAAATACTTACTTTGACTGTATTTAAATAAAAATACAAATACTAATACGTATTTGACCCCAACCCTGTTGTTCATCTGTCTCATGTGTACAATTCACATGCGATGTAATATTTCAAATCAGATACTCATACCCAGTTCCCATTTAAATGGCAGGTTGGATTTATCACTTGATCATATTTATGTTGTACTTTCTTATATTTCTGACGATTTTTGGTTAATTTTGACTAAATCTTTCTTCACTGCTCAGGATTACCTGTGGGACTCTCTCGATCAACCTTCATTTCATGATACACCATGTCCTAGACTGATTTCGGCTTTGAGTTCTCAGGTTATGTCTTCCTGTTTAATTTATCCCTTTTAACAAGGATGCCTAGATACAAAATCGAATTATAAGGCTCCACATAAATTTTGTAAGCCATAAATTCCATTAAATTCAAAGCAAACTTTTCCACCGTCCTTCCTGACGTGGAACTGGTCCCCTTGCCAAGATTGCCTGCTAATTTTCTTTTTTCCTTATATTATCTTGACAAGATAATCTGCAAATGTTCAATTCTAAGGCTTTTGAGTAAAAAAAAGTAAATCAATGAACGGTTTTTTATATTTCTTCCGGAAAAATACACCCGGAATACTAGACCGTATTCACTGACTTCAGACCATGGTTTGTCACATTTAACCATGTTTAATCATATGTAACCTATTTCTGAGGTTTCAGCAAAGATTCTCTATCTATAATAACTATGCTGGAATATAAAACAGGATATCTATAATTCGGTAGTAACTGATTTTTATAAGAGAATGTGAATTCAATTATTTCTTTCCATTGGCTGTAATCAGTATTTGTCCAAGGATAATCCACATACTAGTTACGTTTAGAAAGTAAAGAAAATGCCTCGTGAATGAATCTACTTTAAGTAAAGAACTGGATAATATTAAACAACAGTTTTTTTAAATAATTCCAAGATGAGAATGTAATATGTAATTTTTTGAACTTTGCTTTGTTTCTAATTGCTTGCTACCAAATACTCTTGGAGCGGTCTGCCTCAAGACAAATATCACAATAAATTGCTAGGACCAGATTATATTTGAAATATTTTGTGACCTCTTAGTATTGTTTAAAGCATTCAGTTATGAAGAGTATATGAATATATATGATTTTAATTTCAGGAAAATATAATTATATAATAAGATCTACAACAAATAAAGATATATATTTATACATCTATTATTAAGCCCCTCTCCTTTTTTTATTAATGCTTTAATTTGTTTAAATTACTTAAAAATAGGAGCACTGACTAAGAGTGGAAGGTAAAAATAAGTAGTGTTATTCTTTAGTCCTGTCTAACTGTTTAGTGTTGCATCCTGTCTCGAAGGTTACTTTTTTGCGTACAACAAAACCCTTCAAAGGGAAGAATTAGCAATAAATTGAATTTCAATTGATTGAAATGGGGTTGAACACCATTTAAATGCTTTAAATTCCCTGATGTTGAAAACCCTATATCCCTCATGATAGGCCTACATATCGTGATATAAACATCCCCTGCACCCATATTTCTATAAAATTTATCCTGTATGTGATACTTTCTTGTACTCTCTCAGGGGCATAATCTGATTTATCGCAGGCCCAGCTGGGAGGCCTAAAGGCGGTTTCACACCGGATGGGTCCGAACGAAATTTGCTATCCGAACGAAAATAAAATAGAACGTTATTTTTTGTCGTTCGTATCGGACAAGAATGGCGCTTTTCACCTTCAACACAAAAGAGCTGGAACATTTATAATCAGACTTGTTCATTAGTACGTTACCAATTTAATATATAATACTGTACAACAAAGAAATGTTGTTTTCTTGTCCACTGTTCTTAAATTATGTGATAAAAGAAAAATATAAAAAAGGGATTATATTTATTGCAATCAAATTTATTTGATTTAAACAGATATTTATAGATTTTTTTAGCTCCAATCATTTTCCCCCCATTAAAATCAGACTTCTTTTTATATATTATGTATATTTCCTTGGATTCCACTTATTTTAATTTACAATCGAAAACAAACATTTAGACTTTTAAACCAGGTTAAGATATAATATTTCCTGGTAAATTCTAATTCTTTGCAATTTATTACAGTTTTTCTCTGAAAGGGGGGGGGGGGGAGGGATGATTACATTGATCATCCCCCTAGCCCCTCCCCCTTATATTGACGTCCCTGAATATAAGTCAGCTGTATAAGCGATATGTACACAAATAAGCAACATTATCCAGGACTTGGTGTACATTACCTAACCCCTCCCACGAAAATAAAATGCTCAGCGATAATTTAAGAAAGAAAAAATCATGAAACAATAATATTTTTATTATTACAAATATATTATTTTTAGTTAAACATTTTGCATATAAACAGAGGTTTCAAAGCTTTGGACAGACTGTTCTAAATCTTATTGGCAGATTTGAAAATCAAATACAAATCAAACTAAACTAGTGATTCAAACTTTAATTTAACTTGAAATGCATGAGTTTCAATGGAATATGTTCTGTGGAAACAACATATTGCACTAATATTTTTAAAGGCATGTTCAAGTGGGAGTCTGGGTCCAGTCAGTGGTATAAATATATGTCACCTGTGAACTCATGACTATAGACTCGGGTACCTAGCAAGGCCCAATAACTTTTAATTATACAGTCAGTACACTCAGAGGTAAACTTTTTAAAATTATCAAATTAAATAACTTTTTCCCAATGGGAATTTTTGTTACTTTTGATATATTATTCTCAAGTATTTTCTGAGTAAAATGCAGTTGGTTTTTTTTTTTGTTACTATTTGTTCCGAGTTCAACCCCATTTTTACTACACGAGTAACCGATGGGGGAATTCCAAAGTTTGAGTCAGTGATAGGGTATTCCTCTGGCAGATGACTTCTCAACTCCTACGTACAGCTCTATACTATAGGTCCGATTTTGCTGCATAAGCACTGCATACGCATACGTAATTAATGGAATCACAGGCGTTTTCTAGATGCATTACGCTTACCTACGCATACGTACCGCACACGCACATATGGACTGCTAGCTTCATAAGGGAAAGCCGTAGGGCCAACATGCTTTATAGTGAATACAGGCATTGCATTGTGTGCTGAACTTAATACTATTTTTAGTAACACTGGGACACTTTTTAGGGATGAGCCGTGGAAAACCGCTTAGCGAGCCGTTTAAATAAAGTTCGGAAGCACACCAAACGGAAAGGTAATGGTGAGTTTACGAGTGAATTCCGACTGCTTAACTAACCCTTTACGAGAGCTTCGAGATACTCTAGTTAACCGCTCGTTTTGTCAATCGCTTTGCAATAGTTAGGCTCTCGTACATGAATATAACGAACAAATAAGCGAACGCTTCGAGATACTGGCCCCAGAGCAAACCAAACCATTCAATTCTCTATCTTGAACGAATACAAGTACAGGGCATGCGCATTGCGCCCAATGTTCTTTTCCCGTGTCCAGATACATATACACGTTGTGCAGACATGAACCTGACCGTAAAGGATGATGTATCGTTTTTCTATTATAATTTGAGTTATAAGAAATATGACCTTTCTAATATTTTCTGTATAATTATATTGTCTTAACACTTTGTTTCATATATATCTTCCTGATAATTTCGGGGAGCAAATATTAAACACAGTCTTAAAGTATAAACAACACAGGAATTTTGTTTCAAACTACCTAAATGGCAGTAAGAATGGTAAAATTTAGTTTACTTGTTATTGTTAAGTCTTAACTGAATATACTACCAATTTTTGGATGGTCTGTTCCCTTAGCGCTCTGGAATTTGACTAAAGGGGTATCTTCAAGTGTACAGACGGATGCAGTGGCTTTCTTTTAATCCTTACCGACCTTAGTCAACGCAGGTATGTTCAGTATACATCAGAATAATCCCTTTTGTAACCATACAGTCAACATCAGTTTTCTTCTGCGAACACATTTTAAAGTACACATGATTATAAGAAAGTCTTTATATTTAGACCATTTGAATTCATGGCGCATGTATATGCCCCTATTTTCAGTCATATATATATATATATATATATATTTATATATATATAATACTAATAAAAGGAATTCGGTTCACGTGTGTTCGCAGTGTTCTGTATAACCGCTATGTGTTCAATATTGTGCTATACATCATTTTAAAGGTTATTATCCCAGCAGTGACATAGGCGATATGAAAATAAATAATTTTTAATATACATGTAATTTTGAGTGATTTTTCCGTTTTTTACCGAGCACAGCCGAACTGCCTTCGGCAATCACCGGAATGCGTGCATCGTGGTTACTTAACCTCTAACACTAAGGACTATTGTTCATATGAATAACGCTTGCTTTCAATGAGGGATTTGACCCACGTACGTGGCCAGTAAAATAGAAAAACTCATGTTTCTCGCTTTATGAAATGGAGAGTTCAACCCAGGATGATTAATGACAAAACCTAATTCAAGGTCCCAATTTCAGGAACAGGGCTGGGGTGTTGTCGGGGGTTTCAGGCCTCATAATTTGTCTGATACGATGAAAAAAAATTGCGGCAGTTGAAAATGAATACGGACCCTCCGCATGGAGTCCCGTTGGGTCCGCTTCTGCTACTTACGAGGTATGCATATATCTGTTTCTTTCTTCAGGAACAGTTTCCTTGCAACGTACATTCAATAAGTCTTTCATGTGTTCCTCACATCAACCTAATCTACGTCCACCGATAGAATTCAGTCAAATATCATCAAAACCTGAATGCCCCCGCGTCTCATTCCGGTTCGCAATGTCAACACCATCACTGGCCAGGTCATCAAGGTAAACATACCGGGCTATAAATTTCTTGCCATGAGGACAGAACCACAAAATAAATGTTAAAAATATTGGAGCGTCTGCAGGATCACTCACGCACTGTCTCCACCAGGTTATGAGTTTATACGGACGGACGGTATGATGTTAAGGATTCATGTACATGTAATTTAAATGTAAGTGGCAAAATTAAGATACAAGCAGCTGTACCTAGAAACGTTTTCTGTTCACAGAAGTGTTGTGCCTCAGAGAGGTGTGTGAGTTAGTCTGCAGTCGTACCAAAATGTTTATGCACATCTTATGGAGACAGTTTCCAACTGAAAACCTATATTTTCTGTTAACTTTTAGAATAAAAAAAAACAGCCACATCTCAATTAATAAATCTCCCTAACCCCGGTAATAAGCCCGGGATACCGGGTCTATCAGCTAGTATATATATATATGAGACTGACGAAACGCTGACTCAATGTTTAAACAAGACGTTGAAAAGAAAAACGCAACATGGGCAAAGTTTTGGTGACACAGAGCCCGTCATTATGAAGTTCAGAGACGGTATTCACAATAACTGTCGTCTGCTCACTCTGCCGTGAAATTGCTTAAAGGCGCGCAATTGAAAAACCTGCGAAATAACAATGATTTGATGCAGGGCGTGCACCTGCAAATCCACATGAGCCTTACAAAGACTACAATTCACAAAGCTAAGACTGTGATGTCAAGGAGATGTGACAAGTCTATTGCTTAGCACTAGACCTGTACGTGCATTTGTACAGAGGCTATTTTCTCCTTTTCGCTATTTTACAGAATTGTCAGATTCCTTTTGACGATAGCTTACCCAACTATCTAATTTAACAATCTGGTGTCTTGAACATTAAATCATAGGTACTGTAGGGTAAAGATGGATCCTGTCACGTGATGGCCGAATGCGTGAGATATGCTTGTGCCCTTAAAGGGGTCCAATCATCTATCTGATCTTTATAAACTAAAGGTTATCCCTTGGTCAAATTTTATTTTTTTATCATTTTGAAAAATTAACTGATATACCGAACTTAGAGCTTTTATAAAAATAGGCCAGAAAACGTGGACAGCACCACCCACAGGCTGCTTGTTTTGTTTACATCAACGTGTCTGGAAATGGGGGGGGGGGGGGCTTAAAATAAAACAAATTCAATAAGAGAATCTGGCAGCAAGTCAGATATGGCAGAGCTTTGCACATGGCTTTTATAACAAGTGACCTTTCTACCTCCACAACAAAAACAACCTTTAGGTCATTAATGTATACACGGAGGAAGCCAGAATCACATAAATTCTTGTTCAAAAGGTAGGTGCATGTGCACCTTTAAAACCTTGTTGATTTGTTCCAGTGTCTCCTGATATCACGACTCTTGAAGTATTATTTATGCCTGGCCTGCATGCAGTCGTGATGTTTTTTTATTATTATTTTTTTTGGTGGAGGTAACCGCCTTCAATTTTAATGCTGACTTATCTAATTCATAAGCTAAGTATTCATAACTGCAGAGTTCCATTTCGGTTTGGGACTACGTGACAGGGCGGTAGCACTCGCTATCTGTCATTTATTTTTATATCCTGGTGTCAACCTGGCCCGGTGACTAACGCACCTACAGGTCCTGGGTGTGTAATAATCCCCATTGCTTGGTCATAACACAGGGGAAACTCCCAAAGACGCAGTCGTTTGTGAGTGATAAACATCTGTGGGACATGCACAGCCTTCCCATAAAGCCTGCAGAGCACTCAACCTGGGTGGGACCGACCTTGAAAATCTCACCAGTCCTCGGCTGAGATTTGAACTCACGACCTCCAAGCTTTGAGTCCTGCGCTCTACCCCTGAGCCATGAAGTCGTGATGAAACTTTTAATCGAAGATGCCACGTGACTAGAGTTTGAACACCTTTCCTTCTGTCCCTATATAAATAATGCCTTTGTAGCCTCCCTGTTTTTGTGCCACTCCTTCGTTTCAGAATTTATTTACATGCAAAATCAAATAAGAGTCTAGTATATGTCATTATACCAAATAGAATCTTCTGTCTTATGTTTTGTTTTTGATGAATACCATTTAAATATGATTGCATTAAACTAAAAGAAAACATAAAATGTATGTAAAAATAAGTTATAACAGGCACCCAGTGAAAACAACACAGTATCAGCGGTTTCACTTTAATTAGGTGAGAGTATCCTAAATGCAACAAGTTATCTCACTCATCCTATGCCATGAAACAGGTTGTTGTACGAATAGTACGCAATAGTATATGTATGTATATTTACTCCGAGTTTGACGCCGTTGCTGGTATCGGCAGATAACATATCAGTTATATGATGATCGCCCGGGTGCCGATACCGGCAACGGCGTGAAACTCGGAGTAATAACACGATGCTCCAGCGTGCTTAACATTTAGTTATATATATATATATATATATATATATATATATATATATATATATATATATATATATAAGTAATAAAATAGGCCTTTCAACATGAAAGACTTGTTCTGTCAGAGGTCAAGATATTCATGAAACAGGAGCACTGCCTGGAGCAAACCCCTAACATAAGACATAAACACTCCCCTAGAATAAACGGATGTGATTACATCAGTGACAGAGTTAGTAAATACCGCACCTCACAACCTTGGTTATATATTTGTATTGGATCATATTTTAGACGTATAAACAGCACAGGTCATTTTGCTCTAAAAGTGAAGAATGTTTATTTGTATACACCCTAAACTTTGGCCTAGTTTATGCAAACGTTTTGTCACTCAGAAATACCCCTGTGCAGAAGCGGGACTTCCTCCATCCCTTTTTGTAAGCCGCCGCAATTTTTAGAGGAGGTTCGAACTAATTGTTGCGGCCTCGACCGCTCCCTTTTTTCCCGACCTGGGGATCTGTAATTTTTTTATTAGTCTTCCTGGGTCCGACCTCTCCTAATATCCTAGACCTCCTGCTGTGATACACATTAGAGGCGGCTGTGTTCGGCTTTTGTCATAAATACTTTACTTGTATCACCTGTAAAGTCAACAACTTAAATGCTTCTTTCTAATAAGAATTGGGACACCTAGGGTTCTTTTAATATTTAGGATGGCAGTTTTTAAAGCCAGAAATTTACATACCTTATCTATAGAATTAATGATATCTGACTTACTAGAGTACACATATTAATGAACTAATTAAACCCTGTAAAGAAAAGTTCTTATTACACATATATAATCTTGTTTATCTTAACAAGCTTCTAGTAAACATAACAATATTGACAAAAACATGTTACCTAAGGTGGGTGGTTGCATATGTGCATAAAGGGGCCCAATCACCTATAATGCATGTTGAGTTAACACGAAAAATAGCTTCTTTCCTTTAAAATTAATCGTTACTTGCCAAAAAATATTGCCTTGAAACCGTTTGCATTCTCCTGTAAACGAGTTTTAAAAACGATGGACCGGGCGATATCGCAGATGTCAACAAAACCACAGTGCGTGGGGCCGTGTGCAGCGCAGATCCACAACACGTGTCAATCAGCAGATGCTTGAATGACATGGCCAAAAAAATAAAATACATGTTCCCGACGGCTGTAACAGCGTTTGTTGCTCTTCTCAATCGGATCTCCGGTCACCCGTCCTTGTTATGGTAAACAGAGACACGTGGACTCTGTTTACCAACACGCACAGTCATAACAAGGTGTTTAACAGCCGTATGAGAGGAAATGAGACTGTGCTGGGATGGTTCTGCAGGCAAACTTTGTATAAAGCTAGTGTGAAAGAATACATATTGATCCTGTTTATGTCCCTTTAAGTTGAAATGTCACTTGTTGTAAAACACCCTTTGCAAACACTGGTTTGTATACGACATGCCGCCAGATGTCCTTGTGTTTGAACTCTTTTCGCGGGACCCCCAATTTCTGGCCTATTTTTATAAAAGTTAATAGACATTAAATATCGGAATAGCCCCTTTGAATAATAAAACTGCGGCATGATCTGTGCGAGTGTTACATGGTTGAATAAATTTGAATCAAGTATCTCATTTTTTTATTTGCTCAATCTAGTTTAAAATTGCAATTAAAATATAATAATTGGTTAAAATGCTCATTTGCTGATTCTGGTTTATTAATGTTATATTTACCCCATCCCTAATTAGTTCTTTTTCAGAACAGATTTTTTTTTTCTTTGAAGACGAATGTTTGGTTTACGTCCTCCTCTTTAAAACTGTATGAAGGAAATTAAAGTAAAAATATCCAAAGTACAGGGAATTCTTATGAAGTTACAGTTCCTTAAATGACCTGTTCCCAGTACGCTCCCGAGGCAGCGGAAATCTTGCGCTTCTAAAGAAGCGATATAGGGAGTAGGCCTATATATAGTTAAAGCGCTGTGTAAAGAGCGTAGTTCCCAGTCACACAAAGGTTCTTTGACATGGCGTTCATCACAGTTGCGCGCCACCTTATGTCAGGGGCGATTCATTGGGATAGGATTAAAACCAGCCCCCCCCCCCCCCTCCCCATCCACCCATACTAAGAGACAATGTCTTTTTATACAGTGTATATCCATATTATATGCGTTGGGAAATTTAATAATCTATCCCTAACCTTGCGATCATTTTTGTTTTTGGTAGTACTAATTGCTGTCAACAGATGTCTGCAGCGGTGTCTTCCTTTGTCGGGATGCAGATGTACAAACGTACAAAATGTGATCGACATTTGTATCAACACTTAGGAAGATCAACTCCGGTTCGCCTTTAACATAAAAAAAATCCTCTTTGCCTTAAAATTCGGCCATGCACCACGTTACATGGCAAACTTCTTCATAAAGATATAAGAAGTATTGTGACTGAGAGAAGGATCTAAACATAGTAGGGGAACAAGACCTCTGTGAATCTTCATTTTGACATATAAAAACCCTTAAAACCAGATTAATTATATATTTCGGACAACATTACTAACATCCTTTCTATTTGCAATACAGGTAAAACTAACTGTTCTTATTAACAAAGGTTTGCCTTAGGTCAGTGGAAATCATATGAACTGAAAATAATTATGGAATCTACGGTGACTCGTATAGGACACACTGAAAATTATGTTTTATCTCGTTCCAACGCAATAATATCACGTGGCCTCGCGATAGTATCGCATTGGAACGAGATAACTATTGCAAGGGAATGCGAGTATTATCGCGTGGCCACACGATACTAACGCGTGGGAACGAGATAAAAATAATTCTCTGTGTCCTATACGAGCCATTATAGGAATCTTTTTCATATTCGGCAAAATCCAAATCCTTAAAGTTAATTTAATAATTTTGAAAGTTTGAACAGTTCTTATTTGTTTATCTCATGACTATTAGACCTCATTAGTTATCCTTACATTGTTTTGGGGAAAATAGTGTGCTTTTCGATTATAGATTAATTGGCTATTTACTCTTTATTACTTTACAATTGTTTTGGCCGACTAATTGGCCCATTATCAAACTTTCATGACAACATATATTAGCAAAATATTAGCTATTTTGCTCGCCCTATCACTTTCCAGTCCTCCTGTTTCTGTCTTATTCGCCATCTCTTAGTGATGTGTTAATTAATAATATCATGATTTTATTGTTAACAGGTAAAAGCAAATAATGTTCATCTCGATTTGCCATTGGCAGACAACAGTAATTTTGAAATTCAAGGTTTTTGCAAAAATTTCATAATTTAAGCCATATAGCCATATTTAAGCCCTTTCAAGTGCTTGTAAATGCATTTAAATATTCAAAACTTTTAAAGGATGTGAGATTTATAAAAAGACCATACGTAATTACAAATAGGCCTACAAGTATCGTGCAATACGCATGTATAGACTGTACCTATAGACTGCTAAATTGAGACCTAGTGTTCAGAGAGCTAGGTCGTTACTCGAATTGGGATCTCCGATCATGTGTATAAATACTTCTAGCTTTCAGTGATTTTCTTCTCGTTCACAACTACTATACACTTCACGTACAAGTACATAAATCCCGAAATGATTAATAGCGCTCTGGATCCTGTGGAGGCCTGTTATATCATGGGGGTCTGTGCGGTTTTGTAAGGAACCATAGCCGAAGAGTGCAAGGTCTTGTGTGGGTCTTTGCACTAGTTGAGTCTTCAGTCAACAGGTTTAATATGCGGATAAGAACTCTGTCGCGCACTTGACAATGCGGCCGGCCTGCTTTCATTCGGGTACACGAGATCTATCGACCCTCTGAACAAACAGTGCCTGCATTATCATAGGTATTTGTGGAGAAGCCCACATTGTACAAGACACCCGGAATGGCGCGCCCCAGTTCAAGCGGATTAATAATAGGTTCACTTTTGAACGGAAACGCGAGAAACACCCTTTCATAGTTCATTTGCATATTTTATTACCTATTCCCTTTCCATTTTAAGAGCATAACAGTTGCTTTAATATTCTCTCTGTAATTTGGTAAGACCAATTTTATGAATGTAAATGACGTCATTTAAACCCTGTCACCCCTGGAAAGGAAGATCCCACTATTTCATTGACTACAGTGGCCGCGTTCTTACGGTCTTGCTCTATTATAGGATAAACTGCCTCGCCGTGGGACCGCCACGAAGAACTGGTTGTGCAAGTATTTGTGATATAGTTTCTTAAGCACTGAAGTACCGCCAGCGGATTTTACCTATTTTGGGCGTTTCCTTATAGGTAAGCCAAAAGTTTATACGTTACGTAACATGGCTTGATGGGTTCTTGCATTGTTTGTTTGGACTTCTTCGCAGCAACATGATTCTGCGGTAGAATATTTGAAAGATTAACATGAAGTGAATTTGGAACGATTTTACAATAGGTGTGACATTATGGTTCAATAAACTGTCTAAATAGGGCGAGGCTAGGGAAAAATTAGGCAAGTACCAGCAAAATAGGTATCACATAAGATAGAAGAAAACCTATTAACATTATTAATCATAAGTTTTAGGCGCCAGGCGTTCCTAGATCTTTAAACTGGTGTCGCACCTATTGTTAACTCGTAGGCCTACGAATGTGGAGATTTTACATGTTTTTATGCAATGACCAAATCGGTCTTTGAGTCTGAATAACTTTTTGTAGGTTTTTGGGTTTAATTGCTTAAAGTTGTTCTACAGCGCTCGTTTTCAGGACTCAGTTTTTATAATAAATGCATTATACATTATTAAATATACTTTGATTAAAATTACATGATGAATATTATTCATGTAAGTCAATTATAAACATATTTGACAGCTTTGCCCCTAGAACTAATAAAAAAAAATAAGGCCATAATTTGCCTTTTTATTTTATGTTTCGATAGAAATGTCATATAATCAGGGAAAATCATGATAATAACAGGATTTTTTTAATAAACAGGAAATAGCACTAAATAACAAATGAAATCTTATCAAAATTATATTATATATCCTTCTTGAAAAATGAAAATTAAAATAAAATTTTTGATGCGGGGGGGGGGGGGGGGGGGTTAAAATTGATGCAGGTGGTGCCTGAGAACCATACTATTTTTGGCCTTGTGCATGGTTTTTGGAAACTTATTGGATGGTAAATACCGAGGTGATAGAATCTATGATTACAGCTGAACAATTGATTAATCAACAGTTTTAGTGAAGGTTATGGACTGTAGGTGGCACTGGCTGTTGAATGAAGATGAAGGTAACCATAAATCATAAATATTTCATTTGCGTCACATTTTGACAAAAATAATCAGTCCATATTCATTTAAAATTAATATTAGTCCCATGACATATATACCTTTGTCTAAATGCTTTGTGTTGGCTGCTGATAACATATTTGTAAAATTTTCATTAATTTTTATGACTAAATTTTTACATATTACAATTTTCAGCATCCTCTTCCGTGTCTTGTTTAATATTGCTTCAATTTTTAAAATACCAGTTTAAATATGGTTATAAACATGGTATAACCCTTAGATGTTAGGGCATTTACATGTATTTAGATTATAAAACGTTTTCTGTTCTTTTAGGGTTAGAGCGAAAAAAAAAGATACGGAGTGAAACTTTCTCGCTTCAGTTGGAATGTCCTCTTAGAAATATCAAATTCAGTCACTTTTCCGTGCTTGTGCATTTAAGACTTTTCTCAATAAAAATCGGTCCAGTGCATTTATTTATCTTACCACAGTCACGACAGGACAATAAAAACCTGACATCCCGATAAATCTGAAGACCACTTACATATTAACATAATTTAAAGTCGGTGTTTCATATTTTAAATACAACATAAGCTGCATGAGCTTTTGTCACACTACTTGCAGCAAAAAAAATATAAACATGACATATAATGAGAACGACAAAAGGACAGGTATGAAAAAATGAACAATATTAGCGGAGTTCATTTCCAGAATGCAATATCAAATGCTTGTAACAAATTGTTGAATATATGGTCTGTATTAAAAATAAAATTCTTAAGAATAATCAATTATGTTGAGAGATTTCCAGTTAAAGACATTTGATATAATCTAAACTGAAAATTATATCCGCAAGAGTAATCAGTTTTGTTAAGAGATGAAAAATACTTTAAAACAAAACATAATTCAGCATCTTTTTTAAGAAGATAATTTCAGTATCAAGTCTTTCAGTAGTTTCGAATTAATGGGATTTCACGGTATGGATAAGTGTCGATGATTCTCATTTATAAAATATACATAATTAAAAAATGTTAAATAAGACGGGTTAACAGAGTCGAATCGTCCAAATTATGCCACCTGTCACATATCGACCGTTGAGACAGCACTAGCGGCTATGACGGGAGAAAACTTCCCTGCGTTGTACGGAACTGATCATGTGTGAAATTGCTTTGGAAGGCAGATCTTGACGCGCCCTAAAATTGGTTTTGGAACTCAATGAGTGAGTCTTTGACAGGTGATGCGGGGACCTACCAACGCCGGTGACCTTCATGATAGTTTGTTAGATCGTCTGCCCTGATACCTCCCCGCTGTGCGCCTGACACTGGGAGGGTCATACCGGAGCTCCCGTTCACGACGCATCGTTAAAGTCATGCATAAAGAGGGTTACCTTCCTGCTTAAAGGGACCCATTCACCTATCTGATCTTTATAAACGAAAGGTAATCCCTTTGAGCTTTTTATACAAATAGGCCAGAAAACGTGGATATCACCGCACAAAGGCTGCTTGTTTTGTTTATATCAGTGTGTTTATAATATGTAGAGGCCCGCCAAAATAATCAAAACAAATTCAACAAGGGCATCTGGCAGCAAGTCAGATATGCCAGAGCTTTGCAAATTGCGTTTTGCAACAAGTGACCTTTCTGCCTCCGCATATATTTGCAACCTACCATCTTAGGTTACATGTTTTTCCCGTTTGTCAACATTGCTTTGTTTACAAACATATTGTTGACACACAAGTTTTTACATCTTTCACGAAGACGTAATAGAAACTTTCCACAACCAAAATTACCCTAAGATCATTAATATATACACAGAGGAAGCCAGATATCACACATTCTGTTTCAAAAGGTAGGTAAAATGCACCTTTAAGGTGGTCTGGTCTTGAGGGCATTTCCTTGATATAATACTGTATTTTCTTTTTCACTTTTTCGTCGTTTCGCGAGTTTTCCATTTTCGCGATCTATCCATGCAGTTATCCTTCAAAGATTATCCTTTATCACATTATTTTATATTCCAGCGAAATCTCAACAAAATCTAAAAACAAGAAACAGAGCTTTTATTTAGAAATGGTATACAAAGGAAAATGAACGTATCGTCAATACGTATCGGTATCGAATTAACTATATCGCAATACGTATTGTATCGGAAGAAGCGAACCGATACCCAGCCCAAGACATTACAAAATAAATTCTAATATAAACCTTTCAAACTGTTCACAAGAAGTAACGGGGAAAAAAATGATTTTTTTCTGTCCCTCAAAACCCTGCCTTATGTAGTAACATTAAGTGATAACCAACATCGTCCTTTTTCATAAACGACGCCTACCAAATTGTTAAAGTAAAATCCTCTTCACCCATATACATATGCTAATATGTCCACAGTTATGACAGTCAGTTGGTGCCAGTTGTCAGTAACATGCTACATACTGTTTCTTTTAAATTGAACTTTCATTTACTGCCGACATTTTTTTCCCTCGTTGGTTTGCGCAACCGGTTTGACAATCCGTTATATGGTATTGGTGCATCATACAGGGCCGACTTCTGAGGGTTGAAACAACAAGTGAACCCACATTTTTATGCAGATAAACGTGGATGCTATGCCCAATAGACACTCAACTAATGAACCAACATTTTCATTTTCACGAATTTTCAGATATCTGCCTGTGAGCCCACATTTAGTTTGTGCAAAGTGAACCCACTTGTGGTATTTGTGTCAACAACGTTGCGTAACACGTCCATAAAATACTATTATGTAATATTTGTATAAGTATACACTATACGCATATACGATGAACCATTTTTTTTGGTCAGAAAATGTGGGTTCATTCCATTTTCTAGTTCATCTATGTATGTTTATGATGAACCCATGCACATTTGGTATATATGTCAGTGACGTCGCTTACACCTATCACGTCATGAAAAATAGGGAAATGACGCTTATTTTTCAATTTTACTTACACAATTGATAAAATATTTATATATTATTTATAGTAAGGTATAGCAGAAGCCTTTTAGCCCTTGAACCCACATTTTGTAAAACGGAAATGTGGGTTCAGTTGCTGTTTTAGCTCTCTGAAAGTTAGCCCCGTGTAATGCACCTATATACCTGTATTGCTAAACCTGTCTTTCTGTATATATCACAAAGTCGCGATGTAGGATCCTTTGGTCTGAACCTATTTTGACAGCCCTTTTGCGTAACAGCCTTAAATTGAGGTTGACCTATATGGAGTATATGCCCTTATTCACATAGGATTCGCCCATAATCTTCTGTATATATCTGGAATTATTGATACAAGTATGAGACGACAGCAAGCTTTCAACAGGCGGTTTGTGTGAAAATCGACAATTATTCACGGTTGTCAATCAATCACACGTTCCCGGCCCGTACAAACAACACGGTGTTTATATTAAACATGCGGTTGATATTTATTGGTTCTTGAACGGATGCACAGCCAGTTGGCAATAAAGGGTAGAGGTTCGTGGACATCAGATTATTTGTAAAATTGACGCAAGTTCATGTTTATAATATATATATATATATATATATATATATATATATTTAATATATATATATATATATATATATATATAGAGAAAGAGAGAGAGAGAAAGGGAGACACAGAGACAGAGAGGGGGAGGGGGCTTTTTCTGGAAAAAAGTGGGGGGGGGGGGTATATGATACAAGAGCTATTTTTGTCTGTAAAAAGTGGACACCCTACATTTTTGTAATCCTTAGACCTTAATTGGTGCATTTTTTTTTTCAAAATGGGCTTTGTCATTTTATTCTGGTCAAATTTGATTTTAGAGCAAAAATCGAGGACCAAATATATATATATATATATATATATATATATATATATATATATATATATATTCAGAGGGATATATATATATATATATATATATATATATATATATATATATATATTCAGAGGGATATTTTGCAACAAATCCCCTCAGAACAATGATCAGTAAGATACAGTACATCAAATAACAAAGACCATAGACACGTACAGACTGTGTTAAGACGTTTATTCCAAAATTAGAGATCACTCGTAGAGCACATAACTCCTCCAACGCTTGGATCCGCATCAAGATCCATCGGACTTACCGTGAAAAAAAATCCGTTGTTACTTGGCCACCGGTATCGTGTCCCACAAAATTTCTTTATAGGAATCATTCATATAGAGACGATAAGGTGTTGTGGAGTATTTTGTGCAATGGGTATGGCGGACCACTTACAGATTTCAGACAACCGGTACCATATATTTATGGCTCATTTTTCCCCTAGTTGCTTAATATTTGCTTCATTTTTATAGAACATATGAAATGGCCCTCTTATCTACATGATATTGCTTTCTCGATTTTGTGGCAGGTGGCACCACCTACATTTATGTTTACGCTGCAGACATTCAGGCTTATATCTCAGGATTGGTTTGACATATCCCCCGGAATTTCGCATGTGTATAGATCTCACATAGCTCTTAATCATACATAAAATTGATGGCGCCAACTGCAACCAATTTGGCACAGCGTCCTTCTGTTTGTCATGCTGTGGGATAAAATCACTCATATTCAAGTAATCGTTTGACTTAACTGCATAAAATTTTGCATATGTATACATCTTGGATTGCTTTCTGGATTTTAAGGTAGGTGGCGCCGCCTACATACACATTTCGGCTGCAGACATCTGTGCAAATATGCAACACACCTCTATTCCCCCTTGCCACTCAATCCATGCCTCACTTCCCCCCTTTCCCCACTTCGGACACATGTAGTCGCTTGTCGACTACCCGTATTCTAGTTATAAATTGTTAAACAAACCGCGAGTATAATGAAATTATTATCTGTACATGTATAAATAGATTTGGCAAATGTTAAAATTAAATATTGTAAATTGTCATGTAAAAAAAGTAAGGTCACCATGTGCATACCCAGAAATTTTGTAAATAGTTTTTAATGTACACATCATTTTTTAGTGATTTTTGCATTTTTATGATCTTCATGGAGGTTTCCACCGAAATCAGCCGAACTGCCTTCGGCAAAGACCGGATTGCCCGTGCGGTCCAATGCAGCACATGATTAAGGACTGTATTGTGCAAATGAATAACCCAAGCTTTCAGTGAGGGATTAAATGTTTTGTCTGGCATTTGACCCAGGCTCTGACCCACGTGCGTGTTCAGTTATATGTGAAAAACACAAAACCCTCGCTTTATGAAAAGGAAGGGTTCAATCCAGGGCGATAAATGACCAGACCTAATACAAGGTCCACATTTCCGGAAAAGGGGGTTGAGTGGGGTGGGGGGGGGGGGGGGGGTTTCCAGGGCTAAAAAATTAGTCTGATACGATTAAAAAACGGTTCTGACTTAAATGGGGGCCGCTTCTGCTACTAACGACGCATGCATATTTTCATATCTTTCTTCAGGCATAGTTTCCATCCTTAAAACGTACATTAAATTTATCGTTCATGTCTTCCTCCCATTAACCTATTCTTTATACGTTCAACAACAGTAATCATCCGAAGATTATCGAAAAACTGAATGCCCCCGCGTCCCATTCCGGTTTGCAAATGTAGACATCATCGCTCGCCAGGTCTTCAAGGTAAACAAAACGGTATATGAATTTCTTGCCGTAACCGCAGTTCCAAAAATAAATGCAAAAAACCCATATATTTGTGCTTATTGTATTATGACAGTATCCAACTGAAAATCTATATTTTCTTATAACTTTTAGAATAAAAAAAACCAACATTCTTCATTTTAGTTAATTCATCTGACAAACCCTGGTAGAAAGCCCGGTATACCGGTTTTATCAGCTAGTTATTAAATATACTTGGTAGGTGAACAGGTCAATTTAATTTAAACAAAAAAAAAGTTAGACAATCCCAAACTGTTCAGAGTACACAATTTGTGTCTTTAGTAGGTAAATGCTACAAGAAATAACCTTTCTAATCCTCTTGTCCCTGTTTAATCAATGTTTCGGTCGCAGTTTATTAATTTACTTTTTTAATAGCACTTAATACAGGCTGAAAGATATGTCAGAACTGAAAAAAAAAACAATTGGCCCCATTCTTTTATAAGGTTTCATAGAAAGGTGAAGAACAAAAATGTATGGGGTGTCTGATTTTTATAAAACAAAATTTACTCAGAACGAATTTGCTACACTAAAAGCTGGAATCAGTAGTCGTATCTCTAGAGAAATGTCCAATTTTGATTTGCCGGTGTTTTTGAACTCGGAAAGAAAATGGGTAGGGTGGATGGTTGAGTGGGAGTTTATTTCAGAAGAATAACGTCAATCGCCCTTTTGGTATATGGCGGCTCAGCTTTTAGAGTCAACAGACCTCCATCAATAGTGGAAATATGCCAGACTCGAAGGGGGTTTGCATTGTTTGGAAAAAAATAGTCCGTGACGGCGAAAATAAGGAAACGTAATACTGCATTATGCAAAACTATATAGCCGAGAGCGCCCTGTAAATAATACTTGGTCTTATATTAATGTAGGCTTTGTGTTGGCATAGTTTAGGTTGTATTTGATTAGAGAATAATATGTAGAATTAGAATAAGAAACGAAGTTTGAATAGTGACATCATGATGTCAGAGAACATTTTGGTGCTTTGTATAAATAATAAAAAAAGTGTATCAAGTAAACATGATTCAATCATCCAACCAGGAAGTAGACTCATACCGTAATCTCTTACACGGACACACCTAGGCTCTCAGAGACCCTAGTGAGTCTGTTATTGGACCCTTTTTCAAGAAACTTGAAAAGTCCCGTTTTGCATGCGCAAGGAATCCCCTCTATAAATGGTGCCTTCGGTAGACGAGGTGACAAAGCCAACACAATGACCCAAAATAGATATGTAGGGCATAAGGTAAAGGCCCATTTTCAGCAAGGTAAATAAATGCCCACTTCAACCCTTATACAAGAAAGATAATTATTATGATAAATCAGTCTGAATTTTACAACATGTCGGCACCACTTGTGACAGTCAAGGCCATTGGTCACATGCAAAATATAACCAGCTAAAACAAAGATGCCTAGAAGGTTGTGAAACGAAGATATATTGTTAAAATTCATAATTGCCATCACTTTCATGTGCAGCTTTCTAGGAAATTATTGAAAAAAAAACAACTTTTAGGAAAATTACTCAAACAGATGGATATACAGATTGGTTGACTAGAGTACAGTTTATATGCGGGCAAATGAACTACCTTTGCCCAATATTTCAGCATCCCATCCGTTCCTTAAATTCAGGATACGCCCTCAAACTGCTCCTTAACAGAAGCAACACTGCAGGGTCATGAGTTGACGTATATGACAGAATTAGTTGTACGAGTTTGTTGAACGATACTTTAGGTGGGGGACTAAATAGTCAAAAGTCAGTGTTACAGTTCATAAGAGGTCGGGCCTGGTCACTCAGTAAGTCACTAGGGCCCTGGATAGATTCGCTAGGCAGCACCCTGTGACACTCTAAAGGTGGACTCAAAGACTTGACTTTATGGACACCCACCGAACCAACAAAAGAACGCCAGTACAAAAAGAGCTAAGCCCCTCCTGGCAGTGCCAGCGAAAATCAAAGGATATGGGAGTAAACGAAATGCAGTGATTATGTTTTGTTAGATTTGGAATCCGCAATTGTGCATTGATAGTTCTGCATATACGCCGAGTTAGTAGTTCAGGTTTCTTGGCTTGCGTCCAGCGGATAAGGTTACTGATCCACTGGAATAAGTGTCGATTTATGTGGGTGTGTTCGGTCTTTCACCTGGAGGTTTTGACCGCATACACTTGTAACCTAACACCTGAGATTAGGAGGGAGTCGTATTAAACGCCAAGTCAGTTTCATGTACCAAGACGCCAAGCGTACTATACATTAAATTATGCATGTGTCGGGGTCAGTAAGTCATAATAAACACACAAACTTAGCTATAAATCTGATCTGTTCATCCTAATATATAACTTTTTTAATCAATATGAGGCTACAGGATTACGATTTCGAGGATTTTAGTTTCGATTAAATAACGATCTAGTTATTCAATTGAAAAAAAAATAATAATAAAAGAATACGTCACTAACCCGATAATTGTCTATGTGCGTCCGCAATGATTCAAGATTCAAGAACTTTTAATGCCCCCGCCACAAAGTGGCCGGGGCATATAGTTTTACCCATGTCCGTCATTCCGTCCTTCCGTCCTTCCGAAATCAAACAGTTGTACGGACTTTTTTTCCCAATGCCTGCAGATATTGGCCTGATTTTTGGTGTGTGGGCAGATATAGACCAGTTACAGATCGAGTTCGCGTTTCGTCCCGGTTGACCTACATTTGACCGTTTTACGGCTCTTAACTTAGAAAATTTCATGAAAAATAGAAATATTCATGACAGATACACATGTACGGACTTTTTTTCGCAGTGCCTGCAGATATTGGCCTAATTTTTGGTGAGTGGACAGATATAGACCAGTTACAGATCGAGTTCGCGTTTCGTCCCGGTTGACCTACTTTTGACCGTTTTACGGCTCCTTAACATAGAAAATTTCATGAAAAATATGAAATTTCATGACAAATACACATGTACGGACTTTTTTTCGCAGTGCCTGCAGATATTGGCCTGAATTTTTGGTGTGTGGACAGATATAGACCAGTTACAGATCGAGTTCGCGTTTCGTCCCGGTTGACCTACCTTTGACCGTTTTACGGCTCCTTAACATAGAAAATTTCATAAAAAATATGAAATTTCATGACAAATACACATGTACGTACTTTTTTTCGCAGTGCCTGCAGATATTGGCCTGATTTTTGGTGTGTAGACAGATATAGACCAGTTACAGATCGAGTTCGCGTTTTGTCCCAGTTGACCTACTTTTGACCGTTTAACGGCTCCTAAACTTAGAAATTTTCATGAAAAATAGAAATATTCATGACAGATACACATGTACGGATTTTTTTTCGCAATGCCTGCAGATATTGGCCTAATTTTTGGTGTGTGGGCAGATATAGAGCAGTTACAGATCGAGTTCACGTTTCGTCCCGGTTGACCTACTTTTGACCGTTTTACGGCTCTTAACTTAGAAAATTTCATGAAAAATAGAAATATTCATGACAAATACACATGTACAGAATTTTTTTCGCAATGCCTGCAGATATTGGCCTAATTTTTGGTGTGTAGGCAGATATAGAGCAGTTACAGATCGAGTTCACGTTTCGTCCCGGTTGACCTACTTTTGACCGTTTTACGGCTCCTGAACATAGAAAATTTCATGAAAAATATGAAATTTCATGACAAATACACATGTACGGACTTTTTTTTCGCAGTGCCTGCAGATATTGGCCTGATTTTTGGTGAGTGGACAGATATAGACCAGTTACAGATCGAGTTCGCGTTTCGTCCCGGTTGACCTACTTTTGACCGTTTTACGGCTCCTTAACATAGAAAATTTCATGAAAAATATGAAATTTCATGACAAATACACATGTACGGACTTTTTTTCGCAGTGCCTGCAGATATTGGCCTGATTTTTGGTGTGTGGACAGATATAGACCAGTTACAGATCGAGTTCGCGTTTTGTCCCAGTTGACCTTCTTTTGACCGTTTTACGGCTCCTAAACTTAGAAATTTTCATGAAAAATAGAAATATTCATGACAGATACACATGTACGGATTTTTTTTCGCAATGCCTGCAGATATTGGCCTGATTTTTGGTGTGTGGGCAGATATAGAGCAGTTACAGATCGAGTTCACGTTTCGCCCCGGTTGACCTTCTTTTGACCGTTTTACGGCTCCTGAACATAGAAAATTTCATGAAAAATATGAAATTTTATGACAAATACACATGTACGGACTTTTTTTCGCAATGCCTGCAGATATTGGCCTGATTTTTGGTGTGTCGGCAGATATTGACCAGTTACAGATGGAGTTCGCATTTTGTCCCGGTTGATCTACTTTTGACTGTTTTACGGCTCCTGAACATAGAAAATTTCATGTAAAATATATATTTTCATGACAAATACACTTGTACAGACTTTTCTTCACAATACCTGCAGATATTGGCCTGATTTTTGGTGTGTGGGCAGATAATGACCAGTTACAGATCAAGTTCACATTTTGTCCCTGTTGACCTATTTTTGACCGTTTGACTGTGCTCTAACATAGAAAATTTCATAAAAAGGTGCACATGTATGGACTTTTTTTCGCCGTGCCTGCAGATACAGGCCTGATTTTTGGTGTGTAGGCAGATAATGACCAGTTACAGATCGAGTTCTTTTTTTTGTCTCAGTTGACCTACTTTTGACCATTTGACTGCTCCTGAACATAGAAAGTTTCATGAAAAATATAAATTTTCATAACAAATGCATATGTACTGACTTTTTTTCCTCAATGCCTGCAGATACCACCCTGATTTTTTTGTGTGGGCAGATAATGACAGTTACGGATGAGTTTGCGTTTCATCCCGGTTGACCTACTTTTGATTGTTTTACGGCTCCTAAACATAGAAAATTTCATGAAAGACAGAAATTTTATGGAAAATGCACATGTATGGACTTTTTTCACAATGCCTGCATATACTGGCATGATTTTTGGTGTGTTGCTTGATAATGACCCGTTACAGATCGAGTTTGCATTTTGCCCTTGTTGACCTACTTTTGACCATACGACACCTCCTGAACTTAAAAAATTTTCCAAATTTTACAAATGTTTCTAATTTGCCCAAGGCGGGGGCATTCGTGTCGTTCCGACACATCTAGTTTTGTGAATGTCGCACTCATTAGCCTAATGTTTTTGCGGGTGGTTCGAGTATTTGTATTATATTATTTATCAAACAGTAAATTGTGAAATATTACGTTTCAGCTGTTCTTTTTTTGTGATATGAAAAAAAAAATAAATAAAACCGACCTATATTGAAAGAATATGTCTAAAATATAACATAAAATCCAGTGACCTAACAGGAAATGCTTTCTTAAAACTAAGGTACTTTCAAATTTTTAATTTATTATAATTGTGAGATTTTAAAGACTCATTTTTTTACTTCTTTTAGACGAGATCGGAGATGATCATCATTTTCACTACCTGCACCTTGCAACAGCAGCTCTTTGATGCCTGGGAGGGGATATTTATCACGACACCCTGAGTAACTAAGAACAATGACCGACCATTGATGCATGGGAAATGACATTCGAAACGAAACAGTAATTTCGACTACCTGACCCTGGGCGTTCATTCAAGATGGACGGGAGCGGATCCTGGACACAGGTTTACCACTATAAACGCCAACAACAGCAAACTCACTCAGAGGAAAATGGGGCAGATATGCTATTTATTAAACCCAAAAGAGGCCGAGCCCCATTGGCAAATATGGTGAATCAGAACAACAGATATGTTGTCCGGGTGAACGGGATTGTATCACAAACTACCAATGATTCTGAATTGAATTCAGAGACGACCTCCTACAGGAGAAAGAAATACCCAGCACCGTTACCTCCCGTGGGTAAAACTCCCGCGAGGAAACCAAATGGATTATCTAACATTCCCACTAAAAGGATAAACGGATTAGCCAATATGCCGTCAAGAAAACCAAATCGTACCGGTGTTACTGTGCAGGTGCAAAACACCGTCCCCGCAGCTTCGCTGTCAGTTAGCAGCTTTGTGTCAGGATCTTCAGTAAGGAAGTTCAAAAAGAGCCCCGCTCCTCTTCCTCCTGCAATCACTCCAAAGAAACACGTTACTATTCAGGAGGAATTTCCTGTTACCGTGGAGAAACAAGATGAAAGGACTCTGGAAGAGAAAGAGAAGGAAATTGAGAAAGAAATGGATGAGATAATCAGCATCATGAATTCACCAGAATGGAGAACGGATGGTGATATAACGAGGTTCGCTGTTAGTGGGTTCATCAGTGAACAGACTGAAAATAGCGAGACTAGCAATGAGTCTAACCGTGTATTTGTCACGCCCACCACAGCTGTTCAAGTGGATATTTCACGCCAAGATTCTGCAGTCCAAACATCACAGGAACAAGACCATGTTACGATTACGTACATCTCCGCAGAGACTCAGACGTTGCCAAGTGAAACCGCTGAGGAGGAGACTATACCGCAGTCCTCCACTGTGGCGTCTCCACCTCCTCCTCCACCGCCCCCACCTCCACCAGTTGCAGGCAACGCTTCTGCCAGGCAGTACACACCTAAGGCAATGAAAGTGTCTTTCGTGTCAGAGCCAATAACGATCGGCGAATCTGCAGATGACGTGATATCAGATTGTGTCGCGCAGCAGGAAGATAAATCTCCCTCACGTGATGCTAACAAAACAACATTACCAAAACAGGATCAAATGACACCACACGGTGGACCGGTGTTTAGAAGACAGACTTCTTCATCAAGCGTTGAACCGATGAGTCCAACGTTGTACGAACAGTTCAAGTCTGAGCTGTTCTCTGCAGCTGTAAAGAGAAGCCAGAAAGGTCACATTGAACCTCCAACGAGACGAGCAGCGGTGATTGCATTACACGAGGAAATAAAAGCCGCGGCTAAAGAAAGAGAAACCCGGCAAGAGAGTGGGGCCATAAGAATGAGAAATACAAGCAGCAATACTAAATTGTTTCTTGCAAAGAAAAATGATTCTGACAGTTTGCCGAGTACGCCAAGGTCACCTCTGGTGATCGCCTCACCTCCGGTAGATGAAGTATTCGAAAGTGAACTCACGAGAGAAAAACACTCAGAAACACAAACGAACCAGCAAGACAAGATGGACAATTGTGATCAGGCTACGTTTGATGTATACTCTCAGGAGGAGGAGGTCACTTCCCATGAACAGGTGCAGTCAAAGGAGGTGAAGCAGTGGGTCCCACAAGAGGACTTGAGTAGTGAAGACGAGGATGATGAAGATGAAGGCATGGACGTTGAAATAACAGCGAGGGGAAAGGAGATGCCAAAATCGTTCAATGTTATAAGTACCCTATCCCCAGAATCTGAGACAAAATCAAAGAAATCGAAACCAAGCAACCTGCAGAAAGCGCGGAAAGCCGTGAAAAGTGCGCTCGGGACAATAGGTAGAGCAGTCCACAGAAGGAAGAAAATCGATGAAATGTTTGACGAAAACTGGGAGATTTATCAAGCAGAAGAATTTGATGATGCAACAGGTGAGGCAATTAAAGTGAGCCATATGGAGAGGCGTCATGCGTACGCTTACAATCCTCGGAGAGGACAACTCGTGTTGTTACCCGAATATGAGACTGTCATAGTTACTGAGGATGGGCGCCGCATCCAAGAATCTGCCTTAAAGGGCAAGAAAAAGAAAGTCAAACGTTTTGCTTACCAGAAAACTGAGCGGCTTAAGGAGCGTGAGGAACGAGCAAAGGCAGTCAATAAATTTGTACAGGAGCGCGAGCAAAAGTTTGAACAGCAGAGGGCAATGGAAGCAGAAGCTGACAAACGGTTCCAGCAGATGAGGGAAAGCATGAAAAGCAAGGAACCTGAAAACAATTATCACAACATGCCTAGTTCTCCAAGACAAATATTGCCACCTGTACAGATCGAGGAACCACAAGAGATTCAGGGACCACATTTGCCGAAATCAAAATCTTTGGATATTAAGCATTTTTACAGGATATATGACAAACCCCAAAACGATTATCTGGATGCGGACATTGATGAACCGTTGTCCTCCAGTACCACGGAATCAGATTCAGGGTTACCAGGGATACGGCTCGGTGACAGTGGGTACCGCACCGACCAGAGCCCATCCACCGGAAGTGGTATCACATCCCTCACAGACGCGTCACCAGCGCCGTCTATCGGAAACTCAGATCCCACTCCTCAGGTGAGCTTGAGTCCAACAGAAAACCAAGTGACAACACCGCCGGCCCTCGACCAAAACACACAAGTACCTTACCCACAGGTGATGATGCCGGGCCAGGTATATGGTAGCCAATTAACGCATCACCAAGTTGCTGGATTAACACTGGGAACAATGGTTCCTCTTGCTTTTTCGGTTCCAAATGTTGGTTTGCTGCAGCCAGCCATGCCGACTGCCATGGCAGTACCCACCTTGTCCAATCCGTTGATTACCCCTACAACTCCTGCAACATTTTTAGCTGGAGGCGGCGTTCATTCGAGCGGGATCGCACCTATCAATGGACACAATCTTGGTCCCACGGAAAGTCAGACTGGGTCTGTCACTTCTGGTCCTACTGGTATTCTGTCTCAAAACCTTCCTGTGTACTCACAACCAACAGTAAGTGCAGATGTTATTTGTCTTTTGCAGTACTATTAAAATAACTTAAAGTAAATTTCACTTGTAATGGCTGCACGGTATTTCCAAAACTGCGAATTAGTTTTTTTTCCAGTACTCGCCCCTATGTTCCTCTTGTAGCAGGGAGTACATCTGGATTATCTGATTATGACACTAACTACTCTCAAGGTTTTACATGAAAGATAAATATACCAATAGATTTTATTACACATAAGTGTAAAACAGGAAAAAAGACAAAAATGGTAAAAAGGTAAACCAGAAATATATATTTTGTGAAATCATCAATTAACATACAAGAATTTTGTTGAATATAAAATGCTTAATTAATAAAGTTGCACTCTACATTTTTAAAAACTAGGAATCGACTGACCCGCTGCAAAGCAGTTGGAGCTCCACGATCCCGGCGATAGCGGACGTCAGTCAACCTCCTCAGGTCCCGGTTCCTCCTCCCCCTCCACCGGTTCATGCTCCTCACGTGACTAGGGCGTCACATCCGGCTTCGTCAATCGGCGAACCACCCATTGTTGACCCTGTCGACGAACCAGTATTGCGTGAAACTGGAACTACTGAAGGGGTAAACAGAGACACGCAACGAGTAAATGCGGAACTAGATGGCACCTTAAACTCTTCCGGGGCCTCCCTGCTAGGGATGCCCTCATTCTACAAGGCCCCGGGTGTTTACAGACCTGTCCAGTTTGAACCCATGAAGAAGACCTTGATGACGTAAAGGTATTGGATGTCATGGTATAATCAAAAGGTGAGATTGAAACTTTAAACTTTAAACTTTCGGATAGGATAGGAATGTATGATTTTTATCTGTAAGTAGAAAGTCTTAGACCACACACACACACACACACACACACATATATATATATATAGTCTGCCAAGATTCTGATCAAACTGCCGTGTGATATACAAAAAGATCTGTTCGTTGCTGAATCAAAGTTGAGCTGTGTTTAACAGAGTAGGCCCCTAAAACCAATGAACCGCACTGAAGCTCAGCCTTGAAAACAAATTCCGCAATCTCAAATGTCCAACAATTGTATAGAATTCTTAGCTATTGTGTATTATGATGATCAAAAATTGAATGTATTATTTCTTTTGTGTTACTTTATTCCCTCTACAAATGTTCATAATTTATAGTAGTCATTTCGAGACGAACTGACAAAACAACCACGTAACTTGTCAATGACAATTAGATCAATTTAATTAGAATTAGATTGTAGATTCAGTTATAATACAATTATAATTGACTGACATTATTTAAGATTAAAATTAATGTAATTAAGCCTCTACCGTGGAAATGGAGGACTTATTAGGGCTGATGATTTTATTTTTATATCCAAATTTGGGTAAAAAATAATTTTTGGGTGGACTTGTTTTTGGCCTCCCGAGTGCAAAATCATGTATTTCAAAGGTCACTGTAATATATTTTCTAGAGACTGCAAAAAAACATGATTTTGAGCATTATGGAAGTTATGCTGCCCACAGTTCTATGTTCCTTAACAAATATCTTGCACAAAATCATAACACCAATAGCTTATGCAGGGTTGTTTGATTTAAATCTCGTTGATTAAAATGGCTGATTTAAATCAAGATTTAAACACTTGATTTTAAAAAAATCACTGATTTAAATCAACTTTTATAAAAAATTGATTTTTTTTTCTCTATTTTCTCTTCTTTTTTACAAATATTTTCAATTCAATCATATTAATTTTAATACTAAGTGCTTTAGAGTTTTTTTAAAAGAATATTACACCCTCTTGAGGTCTGATTTTACAGCACTGTTTTTATTTCCATGTATATAAATGCAAAACCAATAAATAATTAACATTTTCCAAATACATAAAATAAATAATAAATAACTTTCTGTAGGCTGAATTTATAAACTCTTTGAAGGAGACTATTCAATAGAGGATATATAAGGGTGTACACCTGTCAAATACTTTTACATTAAGCTGAACTTTACTTGCTTGTGCAACATATGTTGAAAGCATACGTGTGTGTTATTTAGTAAGTGGATTCCCAGCGATAAGTACGAATTTGAAAATGGATAAGTTGCTAGGTTATTGCAGCTGTGCAGAAATGCACAATGAGCGCATGCATATCATCACATAAACTGTCTATCACTAAAAAGCAAATAAATAATAAAATTAAAACAAGGGACCCATGGGTCACAGCACAAATATATGAATGCAACACAAATACCAGATGCCACTTTTTTGGACTACATTAAATTTAATATGCAGGAGCCTCTCATGATCAAATATTTGTTATCTGTATTTTAACTATGTGAAAGTAACACCTGTTTAAAATACCCACTAGGAATAGATGAAACCCTGTAAAATATAGAATAAGGAAGGAAGTGGAGATCATCTGTTGTATAATAATACACATTTCATTTATTGACTTAAATAAAGTACTGTAAAAAAATAGAATTGCACATCTTCAAATGAGCATAATTAAAATCTAATAAGTATATGTATACTCTGTAAAATACACCTTAAACCATTTAATCATGCAATAATGGAAAAAGGTTATACCAAATGATATATTTGATAAGAAAAATGTGTAAATGTAATTAATAATTCTAAATACAGTTCAAGATTAAATTCCAGGAAAGTGTGCCCAAATTTTTTATTGAGTGTACCAGTAGTACGCATGGCAAGAGATATTTATGGAATGCTTCACACTTTTATTGCAATACATCACTTTGTGGGCACAATTAAACGTGTACTTTAACACGGTAAAAGTACTGGGAGGAGGGGGGGGGGGGTGCAGAGGGGAAGCAAAGCTGGACCTAGTTGAAGCCCAGCAAAGCTAAGCTGCCTGAAGTGAGGAGGGATCACACAACATCACCCACTACTCACCATTGTTACATGTCCTAGGCTGGCTGATGTAAATAACACTTGACATGGTGTCTCAAAACTTGAATAAAAGCTACTCTTTTCAATCAATTCCTTCAAAAAAGCAGATTTTAACAGATCAAATCATTATGTATAAATGCTGTGAAAATTAAATCAACAGCGCGTACAATGAAAAAAACGTGCCTTGGCCAAAGTTTGACCAAATTTAAGGGACTGATTTTTCATGTTTGCTAATGGCTAAATAAGTTCTAGTTTTGAGTACACAATTGAATCTTTATTAATTATAGTTATATACCTGAAAAAAGTCTCTAGCTTCAGCAATTCAGCAAAAATAAAGTTAAATCCCTGAAAAAAGGTCTCTAGCTTCACCAATTCTCATGTTAAATGAGTAAATATATTTTCTAATCTTTTACAAAGTGCATTATGTTTGGGCAGAAGAATATGTATAGTAAATTTGGAAAAAAAAATATCAGAAGGTTTGATTCTGAGCAGACTTGAAGTGTAACAATGGTTTTTTATATGAAAAATGAAGTTTTTCCATAATATCTTGGGGGGAACTAAGACCTAGTGACCCAATTTTAGGTATTGAGATTTAGGGAACATCTAACTGTATGCAACATTTTGGATTCGTAGGTCCAATGGTTTCAAAACGGGCCCTGTTAACGGACGGACGGACGGACAACGGACAAAGGACCATGACTAAAGCTCAGATGACTTATTGTCAGCTGAGCTAAAATCCTTTCTTTAGTGGAATATTCTGTCAAATATTACAATATATAATGTTCAAAAGTGTGCTTGACCACTATCAATAGTTTAAAAGCAGTCTAAATATAGTTTACATTCTGTAAAGTATGACCATAATTTTTTTATTTAAAAAAATCGATTTAAATCAAATAAATCTGATTTAAATCAAATAAATTCGATTTTTTATGTTAAAAAATAAAAAAATCAACAACCATGAGTTTATGCATGCATCGTCTGTATGTCAAATTCAGCTGATCGTCATGGCCAGTGGGCCACTTGTTTTTTTTTTTCAGTCATGGGAGGAGGTAATAAAAAAAGAGAAACGTGAAAGGATGCCTAAGATAATGAAAATTAGGGAGGATTGTTTAAAAAGGAATTGTGCGGATGACTAATTGAACATGTTTCATGGAAAAATAAAGATTTGAAAATACAAAATTAAATCCAAACAGTTGTGGGAACGGCGACAGTTATTTACAAATTTATCTTTCCAATGTTCAACAAGCGCATACCGGTGCTCCTCAAAGAAATATTCTTTATGTCATTCAAGGGGAGAGACCAGTAAATATCGTGTAAATGATAATTTTGTCATGAATGGTTGCACATTCCGAAAGGCTCGATTGTACTAATAATACACAGGCTTTAAGAATGGGCCATTGTCCACGCTTCGCTGCGTCTATCGCCTGTGTATTGGTGGACCATTGTAAATACACAATTCTTGCGCTATATATACATGTTCAAAAAATAAAGCTTAACTTTTGTCTGTAAACTATAAGTTCATGTGTACTGTTTTACTACCTTTTGTGTGTAGCATGTGCCGTGTGGGCTCTGAATTAACTTGTTTACCGAGGTTGTCTTTTTTTATATTTTGTACCCGTTATTTGTGCATTCCATATAAACTTGGTATACAAGGTAAAGTGTGTACATGCGTGTATGGCTCAACCATTCTACTGTCGGCTCGTCATCAAATATTCGTAAATAAGCACAGAAGAACAGAACAGAAGTTTTATTCAGAAAAAAAGGCCTCAGGCCCAAAGTTCAAAACATTTCAATAAATATTCAATCAAACAAATACATCAATACAATGTAGGGTAGCAGTCTTATATTTTCTAATAAAACAATGCCATTAACACAAGTAAAATAACTGCATACCTACATACACTATGTATCTATTTTCCATCACCAGTGAGTATAAACACATATATATTTCATTAAACAGTCTATTCAACAATTACAACAATATAATATAAAGTATAACAGTCTTATAATGACTAGTAAATCATGCCATAAACACATGTACCATTTTTGCATACCTACGTGCACAATGAATCTATTTTGCCGTCATCAGTAAGTACGGTTTAAAATACATAATTCAACCGTCTATCATTTTTCGTCTCCTCAAAAAAGAATTAAACACATATGAAGCAACTTTTGTTATTTCAAGTGGATTATCTAAATTAAATAATTTTATAAAATTTTGTTCACTTGGGTAATGCAAGTCTTGTCTAATGTATTTTAACCTCAAATCATGATATAATTTACATTCTTGCATTAAGTGTGCTTCATCCTCAGCAGTATTGAATCCATAGCATTAACAATATTTACAGATCCTCTCTTCACGAGATATATTATTATGGCCACCAATTTCTATAGCTAATTCGTGATTCGAACATCTAAGTTTAGCAAGTGCTGTGCCATGTTTTTTATTTGGGGATACAATAAACATATTTTCAAGAGTGAGCATATGGATTTAAAATTACCATAATAGTATAGTTTACTGTACAAATCAATATCACCTTGCCAATTTTGAATGGCCATGTCTTTTATTCTCATTTCAAATTCTTTCATAAAATGATTCACATCTCTTATGTACTGTACCATCCAAACATATCCAAAGCCAGACTGAAACAACAATGTTCTTACATGAGATACCCAATTTAATTTACCACTGTGGTCTGAATTCATCAACATACTGTACACCTTTTCTGGTATCTGTGTTCTGGCATATGCAAAAGTTTAATCCAATACTTAATACAACGTAATAAGCAAGTTACAAACAATTCTCCTAAAGCTGCTGCATTTGGAGTATTCTAACTTTCATTTAAAATATGTTTGCAGAATTTGTATTGTACTCTCACTATTAGTTTCTGATTTTTTAAAATCCGATAACTCGCATCCATATGTTAGTATTGGCAGTACCATTTGATCAAACAAATAAAGGAGATGTTTTGTACTAACATATTTACACTTTTTGCTGAATGTTTTAATCTTGCATACAGCTTTGTTTGCTTGTAAAACGTGCTGTTGTTTTTTTTATCAAGATAATTTTGTAGAGAAAATAATACCAAGATATTTGTTGTATGGAACTACTTCTAACTGTTTATCTTTTAAATACCTTCTTTCTCCTTTTCGTAAATAAACACATTCATAATGCATTAGAACTAATATATGTTCAACTTCAGCTATTGCTACTAACTTTTCAGTACAGTGGTAAGTTTTTCAAAATGGCTTGTTTTGATAGAAAACAAAGAGCTTTAGTCATAAATGCATTATTTCATACATAGCTTATATTTTCTCAGGCCTACCCGCATGAGACGTTGACAGTGTATTTTTTATATAAAGAATCAACCCAGTTAAAAATATTAGCCACTTTAGCCGGACTCAATGCTGATTTGTATATGAAGGCCAGAATTCTGTGAACGGTTAACAGACAAAAAGAAGTTTCCCCTTCAGGGGCGGATCCAGGATTTAGGAAAAGGGGGGGTCCAACCCAGGAGGACTAATGAAAATCCCCAAAAAAGTTTATCAGGTCTGGAAAAAAAAGGGGGGGGGGGGTCCAGGCCGCAAAATTTCGTCTAAAACCCCTTAAAATAGGTTGTTTCGGGTGAAAAAAAAGGGGGGGGGGGTCCGGACCCCCTGGACCCCGCCCCCCCCCCCCCAGATCCGCTTCTGCCCTTTGCATATTTATAGTGGGTAGTTTAAACTGTATCATGATGATAAACTTGGCTATTTTTTTTCGATATAAAGCACTTATTGTTCTGGTTCCCAACGTTTTAGGTCGAAGGGGTAGGGGGGGGGCCGTAAAGAACACCTTCCGAGTGAAGAAAGCTAGTTTAGAACAATTATTCTTGAACAAATAGTATGCTATGGAAACTAGGTGATGAATGTTGTTCTCTTGACAACTTCTTCGATACAAACAGCACTTTGAATTTGTATGTCGACACGTACATTATCACAAGTTTCGGATGAGGGCGTTGTCATCCCTTAAGCGTTCCTCCAGCATCTACTCGGAAGAAACGGGTCTATTGGCAATCACTCACTCTCCGCAGATAAATTCCCACTTTGAGGCTGTTTTAGGAGTATTTTCCTGATGTAATTTGATGCCGTTATCAAACCCTGGCCTCTAAAAAACCGAGACCGCTCATCGGCGCTAACATTTTGCTTACAGGTTGAAAAGCCAGAGGTCACAAGTCGCTTGCCCGAATATATAGTCACGTGCACCATAAATATTCAACAGTAGTTTCTCACCTGAATTCAAATCTCGGTAAAACTTGCACATATTTTAATGAAGTCAGAGGTCACAAACACATGACAGGCGAATTATTCACTCTTTTTGAAAAGATTTGGATACCGACAATTTCCCCAAGAATTTTGATTAAAAAGGAAAACATGCATTTTATCATCTTGCTAAACTTAATGTCTTTATTGATAATAACATCATATCTGCATTATGATGCAATTGTTAAAATTGCCTACACGGCCTCGTTACAAACTTATATATATATATATATATATATTAATATATATATATATATATATATATATATATATATATATCTCGCTAAGTACTCTGTATATAATTAGATTTTTACGTCACCTAACTTTGTCGGCAGTCGACTATTGGTAAGAACGGTTCGTGCGCGTTTTTAGGTGGTTATACTTGGCTTACGGCCTATTGTAAAATATATTAAGAGTTCATCCGGACGGGTTAGACTGGTAAAGATTAAAGTACAAAGAATGCTGCAAGGATCATCCCGTAAACGATTTCTATTCACAGGCACCTTCAGCGTCGCACTCGGCCGAGCTGGTTTACCCTCGAACACGGGACTGAAAACGCTTTGTACAGAATCGTACAGGCAGAAAAATGGCATGGAGAATAGAACTTGTTTTGGGATAGCACTGTGTTTATCTGTCTGTTTACTTATGAATATAAGGTATGTAGCAGATCGTATGGTTCTGGGCTACGTAAACAGGTTCGCCCATGTAGCCACTTAAAGTAAATAAAGCGCGATCGTACTCGCGGCAGGTGACCGACGTGTCTTTTATACTCGCCTGTACCGGAGCGGTCCAGATTAATTATATTTGTGAATCTTTGGTCTTTCAACCGAAAGTTTAGGTTTATGGTTCCCATTGACCCAGTTTTGTTGTGGGTACGATCATACCGCCAAAAGAAATCAACAGAACATAATCTAGCTTGTGTTGCTATATAAAATTTGGCAATGTCTGTGTGTTGTTTAATTTTAATGAAAAAATGAATATACTGATAATTTGAAAACGCAGGTAATACAATTTCACACTCAAAAGACCCACTCCCCCCTTCGTCCCTCTAAAACATTCCTCCCCCCCCCCATCTCTCTTTCTCTCTTTCTTTCTCTTTTTCTTTCTTTCTCTTTCTCTCTATTTCTCTCTTTCGCTCTCTTTCTCTCTTTTGCTATCTCTCACTCTCACACTCTTATATTCATCAGCTCCAGTAAATGATTAGGTATAAACTAATTCGGGTGCTGAGACACGTAAAAAAACTTGCACGGACTGGTGCATTTTCGTTCAGCTTTAGGTATTTAATTAAAAATACACAATTTTTATTTTAACTTAAGTATGTCAAGATTCTTTAACTGATGGTTGATTTTTTGCAGGTCTGTGTTCGTAGTGGAGTGATAGTAATTGGCTGTGCCGGAAATTGGACCACAACGCCGGAAAATCAACCACAGCCACTGAACTCGGACCACAGCTACCTCACAAATTAAATACTTCGGGCATGGCACTAATAGGTGGTCATGATTTCTCGTGTTCAAAGACGAATTGTCTTTATTTTATAATATAAGGATTGTATTATGAAAAGATGAATCCTCAAAGTTAATCCTGGTGATTTCACTGGTGTTTCAACAGAAAAAAATGAATCCTTCGGTGGGATTTAGTTTTCATGCTGTATAGTGCCTGTTGCGTGAATGGCGAGGACTGAGGTGCGGTTGTTTATTTATATTATTCTTCTGTCAGCCGTCCTTTCACTTGCATGTACAAATGGTTAGCAGAATCTCTTATCCTTTTGTGGTATTAAGATTGTACCAGTGGCACGACTTACTAGGAGGACACCTGGTGGAAATGGAGGGAACCGTTATGACTCAAGGTCTGAGTTGAAAGACCGGTTTCTTTCTCATAATTTTCACCTATTTCAGAGCTACAGTTACATGGCCAGTGCAATGAAACTGATCAATCTTGTGGATTTAGGAAACAATTATCATTGCCGTGCCACCGTGAGCTTTAATAACCTTCAGCTTATGATCGTGTCTGGAGTTTAATTAAGTGCGCGTTACTCAACCGAAAGGCCAGAAGTAACAATTAGAACGAATAAAAATGGAGGATGTTTGCAAGTCGATAGAGCAAGATGACAGAAGTGAGAAGGGTACCAAACTTTCTTCGTTTTGTGCCAGCTAACCTTAATTTTATAGCGGGGGGGGGGGGGGGGGGGGGGTTGACGGTTACAAACCTGAATTAAACAAAAAAGATTTCAAACCTGCAGTACACAGGTGCTAATAGATCTGCAGTACACAAGTGCTTATACTGAAAGAGTATAATCTGTACGCATTATATACGCATTAAATACCTCATCTTGTGTTATACCTTGTAGAAAAGAGAATATGTAAAATTCATAAATTAATATTACTTCCAAATTATTACTTGTTATAAATATAGAATCTGTACAAGGGTGGGGGGGGGGGGGGGTATGTACGGTCACTTGAACGGTATATGTTATATACTTGTGTGTGCAGGTTCCTGCCGGTTTACAAAAGGATCGGCTTTTTGTTTTAGGTATGAAATGAATATCATTCTAATTAGTTATAGAACATGAATAGTTTGTGCCTTTCAACCAATTATGTAATTTAACAATTACTATCATGAATGTAAAATTAATAACAGGCTGTTATATCATTTGCATCAACACATTAAAACATTTTGATGATTACATGTTCTGTGGAACCAGGTTGATGATATAGGCTGAAATAAACAATCCCCTTTATATGTTCCTTTGTCAAAAGTCTTGAAGCAAAACGGAACACATTGCACCAGGCATATGGTGGAAATAAAAAAAAAAAAAGAAAATGGTCGCACATTTAACAACTTGATACTGCATAGCATTGGTAATAACAACTGTAAATTTATATTAATGTATTATTTGGTATGTTATATTAACACACATACACGCATATATATGCAAACATTCATACATACATATATTTTGATAGTTTTGATTGGTTAGCTAGCGTGAAGGATATATTTTGAATAGATTATATATGCCTCGTGTAATTGTTATAACCGTTACCGTTAGTAGTGCTAAGTATCTAGATGTAGATTATTGTGCATGTTTGCTTGAAAACAGGGGGGGGGGGTATATTCAACAGGTCTTCATTGCCAAGCAAGACATACGCATGCGCGGAAGACACCTTTGAATGTTATATCTCGAAACCCAAACGGTGCCAGAAGGGTTAATGTTGCACAGATAGTGTAAATAGCTTAATCTTTCAGAAAGGCTAAGCTATAAAGACTGTGATAAGCGCTGTAGATGAATCCAGTTCAAAATATCTGCAGGTTGGACTTTTTCCATGACGTCAATCCAGTTCTACATATCTGCAGGTTGGACATTTTTCCATGACGTCACAAAAAGCTGTTAGAGGTATTGTCTCGTTACGTAGGCGCATTTTGTTTTCTTCCTGCAAACTACGTTTTTTGTTTTGTTTTTCTCTACATGTTATGTGTAGTATTGCCCATATTGCCATATATGAGATATTCATTACTGCATTTATACAAATTAAAACTTATTATTCAGTTATTTTGTTTATCTTATTGTTATACAAAGTGTATTCGTGAAAAAGCTGGTCGCTTAAACTTGCACCAACACACCTATACCATGCGTAGAACTGCATACATCGGTCTCACCAATACAATCACGTTTGTCTTAAGTAAAACCAACGAAAAAAACTGTTCTACGATTCGCTGAACCCATTTTTTAGTTGCTGAAATTATTTTTTTTTATATGAAGATAAGGTCCTTTATAATTTCGCTTATTTGTGATGAGGCACATAACCCTTAAAGTATAATTCTTAAAGGTATGGAAAATAGACTAAATGTTGTGATGATCATATACACCCATTTTAAGTAAGAAGCAATATGTATTTCTTGGCATGCTGGCAAAAGTTCAAGTACTGTCTCATTTATTTAAGAAAAAAATTGCTCCTTAGCACCATATTTGTGGTTCCCAGAATGTAATACAGAGTTTGCGTGTGTGTGTTGATGGGGGTTCAATATCACTGTGTATACGCTGTAAACTCCTAATATATCTGTATTTATCCATACCGATTTTTTTCTACTCAACTGTTTTGCTTGTAGTAAACGTCACTCTGAACCACTACGCTCCGGGGCGGATACAGATTTTAAGAATGAGAGGGGTGCAGAAGCGAGGGTTAGGGAGGGTGTTTCCGCCTTCATTGTGAAGGAATTTTTAATTTTTAGGGGGGGGGGGGGGTGCAGTACCCACTCCCATTAACTTCTCTGTACATGATCGAGAACGTTATATGGGAACCAGCCCTGTAAACATATTCATACGCAACAAAGTAGTCCCGGTCGGTGGCTCCCTTGTCAGATTCAGTGTAAAAAGCCTTTTGCATGTCTGAAGCTCTTTCGACCGTGACTTACAGCTGGTAGCCTTTAGCTGTATCAGTAGTAGCCAGAGTGAACGCGCAGGGGGTTTAATTAAATTGCTACAAGTCATGATAGCTAACATCCGAATCATTCAACCTCTGTCGACTTAGGCACTCAAATCAAATGTAAATATAAGTAACGATTCGAAATGCATGTCAGGGACTGTATTTAGTGTTATTTTGGACCGGGTCGGTGAGAGCTGAGCCACCGCCGAAAGATTGCTTGGCAGAGCTCATTAGTAAGCTCATTCATATTATGCAAAACCTATCGGTCCGATCATACATATTAATCTTAAAAACAATCTCAATTCCGAGGTTTACTGCATTTTTCCATAGTAAAAGTGCCTTAACACAAGTTATTGGTACGAAATGTCTGTGATGATATTCATTCGTATATTATGGACTACCAGAGAGTTAGTACTCTCCTTCATTTTGGTAAGAACCATTCTTACTTCTATTTAATGGTAATTGTGTATATTTGGGTACATGTCTAAAAATTTCTGAAAACAACATTCAGGTAATCACAAACAGGAGTTCACAAAACAAAACATCCAAAACAAATCAATGGCACAAATTTGTCACTCAAAATTATCCCCTGTTGTAAACAAGAAATCACATACTTTTGACGTTTGATCTTTATTACAAATATACATTTTGAAATATTACACGCGTCTGTTTGACAAGCATTGTCGAGATTGTGTTGTAAACAGGTGCCTGATTGTTTTCTACATATAGATAATTAATCTAAGATAACATTGACAGGTCATTTATGATAAACCTGATAACTGTAACCCTGCATGGCTTGAGGTCTTTATTACATGTACAATGTATACGGTATATACATTACTCGGGTAAGAAAAAAATTAAAAAGGTATGGTTTTCAGGCACCGCCCGCATCAATTTAAAACCGTCCCATCATTTTTTTTTTTTTTCATTTTGATTTTCAATGGTTAATTACCAATTTTGAACATAAAATTATGTTAAAATAAATAAACATACATAAAAGGTAAAAATAAAACAAAAATCGCCCGCCCGCAATAATTTCTGAAAAGTGCCCGAGAACCAAACCTTATTTCTTTGGCCTAATGTGAGGCTATGGAACTTTCTCAGTATTTTTCATTATATACACTAGCACTATATACATTATTTTGAACAATGTTATTATTAACAAATAAAAAATGGAAAGTTTATTTTTTAAATTCGTACATTTCCTAATTTTTCAATTTTCTTATATGTGTAACTTTTGTCTCCCATTAGTTGAAATATCATATAAACCCATCGCAAATGCCCATTTTCAACTCCATATACTGCAAAAACAAGCAAATTGACCCCCAAATTTTATTTCATAATTTAAAACAAAGCATGACTGGTAGATATCATGTGCAAAATATCTAAGAAATTCTAATTTTTTATTTTAGAAAAAGTGTCAGGTTTCCCTCTAAGCCGCCCTGTTAACATTTGATACCATGGCTTTATAATGTCAAGTGCATATTATATTTCTACAACAGGATCGATAACCATGAGACCATCCTCATTATAATAAAGTTCGTAGATGACGTCAAAGTGCCCAGTATTATGATATTATTAGTTTTCTAACTATGTGATTAATTATTTACCAGAAGATGACGTCAGATTAGATAACTGCCACTATGAATCATAAACATGTATACGTTAGTCATAGTTGAATCACGTCACGTAACTCTTATTGCTAAGTACTGGTTAACTGTTCGTTTTAATTTTGTTGCGTGTATGGAAACATCTTCATAAAAAAACAATTTCTGTTGTACCCCAGTTCTGCAATTTTTAATGATTTCGCTTTGTTATATCCATATTGTCATTTATCGCAAGTGATGAACACGCAATCAGCAGAAGTGTTACGATAAGTATTTAAAATACTTTATAACTTCACAATAAATGGTAAACTCCTTAATTTTTGTCATGGGCACATATTCCCATAAGTAGAGTGGCGACATCTGTAGGCATGTAAATACTGTTCTTCCTTTATAATTTTGAACCCTCCACATCCCCAATAGTAGAGCATATTGTTTCGGAGACCGATTTCTCCAAATGAATCATTTTATATATCAAACATCGGGCGACATCTAGCGGATGTATCCCATCATACCATCCATTATACCCATCTTCAATACTCGTCAGGCATTTCCAGACCTAGTAAGGTTCACCGTAGGTTAATAAAACATTATTTTAAAGAATTTTCTGAGACTATGAGGTACATGGGAACATATGTACAAATATATTTAAAAAGCTACAGAGGTGCTTACGCAGAAACGTCGACATAAATATTATGTGGACTCGCAATTGTATAACGGAGGCAATTTTTTTTTCAGTTTAGTGATGCATTGCCTATCCGTATACGTTTCTTAATGGAGATTCCCACTGGTCTCATTAGTGTCTGTTTATGACATGGGTAAGCTTCTGCCATTTCCGTATACGTCCCTATGTATCTGAACACATATTGCACGGTAATCCGCATGTTTGGCCGCATGTCAGTGAATGTTAATTTTTCCCATAATCCTTAGGGGTCCTCCGCGACCTCCATCTGGGTCATATTTGTCCGTCTGCCAGGCGTGTTATCTTTGTCTTTCGCTAAAAGGGACCGATATGGCGGTGTGTTTTCCCTGCAATACAAAAAATATGTATATTCAGTCAAAGGAAGAACATTAAATAAATAAACTGGTCTGACAAACTCTAATAACAACAAAAGTAAAGCACAACGTTTTCAGAGCTCTTATTTTAACAAAGGTATTAACTTATAATAAAGGCGTTATTGTATTAATGCATGTACTTTTGTTATTATTAAACAAGGTATGCGTATACTTGTGTAAAATAGGGCATAGTTACAATGTCCGCGTGTTATCACATATTATATTTTATCATAAAAAAATATTTTGCTCCATTTCAATGTATATGTACTTCATTTGTTTCAGTAACGCTACTTCAAAATAGCCTTCTTAAGAAGCCCATTATTAAATCAGATATTTGATCTGCCAGTTTTCTAGAACAATATTCCAAAGTTTACAATATTCAACTGGTAGTGCCTGGTCCAGCCCGGGATGACTCATGTCCATATGATACATCATTTGTGACTTTACACGCAGGTCTATGTAAAAAGGGAAATACAATACCGGAGAGAGATTATCTTTATCAGGGGAGATAATCTTTGAAAAAAAATGTTCTCGCCATACCTGAGGCGTCGTCTGCAAATACACACACAAACAATGATGGCGGCAATTAGTCCGATCGCTCCCACAATGACCAGCGCCAGAAGGACTATCTTCAACCCGTTGTCCATTTTGTGTGTCTTGATTTACGGCATAATACTCTCAAGAGATTTATATGAATTTTCTCTCTGAAAAGATTATCGAGATTAGATGTGTTACCTGTCAGGATTGAGGAGTTAAAAATCTCTCATATGACTTAGTAAATGTAGTGTTTCCATGTGTCCGTCAGCGTATGTGTGTAGATTCTATGGACGGGGCACCGGACTCAGCAAAATACAAATCGTGAGTTCGAGTACCAGCCGAAGAGATGTAAAATTGTTCACCGTCGACCCCAACCCAGACTGAGTTTTGAGCTAACGAGAAGGCCGTCTTTCACTTGCAGGCGAATGCGATTTGTGGGGGTTCATCGGTGCAATGACGCAGCACAGGGTAATGACGTAAACTCCTCTCGTTATATAAAACTAGTATTAGGATGGTATTTTAACATGGTATAAATCCCAAAGCTGTTCATTATTATCCCCGACTAATAAATTGAAAGTTATAAAAGGAGAACAATATCTTTTGAATAGCATTTAACAGTATAATTACTTTATTTCATATAGTAAGGATGAAGATTGATATGAAAATAAGTTATTTAAGAAGCTTTTGTTGTAGTATTCCCAGAGTTCATTTTTTTCAGTGCTCTTAATTTTCTTTCATGAACTCTTAATATGCCTGGTGGTTGTATGATGATTTTTATTGTACTTACAAATGTTTGAGTTAACACTTTATTTCTCAAAATAAAGAATATATAAAATAAATGTCTGGTTTTTTTTTGTGGATTTGTATGCGCGCGGTTTTATGAGTGTGTGTAGAAAGTAAAAAAGTACCAATTGTTTTTCATGCTCAGGTAATTAACTAAGTGTTTACAGAAACTACACGAGACATACCGCCATTCAACACTCCCTCTCCCTGGTACTAGTTTTAAGCTTATGTTTGTATACAGTACAGAAACACATGGTTGTAGAGCTAATCTTTTATTTACATTTATGCAACAAGAACTCCCATTAATCAACACTAAAACAAACGTAATGTCGGGGCGAAGTGCATTGTGCATGGACTTGTAAATATAGGGCTGCGATTGAAGGATTCTTTTCTTTTAAGATTATCGAAAATCAGGTAATAATAAGACTGAAATTATTATTGGGCTACATAGCAAACTTATTATGTTTGCTTGGACTTCCATAGGTAAACCACTGAACCAAATCAGGTAGGAGCTCTTAATGCATGGGAGGCAGAAAAGCCCACAATACCCCTGCTACACATCAATATATGGAATGTGATGTATATATGATATATACAGTGATAATAATAAACTAGCCGAACAAACTAAACTGTCTTCGCTAACCACGACTTATCGACTTATATTCCATCATATCATGTCCTATCCTCAGATCTCGATGTATATGCAAATAGAGATATTGTTATATATAGAAAACTGCTATAGATATGTAGAGATAACGAATCTATTACAGACCAGGATATTGTGGTTGCAAACCCTTATAGTTTGCTTAATGCTTGATGGCCTTTTCAAATGTATTGGACACAACTTATTCATAGGAAATAACAGTTACAACATTATCGGTAACATTTAAAAATTGAAATGTGTCTATATGCAGTAACTATAAAAAATCATTCATTGAGTAATCAGTTTTACACATATAAAGAAAACAAATATAACAAAGTGTAAAATAGTTAATCATAAATAGGTCACGGCACTCAACTGAAGAGTTTTACTGCCTTGAAGTTTTTGGTTTAAAATTATAATTCAGATGTCACGGAATACAAAGCGTGCAAGACCTTTTTTTGTAAGTTTGTTTGCCAAGTTGCATTTGTCTTTATATCTTAGAAAAATATAGCGATAAAACGCAACGCTCTTATTTGTCGATATAAATAATTAATATATTTAATTAGATATTATATTTAATATTAGATTATTAAATATATTAATATATTTTATATAAATAATTAACATATTTTATTATATAAAATATATTTTACTTATAATGTTAAACGGAGCCAAATATTGTTGTTTATGTCTTAGACGATCAGACAGAAATGTCGACCATCATTATAAGCACATCAAAAGTGCCGAATTCACTTCTTTATATTTTTTTTTTATCGGGAATTCCAAATGTTCCAAATCGCTTGGATTTCTCTTACCTTTATACACTTAACAAAAAGGCCCCTTTGACTCATGTTTAACCACATATGTATACTTGTATACATATGTAAAAATAATCCTTTAAAAGCAAGCTATTTATCTGCCTAATCTGTATTATTTGTGATTTCTGGCTTTCTCTGCGTAAATTTAAACTGCATGTAATTCATCCAAAGAAAGGTTGTTAAATGCCTCTGTGATGAATGTATAACCTTAAGTTGTGTTTATCTAAAAACTGTTAGTAAACCCGGCACTTGCGCGCATGTTGACAAACAGTTAAACCACATAACTCAATGTGTATATATATATATATATATATATATATATATATACACAATATTGTTACATTTAATATAGTATGTTATATAGGCTTTTGTATATAATTATTTTATATATAAACTAAAAAATATACATATTTATATAGGGTAAGCTCTCCTAGTGGGCAACTCATAAACTGGGCACCTCTATACACTGGCAGTCCATTTTTCTCCCTATTATTAATGATGTTGCATGCGTGACCTCCATTTTATGGTAAAATAGATAAAGATAGGCAAATCAACCAGGTACATTCATGTGTCACCTTTCTTTAGGTAAAACTCTGAACTGTACTCACCAGGCCCGCCTAAATTTAAATCCCGGTTTAGTCAGTATTCCTGGTACAGTACACTTGATTGTCAGACTCGCCTGCTCTCCCTTGTTTATATGAGGTCTTTGCGAGCACGAGACTTTGTATATGAACAGCTGCACGGTTAACACGTCGGTGGACTTTGAGACTAATTAGTGGTGCCCTGGCGTGGTGATATCCCCGATAAAACCTGCTGTCGTATTCTCCATTGTCTCGTCAGTGTATTCATAATTAATGTCACTGCCCCCCCCCCCCCGATGACTTTACGACTCATTTTTACATGCGCGCTTTATGATGCGAATGTATAGTGTATTGTGCGTGTGTCTGTTTATGTGGGTACTTCAATTAAACACATTTCTCTACGCCCCTTGAAAAAGAGTCCATGTTTGTCCATTAATCCATCTTGAGTACATATTAGCCAAATCTTGAGTATATCTACTGAACATCATATTTACCTGTCTTGTAGTATTTCAGATTAAATTTATAATTATCAGTCTATTTTTATGTGCACAACCATAATATTCTTATTACTATAATGATTCTTTTCTTTCTGTCTTTTTTTCCTTTTATTTCTCTTCTTCATCCTATCATTATTATTGTTATTTTTATTATGTATTTTATAATTATTATTATGATAATAATAATAATAATCATTATTATTATTATTATTATTACAATCTCATTTGATTTAAAAAGAGGCTGTCATGACGAAAATGATAAATATGACGTTTAGGGGGATAAATGATACCGCTGCTAATGGCTCTGTGACACCGGCTTGATTTGGACAAGCCCTCTTCCCGCTGGGGGCCATGAATTTTTGTTTTTGTTCGGGTTGACACGGAAGCGGCCCTCACAGATGATAGGCCTACCATAATAATAATTTATTGACATGGTTATATTATTAACAACCTGCTTGCGTGCCGCCTGATAACCATGTCATGATAAGATATGATGGATACCTACATATGGACGCGTACACTTGAGTCCTGTTCCCCTAGTTCCAACATTTATTAATATTTAACCAAGATGACCCCGTCTTTCAAATTAAATATTATTGAGTGTACCACTGATCGAAGACTGACCCAGTCGACAAGGCTAATAAGATTAGCTCTCGCTGACTTGTTCTTGCTATAGATAGTTAAACCTAGGAAAGATAATGCCACCTGGCGTCAAATGTTATAACTAATTTATGGTTATCTGGCCCGTCCAGCCTAAGGGTATAAGCCGGGTATAAGCACGTTCTGTGCTTTGTAACGTCTATCGGTACAGGCGTATATGTATTTTTTAGTGTCAAACATAACCGACTGCTTGGCAGGCCTCTCCTATCGATGCTCTTTCATCGAGTGCCAGTAATAATTTAAAACCCATTCATGAACGATATAGCTTGATGATATTTTAGGAAATGAGTGAATCACCCAAGGCATATGCATGTATATGCGTATATGACGTCAGCCCAGCTAATTTTTTTTAGGGGGGGGGCACGAGATTGCTGTACTTTTTTACACTTCTGCCATAAGCACATATGTATATAGGCTCGCATGGGTTTGAAATGCAATCATGATGTAGTTAATTATACAATTCATTACATCATGGGGAAGATGTATCGCTTTTACGAGGCTGCAAGAGGAAAATCCGTCCGCCTTACATCAGAAATGTTTTCTGTCACGCAGTTACTCACAGAGAGTGTTTGAACTTTCTCAGATTTACAGGGATTCTTGGTGCCAACGAAGCCTCCAGTCATATTAAAAGAATGATTGGTGCCCAAGCCCGCCAAGAATCCTTATCGCCACCATTGCACAATAGGTAATTTTCTTTCGCGGGCAGTATCTCAAAGAGAATGTGTTTGACCTATCTCAGTTTCAGAGTGATGATTCGTGATCACGAGGGCTCTAGCTATCTCAGATATTACCGCCAGAGCATGATCTCCGCCCAAATCCAATATGGCTGACAATACACAATTACTGATTTTATTTTGTGCTAAGCAGCTCAATGAGAACACGTTTAATCTTTCTTTATCCATGGTTTAACTTGTGCTCTTATCAGATTAGATTAAATTGCATATTACTTTGTTAAATGTGGCTATCCTTATTATGATCAGGCCTAGTTATCCGGTTTTCTGACTGTCCCTCTGTCCGTCCGTAAAGCCGTCTGTCCGTCAGTAAACTATCGAGAGCATTACCTGAAGACCCTTTCAAGATTTTGCTGTGAATTTTTTTCCAAAGATTGACCCCCATGAGAGGATGAGCGCTATCGAATTCCTGACCAGTCAGAATTACAATATGGCTGCCAGGCAGCGACCTAGGATTTCCTTTCGCTCACATTATCTCAAAAAAGGTTTTAGCAATTGCAGTGAACATTTTAACGGAGATAAACACTCATTCGAGAATGTACACTACCTTATTTCAGACCAAGTGGAAATCAAGCGATATTGGAATTCCTTACATGTACATTCACAGTTCAAGCAACTGCCGGGAATAACCAGACAACCACGTGAAGACGTGGAATAAAAAATTACAGATCTGTTGGAAATCAAATAAGGCCACCCTGCTGGCAGGATTCTTTGAATTCCTTAAATGCGCATTATCTAAAAATAAAGCCTTCAAGCATTTCCCGTGAACATTGACTCTAAGATCGACAACCACAAGATGATTGTGTACTATTGAATATCAGACCCATCAACATACATTATGGCCACAAGCCTCGTATATCAGACCCATCAACATACATTATGGCCACAAGCCTCGAATATGAGACCAATCAACATCCATTATGACCACAAGTCTCGTATATCAGACCCATCAACATACATTATGCTCACTAGCCTCGAATATCAGACCCATCAACATCCATTAAGGCCACAAGTCTCGAATAATCAGACCCACCAACATCCATTATGGCCTCAAGCTTCGAATATCAGACCCATTAACATCCATAATGACCTCGAGCTTCGAATATCAGACCCATCAACATTCATTATGGCCTCAGGCTTCGAATATATGACCCATTAACATCCATAATAGCCACAAGCCCCGAATATAAGACCCATCAACATCCATTATGGCCTCAAGCTTCGAATATCAGACCCATCAACATTCATTATGGCTTCAGGCTTCGAATATATGACCCATTAACATCCATAATAGCAACAAGCCCCGAATATTAGACCCACCAACATCCATTATGGCCTCAAGCTTCGAATATCAGACCCATTAACATCCATAATGACCTCGAGCTTCGAATATCAGACCCATCAACATTCATTATGGCCTCAGGGTTCGAATATATGACCCATTAACAGCCATAATAGCCACAAGCCCCGAATATCAGACCCATCAACATCCATTATGGCCACAAGCCCCGACTATCAGACCCATCAACATCCATTATGGCCACAAGCCCCGAATATCCGACCCATCAACATCAATTTTGGCCACAAGCCCCGAATATATGACCCATCAACATCCATTATGGCCACTAGCCCCGAATATTAGACCCATCAACATCCATTATGGACACAAGCACCGAATATCAGAACCATTAACATCAATTATGGCCACAAGCCTCGAATAACCGACCCATTAACATCCATAATGGCCACAAGCCCCGAATATCAGACCGATTAATATCAATTTCGGCCACAAGCCCCGAATATCAGACCCATCAACATCCATTATGGCCACAAGCCCCGAATATCAGACCAATCAACATCCATTATGGCCACTAGCCTCGAATATAAGACCCATCAACATCCATAATGGCCACAAGCCTCGAATATCAGACCCAACAACATCCATTATGGCCACAAGCCTTGAATATCAGACCCAACAAAATCCATTATGGCCATTTTAAAGAGCTGAACATTGCGGGGCCCAAATCACGAGGATTCTTTGGGTCCTCATTATTTCTAGGTTTTATTAAGGTCGGGGTCGATAGGGCTTCTTATTCAGGAATATTTTATTTTCGCGACAATTTCCTATTCAAGGGAATCGCGAATTTGAAATCTTCACAAAAGGCTTACCACGGTATTAAAGATGTATAAAGAGGTTAGGACCGGACATAAGCGGTCGGTCCTAGTCCGGACCAGCTGTAGGCAGTCCGGAACAGTAGATGGACCGGTCCAAGCGATCCGTTCCTTTTAGTAAAATATAATTAAAAATAAATTAAAATTGTTATTTAGTTCATCAATTATTTAGCAAAACGGAAAATCACATACACAACCGTGCAATAAAAATGTAATTGTAGATAATTTGAAAACAGTGAAATATTTTGTGTTACTGTACGAGGCATGGTGGTTAGAGTATAACCCAACTTGTGTAGGGTTGGGCGAGCTGTTCAAAGAATTCCTTGGCGGGGATGGCATCAGGTTGACAAAGCGTATAGATATAGGGCTATGCATTTAATGTTGTTAATGTATAGAAATTGTTTTTATTATACTTTTACCAGACATCGGGCCTATTACCAATTTCATTAATACGGCCATTTACTTTTACTAAGGATGTTTGCCTATTATTCTTAACAAATTCATAGAGTGTTTCACTCAAAGTAATAGATGGCTTTACTATTAATTTACTCCTATTACTATTACTATTAACTATTACTGGTTCAATAAAAATAAGTAAAATACCCTGTGAACAAAAAATATTTAATCTTTAAGTATCTCATGTTGACCACTCATTAGCCACAATAAAATGTGTTACTAGCCAATAAAATAAACAAGAAATAGTGCATTAGTTTACAACTAAAAGTGTCCATTGCCTCTGATGAACCTTAAATGTTCAAATTTTGAATACCCAATGTGGCAACGGTGCCAGGTAAAAATGGCTGGGATAAAAAATGGCTGAGATAAAAATGACTGTGGTATAAATGGCTGAGGTAAAATGGCTGAGGTAAAAGTGGCTAAGGTAAAATGGCTGAGGTAGAAATGGCTGAGGTAAAAGTGGCTAAGGTAAAAATAGTTGAGGTAGAAATGGCTGAGGTAAAAGTAGCTTAGGTAATAATGGCTGAGGTATAAATGGCTGAGGTAAAAGTGGCTGAGGTAAAAGTGGCTAAGGTAAAAATGGCTGAGGTAAAATTGGCTGAGGTAAAAATGGCTGAGGTACAAGTCGCTAAGGTAAAAGTGGCTGAGGTAGAAATGGTTGAGGTTAAAGTGGCTAAATGAAAAATCACAGCAGGATTAAATTTTTACTGTTACTCAAATATAAAATAGATCATGTATATTACTATTTGCAGCTGTCACTTCCTGAAATACATTTACGTAGCTATAGAGGCTTCCTTGGAAAGATTAATTACACATTGTTCATAACAAGATTTGTATATGTTGAAACTAAATCCATTTGTTTTAGTCATCTGTTTAGCATAACTCTTTAAAGATCAGGTAGACCGGTTCGGTCCAAGGATAAATGGTCCGTTATATTGTGTAATCGGTCCGGTCCAGTCAAACCCAAAACTGTGGACCGGACCGGTCCAAGTGGTCCGGTTCGCACCTCTAAATGTAAACATTTATTACAAAGAGCGCGAGAAATTTAATATTTTAACTGATCACACGTGAGTGTGCCCTGCCGACTGTGCTGCCGCCTGGAGACTCAGTGACAAACAAGATATATGCCATCCGGGTTCCCATGGCAATCTTGTGCCCTGAGGCGATCTTGTGCCGTCAAAGATCAGGGTCAAAGATCAGGGTCACAGGACCCACGACATATCATTCACAACAAAGAATATAATCAACAACGTACTTTATATTTACTGCAAAATTTTATATTCCTAAATGAAGTCCTGAAGAGCAACATTTTTGTGAAGGTAAAACAACAGTAAAAGAATGTTCTAAAGCCTTAATGTAAATAGAAAATATCAAATTTCCAGGGAATTATGGCATAAGTTCTGAATTTTATATACATTTCTTGCCAGTAAACATGGTAAATCCTTAGTTGATTGTTTACATTATACATATGATGTTGGAGAATTGTCAGCTAGACTAAGAAGACTATTATAACGCTAATTGATAAACACATAGACAGGACAAAACTGCAGAATACGAGACTAATTTCTTTATTAAATGCAGATTATAAAATTTGATCAAAAGCTCTTTCTCCAAGACTTCAAAAGTAATTCCCTAATTAATTCATCATGATAAGATAGAAAGTTGTGTTTTAAATAATGGGACTACATCTCCTTACTTTTGGTAGAGGGAGAGAGAAAGAGAGACCCGATGTCTCCCAGTATAGTTATTCTTTGTAATAATGATAATAATGTTGGCAATAATTTAAGATATATAACAACAATATTAAAGGTATAAATATTTTTCGAGAAGAAATAAAACTACTTATGTTTGCGGCAGGGCTGGGGCCAGGTATTTGTACCTGTACCTGTACCTAGGTACATAATTCAGAGTACCTGTACCTGTACCTGGCTGTCATGAGTAGGAAGTACCTTGTACCTGTATCCGTACTGGAACTAAAGTACCTGTACCTGGTATAAAGTACTCCAGGTACAAATGTGATACTGGTACTTGAAATGTACACTAGGTTCGGGTCAATTACATGTACAAAGCTGTCACATTTGTCAGGGCAGTTAGTTATCTAAGACAGGGGTAATTACAAAGCATTCATCCCTGCCGCCTTTATAACTTGCTGCCTGGCTAGCAAGCTGGGCAACCTCAAGCCTCTAAATAGGAAGTTCATTGCAGCATTATATTATCAGCACAAGTAAACAGCAACCAACAAAGGATAGATACAGGGGGGTGCCTACATGCCCCATTTCTGAAGTTGGCTAGTATGTACACTGAACAGGGTTGGGGCCAGGTACTTGTAACTGTATCTAGGTACACAATTCACATTTATATGAATTACAGGTAAGATACTGGATATGGACATCAGGTTTGGTAAAGTAAGGTAATGAGCTGTCATCCCTGTCGGGGCTGTTACCTAAACCAGTCAGGGCTTGGGGTAATTACTAAGCTTTCAACCCTGCAGCCTTTGAACTTGAGAGGACTTGGGCTAATAGTATGCTGGCCAAGTTACCTCCAGCCTCTATACAAAATGTTCATTGTGGCATTATCAGATATAAAGGATACAGAGCAAAGGGTATGAACAGTATTGCTTTTATGCTCCATATAGATACGTGTTGTCTTGTAGTTATAAAGAACATTGGTGATGGATAAATGTAGAAGTAAAGAAAATACATATTAGATCACTGAACTCTCAATATAAGCCAAACAAAAGCACTTCACATTTTACAGAAAAAAAAAGTCCCAGCTCATGCATTACATACAGGTGCTCCAAACATCCTCAGTGTGACTCTTTGCCATGAACATGTGTATTGTTACTTCGAATTTAGTATGTATTATTGTCATGAAGTTAATCTATAAAAATGACTGGAAGAGTTTCCCTTCCAAGCTATAAAGCCTCTTTACTCCTAACTTTGGCGCTCCCAGAATTTTTGAATTTAAACCATTACTCCGAAGCTCAAAATTTGATTTGAAATCATTTTTTACGAAAGTTTTATATATCTGTATTTATAACTTTGTTAATTTTATCAGATTCGTTCATTTATCACATTTACCAAAGGCAATTCTTCGACATTTGCCAGTCCTTAGTTTCTCCTGATGATATAGGAAGTTATCATTTAATACTTTTTAAAGATATATTCTGCCATTCTATTGTAATTTATTATTGCATATCTAAATGAATTGAATACAATTATAATTAGTTCATATATCTTTAAAATGAACCTGTACCTGTACCTAGGTACTTTCTAAAGTACCTGTTCCTGTACTTGTACCTAGGTACTTTACAAAAATGCTGTACCTGTACCTGACCATTTGGCAAGTAAATGTACCTGTACCAAGGTACTGTCACATGAACCTGGCCCCAACCCTAATTAGCAGATGATATGACATTAATAATGACAGTAATTCTGTCCAGTATTGCTAAGAATATGTTAAAAAAAAAGATAAGTTTTAGAGTGTGTCTGGATGAACAATTCATATAGATAAAACTGAAGCTTCTATATCAAAAAGATACAAAAAAGGTAAAAGCACTACATAACAAAGGAAATATGATCAGAATTGTATAATTTTATCTTATTGAAAGATGAAAATTAAAAAAAAAATTTTTGATGCGGAGGCTTAAATTTATGCGAGCGGTGCCTGATAATCATACCTTTTATTTTTTATTTGGCCTAAGTGTCCTACTTTACAATTACTTCAAATACAATTTACTTTTGGACTCAAATCTGAGAGAGAGAGAGAGAGAGAGAGAGAGAGAGAGAGAGAGAGAGAGAGAGAGAGAGTCCTCTAATGGCAAAGGTGCTGATAGGATCGCGTGAAACATACAGTCACCTCTTACCAAAATAAAATCAATCAGAAATATTTTCATGGAAAGTTATGCATTTTTAAAGCTGTATATTATTCCCATGAATCTTATTTCATCTTTGGTCACAGAGCCTGAGCTGACCGAGACGTGCTGGGGTCAATGTATAGCCGCCTGCAGCGACGAAACGTCTCAATAGTAACTTAAACGGGACGACCGTTTCGTCGCCTCCCCATATATATATGGTTCAAACACCATATATATATATATATATATATATATATATATATATATATATATATATATATATATATATATATATATATATATTGGAGCCTGTTTGTGGATCTGGCCCATCTGCCGATGGGCTTGGCCCATATGAGGATCCGTTATTGGGCTGCCCATCTGCAGATGGGCAGCCCAATAACGAATTTGATACCATGCACTTTCTGGCCTATCTGCAGATGGGCTTGGCCCATAACCGATTTTAGTTTTTGTAAGTAATACGTTATTATTTTATTATCTTGATGACTTTTGTACCCAGACAAACATTTTTCAGAACTTAAATGTGTTTATTGAAACATAAATCACTATCACAGCCTTACATCAATAATTTTATCATCAATATTACATAAATGTGCATAGAAAACTACATAGATGTGCATTCAGTGTTACAATACCCTATATTATAAATTTTTACACACAATTATTAGTTTGATGAGGTTCACCTTTTACCAAAGAATAATTACAGCTGTTGCCAAAATAAATCTCATTTACATTACCACATAGATGTGACCTCCATGGTACCATACGCTTTTAATATAGAGCAATTATATATGGTACACAATCAGTTTCTCAAATTCATTTTTAATTAACCACATATATATAAAGGTTACCATATACATTTTGACAATAGAATAGTTATATATGAAGCAAAACTCTCTCAGAGTCATTTGATCTCAGAGTCAATCACAATCACCACCATAACACATCTTGTTACAGTTTGTTTTCACTTATTTTTTGTAAAAAGGACTTCACATATTGATTCTTTATGTTTCACATATCTTTTACACTTGCATAATAAAGTTTATTTTATTTTTAATATATAACAATTTATAAGATACGAGTGATAAACTAGAATACGGGTAGTCGACAAGCGACTATACGTGTATCCGCCGAAATCAGAGTAGGACGGGTGAAGCGAGACATGGATTGAAACTTCGTTTTGGCGGATACAGTAAATAGATCTCTGAAACAAGTAATCATCACGATGTTTAATATATAAATTTTTAATATATAAAATATATATATAAATATAAAATTTTAATTGGTGAAAAGACTCCTTCTAAACAATTTTGGATAAATATAATTTTACTTTATACTCAGAAGATAAATAATGAAGAGATAAAATTTATACGGTAAAACTATTAAAATTGAAAGTTAATACTTGCATATTATTAATTTCAGTTTGTGTGGGACACTGTTATCGAATAAAATTTTAGCTCAGCTTACTATATATATATATATAGGAACTATTCCAAGCTTATTAATAGATACGGGATAATAAAACATATATGTAAAATTAAGCTGTATTATATAAATTGAATGGATAATGATCATAATAAGGTGGTTTATATGGCACACTATTTTGATAGGGTTATACTTTTTTTGTCTAAAAGGCCATATATTATTTGATGTCATATAACCGGGTGTACTTGCATGGGTACGTATACAGGCGGTGGCGGAGGCATGTGCTCTGAGTGCTTTCTAGTTAATTTGGTTGTCACTAACGCTATAAATACACTTAAGGATAAAAGCATTTAGGTATGACCAATTGACCAACTTAATATCGGATACACCTTACATGATAAATGAAACACTTACACGGGCAAGGTCTTTCGATATCCTGCATGGTCCACCTCCCTCTCGAGGAAGTTCTTGGCGACGTCAAACAGACTATCAACAGGGACTACCCGTAGATACTTGCTGACCTCTTCTCCGGGCTTGGCTTAAGAGCTTCACCCCAAGAGCAGGCAAATCCATAATTTTGAGTCCTTAAGATTTTACGTATAGAACTCATTTAAGTTCTGAGAAATATTTTTCTGAGTGCAAAAGTCATCAAGATAATAAAATAATAACATGTTACTAACAAAAACTAAAATCGGTTATTTTGCCAAGCCCATCTGCAGATGGGCCAGAAAGTGCATGGTATTAAATCCATTATTGGGCTGCCCATCTGCAGATGGGCAGCCCAGTAACGGATCCTCATATGGGCCAAGCCCATCGGCAGATGGGCCAGATCCGCTAACGGGCTCCAACATATACATATATATATATATATATATATATATATATATATATATATATATATATGGTGTTTGAACAAGATCCGAGACTATTTTATGGAAAGGGAGTTTATAAGTTGTCAACATTGGAACATTTTAACGTTACAGCATTGTATAAGTACCTTATAGAACATTATTGTAACATATTGGTCATAGGAAGATCTCTTTACTTCAGTTATTCTCAGTTTTTTTTTCCAAGAAGACACGGGCCATACTGCTGACAGGCGTCATGTTCTTTTTATGTACCATTAAGGAATTAGACGTATTTGGACTAAGAAAACACCTTAATGCATCTAACTATGAACCTATGTGCATAGTTGGGGTAGTGAATAAATGTAGTATCAGCCATCTAACGTTTAAGTCACCCTTGGTGGCAAGAGTCAACGTGATCGGCTAGAACCCTAACTCCACTAATCCGATTCAATTCAAATCTAAATAAAAACTTAATATTCATTTTTAACCAGCCAATGACGTCATGGAATAAAGAAATATTACATATCCGGCAGACGTTGTTTTGCATTATAATAATTGAACTGCATAAGATTCCTCCTGGAAGTTACTCTATAATATGGAAAATAGAACAATTTTCATGCGAATTTGTCTTTTTTTTACATATTTGGTGTGGTCTGAGAAATATCATAAGAGTAAACATTATTAGTTTCTCAAATATTATCATTATCGCTGCCCTGGGTCCTCCCTTGAAAAACCCCTAAATATAATATCAATGTATATCATGTAAGTTTCAAATGTATATTAGACCCCAAAAAGTATATGTCCATTAACACCCGGCTCAAAGCTCTATATCAACTATTATATGTATTTATGATATTCACATTCATTTCACTATATTTCATTTTTTAAATGGTATACAATTTTAAGCAACCATTCTATATAACAGCAAACTGCTTTTTATTGAGCTTATAGCAAAATACTTGACAATATCTGAAAACCGTTTTTCGTTTTGGCCTTTCCTCGGTCATATTTCTTTCTAACTTAAAATTGATTTTTTTTAGTTTAGATTCAATAAGAAAAAATCATTTCTACACATGAAAAAAACATGGCACTTGAAAAAAATGTTTTGATACATTATCACGGAGTTTTATATTAGCGTCCAAAAAAAGGTATATCCTACATGTAAGTTAAAATGTTCTGTATATAACATATGGCACTCCTGAGACCTTAAAAATGCATTATAATGTGTAATGAATAGTATGCTCAATGATGACACCATCCTCCTGAACAAACATAACACACCCAATTTAGTTGTCCGATATCAATAAATTCTAATAAACGTTGGTGATCAATGCACACATCATTAAAAATATCATGCAAAATAACGGTATATAATCGGATAAAGGACTTTAGAAAGCGGGGAGGGGGTCCACCTCTTGGAACAGCTAAACAAAATTAATGTTTCCGGAGTGCAAGTAGGAAATTCACAGCACCAGATACACAATTTCGGTATTTAGCATTTATTGTTCAATTTCTTAAATACTTGGTCGAAAAAGACTGAAAGGTACCCCCCTATGCGTCTTCTAAATCCGCCCGGTATATTATCCAATAAGATTTGAAATACACGAAGGATAAAAACAACGTTTAGATGTATAATGTGTATTCATAAATACCATTCGCATAAATGATAAAAATATGTATTTGTTACAGTCAATCTGTGCAATCAGTAATACAATAAAATACAGGCATTTTATACAATCCTGTAACCCCAGTGTAATCACTGCATGATCTTTAAAAAAATGGTTCTCTCTTTCAAGAAAAGATTATTGTATCAAGTCAGTAAGCGATATGACTCTATACTGAGGAACATATACAGCTAATAAAATTACAAAGGTTTATATTGACAGTTACAGTTAACTAGACAATAATAATTAGGCCACCACAAAAAAAATATTTTTTCTACGGATTCGACGCTCCCATTTTTCCTATTTATTTTCAAAAGAAGACCAGATTTTTAGTAACGTTCCTAATTTCTTACAGGTAGGGAAAATGGACTAAAATTGTTCTGATTATATTCACCAGTTCGATAATTTAAGCAATTTTTTTTCAACCAAGCGAATATCTCAATCGGTGAAAAAAATAAATAAATAAATCGCCCGCTCACACGATTTTTTTTTTGGTGCCGAGAGTCCGTAGAACGATATTTTTTGTGTTTGGCCTAATGTAAATTCTGAGTTATATGCTTGTATACTATATTCAGAAACATTACTTTTTGGTACATGGGAGATTTCTGTGGCAATAACTCGCATTACGTGTTTTTTTCTTAAATGTTGCACCTTGTCTGTCATATCCCCAGTTTACTACCTAACACTAAAAATAATATGTGTAAATGACCAAAAAAGGTACAAGTATAATTACATATATGATATAATGTTCCCATATTTTGAAAATTCTGTGAAAAACAATTGATGTTGGTTATTGATGCAAGCTGATGTTATACGAAATATATATATATATATATATATATATATATATATATATATATATATATATATATATATATATATATACCTTATTGATTAAACGTTTAAAAGAGATACAGAGAACTTACTTGTGTGATATGCAAGATAGATATTCATGACGGCACTGAAATTATTATTTATATTATGCACCAAAAAGAAATACCAATTGCCTTTGAACATATTCCCAAAGTATGGTACTGGATGAGTTATATATAGTCGATATCATACCATATAAGATATGTGTATTCTTAATAAAAAAATCGGTATACATCGAGATCACAAAACATTGAGTAATAACTCCTTTAATATATATATATATATATATATATATATATATACGCAGTGTCAAATAATGACTCACATTTGTGTTTAATTATTTCATAGCTAATCTTTTTATGTCGCATATAAACCGGATAAATAACGTCTACTTAAACTAGCAACTTGAATATATAGGTAATTAACATTGAACAGTAATTACATAAAAATCTTTAATTAACATTTACATATATCAATATACTTATTTTCATTGCGCGCCTCTTTGGTATCTCATATACCGCTTATGTGAAGGCACAGGTTCACATAAGGAAAGATATGTAAATTGGGCTATAAATGGAAAAGGAACAGCAATGGATATTATCATACTAGTATACTTTAGTCAGCAGAAACTTACTTTAGTAATATATAAAGTCTTCCATTTCAGAAGCGGATCAGGGGGGGAAGGGGGGGGGGATGGTCCAGGGGGTCCGGACACCCCTGTTTCATCCGCCACAACCTTTTCTTAAGGGTTTCAGACTCCCCTTTTCCGGACCTGTGGGACTTTTTTTTTAGGTTTTTCATTAGTTCACCCAGGCTGGAATCCCCCCCCCCCCCACACACACACACTTTTTCCTAAATTCTGGATCCGCCCCTGCATTTGTTGTTACAGCCATGGAGGTATACCTCCATGTTACAACATGTCCAATATAAAATCTTTTAATTTTCTTTTTAAATTCTATCTAGCCATAAAAAACTGTCATTTTTATAGGTAACCATGACACCATGACATCCCTGATTGGTTTGTGACGTAGCCATCAGCTTCTCTTGCCTCAGTTCATCCGTCAAGGAGAACCTTTTTTGGTATAAGAACCATTAAATAGTCAGTAGCAAAGCGTCTAATACTTCCCCCTTTCAGCCGCCGCTGCCTTTTTAAGGGTAGCAAACAGATGGTTTTTTTTTTTGGTCTAGACCACTACCACCTTTGTACTTTTCAAATGTTTTCTCGTCAGTCCTTCTGGTTTGAGACACCCTCCCCCTTCTAAAATGACGGTTCCAGACCTTATAGTTTCATTGATATATAGTATTTATAAACATTTTAAATGATAATTAAGCATTACCTTCTGTCAAAAAATGAACAGTCGCATATGACACATTCCCATGAAATGTATGAAGTTTCAAGGCATTTTACATCTGAGAAGGTTTAAATTACATGTTCTGCGAGTTTCCTTCGTTTCCGTCAGCTAAAGATCTCGCAGAGATCGTGTAAACATCAATAGGCCATTATGTACTCAGTCAAAACATGCCTTGATCTAAATGACAGAGTCTATCCCACACTAGACACTCACCACTCTGTCCCACAGATTCCCCTTTGCTACAAGTACTTTCGGGCGATCTTCTTCTGCCAATAGTCGATGAAACATTGGAGCCGCCTAAATCCCGAGCTGACGACATTATTACGTCACAAGGAACAGACACTGGCGGCAGCACCTGTACCACTGGAGAATTTTTGCAGACGAAGTTTGGCGACACCATGGACATACTTGGATTGGACACATCTGTGCTGGTAACCAGTCCCGTTGCCATGGAAGGAAGAGATGTCGTCATTTCCATAGGGATAAAAACCTCGCTTTGGTTTTTGTCGTCTGTTCGGGAATATTGTGGTGCACGCGCTGCTTCTCCATTCGTGACACACGTATCTGAAAACTGATGGATATGTTTAGATTCCCAAGTATTTTTAACAGGATTTACATCAGTTCCGTGAAATTCAAGACCAGGAAGTCCTTCCGGCGTTGACATATTATTTGCTTCAGTAAACGTTAAGTTCTGCATGTCTCTCAGTATGGTCTCTATCGTACTTGTTTCCGGGCTTTGGGGATAAAGAGAAAAATCATCCAGACAATCCTGCCTCGCTAGTAATATAGGTCTTCTGACGTCAGTTTGAGTACCGCTTCCGGTCGCTGATGAGGGAAAGAGGTCTCGAATACTTTTATTTGGTGAGGAAACTGAAGTAGCACTAGACAGCTGCGGGCATGAAACATTTAAAGAGCATACCCTCCCTTCATGCCAGGCCAAGGTTGGTCTTCCCGAGATCTGACAAGGTTGGTTATGCAACACAGTGGTGTTATCGGCATGGTGACCAGAAAATAAATTGTCCATTCCATTGAAACCCTTGCCAACCGTTTGACTTCCGGTTCCTCCGGACAAGCAGACATCGTGAGACCCACATGATTGGCAAATTCCTTTGAATGGTGAATTGCCATGTTGGTGTGACGTCATCGCATTCATCATTACGTCCGTATCTTCTGAGGACGAAACACAGGGGTTTAATGCAAGACTATCTGACAGACTGTCTCTTACCCTATTTGGACTTTCAGAAGAACTATAGAAAAGCTTGATTATCCTTTGTTTCTCTACTTTTTTCTTGTGCTTTTTGCCAAGATAATGATCCCGTGCGTTGCCAGGGCTACTGAAAGTCACGTTACAAACTGTACAAGCTCGATCCGGGTCTATCTGTTCAAGGGCAGATTCAGCCACACTGCTTAAAGCTTTTCCCTGTACATCAATAACAGTTTGGTAATTTCGGTAATTTTCACAAAAACCTGAATCCGTGGATGAATCTGCTGAGTTTACGGAATCTGAATCGTCGAGGACAGTCCGATTTTGCGCGGGTGTTGGTATGACAGATTCATTCACTTTTACCAAACGGTACTCGACTGGGAGCGTATTCACTTGATCCCCGGTCTTCTGTTTGTTGCCTGGAACACTGCTATTCCATGTATACGAGTAGAGATTTCTGTTGTTCCCTCCTGTTTGTTCATGCGGTTCCCGGGTTGTTAAAGATCGGGATTCAGAATTTAAATCGGCATCAGATAAAATGTTCCCAGGATGTCTCTCTATACCATCAACATGCAATTCCTCAACTTTTACAGTATTTACCCCTTCACCAGAAAAATCCATTTTCTCATTAGCATTTTCCTCTTGCCTATGCGTTCGGGAGGGCTGAACTCCAGCATTTCCGCAAGATGTTACATCAATATCTCCATGTGTGAACTCCGATTCCACAGGACGAGCAGCTTTGTTGAAAAGCGCATTAATCTGTTGTTTTTCTACATTTTTCTTGTGTCTTCTCCCTTTGTAATGTTCCACAGCATTTCCGGGGCCGCTAAAAGGCACATCACAAGTGACGCAATATTCTTGGGGGTTGACGTCCTTTTTTACCTTCTCTAGTCGACATTTTAGAAAACCAAGACAAGTCTCCGATATTGAGGTGTCACCAACTAGAGAATAATGAGTGAATGTTTCAACATTTTCTGTTTCATTATTTTCCAAATGGTGATCGGCTGTGTCATGAAGATGTTTCGCGTTTTCATGAGTAAATACCTTCCCGGAAACTCGGGATTGTGCCGAGTCATAGGAAACGTTCTGATCACTGCTCGTTGAGTTGATTAAAGGGGTTCTAAATATACCAATCCTGTTGTTTCGGTTGTTTTCTGCTTGTGTCACTTTCTTCATATGACGCACGCTGTCATAGTGTTGTTTTGCGTTTTGTATCCCAGAGAAGGATACTTGACACGTTTCACAATAGTTTTCCGATGTCCTTTCAATGGTTTTATTGAAGTCAAGGCTGGAATTCTGCAGGGTTTTCTTATGTTTCTTTCCCTCTACGTGCGAAGCTGCGTGCTGCACTGAAGTTAATTCGATGGCACACACATGACACCTTCCCCGGTTTAACTGCGTATCAAATGTGTATCCACAATCTAGGTTTCCTTCCATGTTGTTGCACTTAGTGTTACTGATTTTCAGGTAAGGTCCGTTTACACTGACGATGAAGATGAACGTAATAATAGCTAGACATTTATCGTAGCTATTTGTTAGAATAACATTTTGAGCACAAAGTCTGATGTTTCACTGTTGCGTATACACCTGTACATACTGAATGTATATGACTGCGTGACCGCACAAACCTTCTTGTTCACATGTGTATATACTAGCAGTGCATAATAACCTTAGCTCATTGGAATTTGTGTTTTTTATTTTGGGCTTTATGTGACTCAGTAAGTGATCACAGAAAATTTTGCCTCGTGCAACAATATCAATATTGGAAATCCCCACAGACGAAACTTTGGTCAGCCTTCACAAACGTTCGGTGACTGGCGGCGCCCGTGCCACAACATAACAATTATACCTCTTACGTATGGCCCGATTGAAGTGATTGGTTCTATCAACGAAACGACAATGGTTTTCTGGGAAAGTGGGATTTCCAAGTTTAATGTATAAAATATTATATTATAGGGCTTTTTTAAAATATTGATAACGTTGAGTATGGATGAGTAATATTGAACAAATTCACACCGATGTCTAGACGTAAACATTACAACGCCTCCCCTATAAACAGTGCTAGACGCGTCTAATCGCCGGCTTCTTCCATATAACACTACAGGTAGCTTATAATAAATAGAAGCGTTCTTTTACACTCCTGAGTTTTATTGTAAGCCAATTTATATTATTTATTGTACAGTGTATTCATAAACCAGAGAAATTATTGTTTATAATCCCATTTGTTGGTATTTTTTAAGGGCATTTATTTAAGGTTTAACTGGTTTTGCACGTGGTTTATACAGGGACCCGGGACATCTCCTAGTGTGTCGGGTCTTACAAAAATTTAAAATTATCTAAATAACGATCAGTTATTTGCTTGATACAGTAACGTAGAGGAAGCGTTATAGTTATACGTGTGATGCCCCGTTTTATTATTCCTTACGGTATATCTTTTTTATCATGATACTTGTTTCAAAAACACTGCTTCTGTGAAGGGTGCACTTTTTTTAACATTTTAGGTAGGCGTCGGTATGACTTGTGGGTATATATGAGGTGGAATTTTGTTATGCTTCTGAAAATTGTGGCTAGCTTTTCGTTTGCGAGGGATCCGAATTAGCTATTCAGATTACAGAGGAATAAACATCATGAATCCCTCAGGTAAACATTGTAAGCTATATACTAGTGAAATAGGAGAGAGAGAGAGAGAGAGAGAGAGAGAGAGAGAGAGAGAGAGAGAAGGGGGGGGGGGGGGGGTTAGCGAGAGTGGTAATGATTGGTTAAGGAATAAATGGTTCCTTTTATGGTGTGGCTTTCAATATGGTTATCTGAAATTTGGCATTACAAGAGAAATCTTTATCCATTATTATTATTATTATTATTGTTTTATTATTATTATCATTATCATTATTATAACTATTTTACTGTTAATTATAAATATAAATAATTATTAATAATTATAATTTTTTATTACTCTAGTTGATTAATAATGACTTTTTATTAGGATACATTTATATATGTCATAACAAATTTTAAAAATCCCATGCATTGTAGAAATAAACTGACTGTACCTATATTTCTATGTAAATGGTTCATTTAAATAGTTGTACTTACTATAAAATTATATTAATTATTAAAACTCTTATATTGTTTCCAAATAGTTCTGACTGCTTATATTTAAAATTCATGTGCATATACCCGGCAACATTCTTTCCGCAAGTAGCTGCTAATGTCCCGTTAATGTACTTACTATCTTAATCCAAGAATACTATAGTCTGTTTCATCCCCTCATGTCCACCTGTTTTTTGCTATGAAAATTTTTATTAGTTACATTTCAAGGGAAACAATTATAGTGGAGAGTCTAGAATTAAAGGACCTAATTTTCAACAAGGTAAATAAATACCTACCTTACACCTTATTTAAGAAACAGAATCATTTGAAAATATGAGAAATCAGTCTACATTTTACAACATATCAGACCCATTTATGTCGGTCAAGGTCATTGGTCACATGCAAAAACAGCCTCAGCTGACAGCTGCTGATTGGATGATCTCATGTAAACACTCTAAAAAATACAAAGATGGCTTCTTATGGAGGGACACATCATATCTGCCAGATCATGGGAAAGAGACTAAAATGTTGTGAAACATAAACGGCAAATTTACTGTAAAATTCTTAATTGCCATATTAGGTTGTCACTTCCATATGTTATTTTCTTGGAAATTATTGAAAAATATAAACTTTTAAGAAAATCATCAACAAAAAACAGGTGGACAGCAGGTGGTGAAACGGACTATAGTACATTGTTCTGAAAAAAAAATAATTGGTTTCGACACTCAGGATTTATTTGATTTAAATCACATTTGAGCCCCCCCCACACACACACACACACATACTCACCACCTACTCTATTTCCTGGACTGGATTTAACTGTATACTACTAGAGTAATGATAAATATATAAATAAATTATTTATTTTACATGGATTGTACTACCAACTATAATAACTAATACGAGGCATTCTCCATATTGTCTCATATGGTGGTGTTCAGAAATGCAAGTTTATATATATATATATACACGCACATCGACATTACGCACCGCTGAGGGGGAAAGGCCTACCCTGTAACGTAGACATACCTTTAAACAATAGAGAGAACCGTAAACAAAGACGGAAAATTTCATGTGCAGTACATACATTCTTTCAAAATGATATATCTGCACTCAAATTCCATGAATCACAAGAGCGTTCAAGATATCACCTATAGGAAGGCAACAGGTTTACATTTTTGTCGCAATTCTTAATCGAGATACAGAAACTATACACTATAAAATTATTTTATATTTATAATGCAACACAAACCGTTTTTATGACTGCATGTAAAATTAGAAATAAAGCAAGAACAAAATTAGGTGCATGGCATCACCAGTCTTAGGCGACGTACAAGCAGTTATTTCGCGATTTTAAGAAATTATTTTTTTTCCAAACCCGACCAGGATGATTGAAGTTAATCAATGTAACTATCGTTTGGAAAATGGTTTTTGTATGAATTTTTATTCAAGGTGGTCCCATTATATTGAAATGGGTCTGACTGAAATTTTCCATATTAGTTTTGTGATCTAATGCAAAAAAATATAAAATGACAAGGAAAAACTGTAGAATGTCTTTTCTATTAATTTTTTTTTTTTCAAAATAACTATTGAACTTTCATTATTTTTCTGTTTAATGGGTGTAATTATTTACCTCCAAAAGATAAACTAGATCAAAGATCAATATTTTTAGTAAATATAAGGTCAATTCGTGCATCCCTTCCTAGGAATTCGTTTAATAAAAACAAATTAAAAATGAATACGTCTATAACCCATGTAAAGTGGACCATTCATTGCGAAATTTTAGAACTATTGGTAAATATTGTAATGTTAAGGTTGCCTTTATTTTATTCAAAGTTCATTTGTATGATCCATAGCAAAATATTGAATAGCTAAAGTAAACTGTAAAGAAATTTCTATCTGCCAAACTCAATTGCATGTGATGACAATGATTTGAATAAGTAGTACAATGATAAAAAAAAACAAGCCCAAAGAATCATGTCGCTCAACTGAGCAGCATTAACGGATTGTATAAATTCAAACCCCTCTGCATGAGAGAAGTAAAAAAATGACGATGACGTGCAGAACGAAGAATTCGGTTAAAGGAAACTTAACAATGATGCTCTTGAAAGCTCAGGACGTTCCTAATGAAATGAACTCATTGACATTTGTCTTCGCATGGTGCATGTAATAGATGTGGATAAAGGTGTGGATGGGAAATCATATAAATGACTCCTTCCAAACCAGCTTTTTGACTGGCACAAAATTGTTATTTTAATGAGTGTTTGTTTCCAAACATTTATTAAAATGGTACAAAAATGGTAATGAAGCAACAGACCTAATGCAAAAGATGAATCTATACCGGATCGAAGTTTATTTGAGCAGACCATCAGCTCTTTGAGATTTTGTACAAAATATAATGATGTAATATTATTCTTAAAGCAGGGATGCAAAATTCTTTAAATAACAATTCCTGACGGGGATACTTGTTTGAATGTAGCCCATTATTGCTTATATAGGGAGCAAGGCAAGGTATTTATTAAACAAACCTGGACACAAAGAATGGCGTGACTTCCAACGCGTTTCATTTAATGTTTCTACTTTGAACCCATTGAATATAAATTCCATGGCCTTTGTTCTTTAAAGATAAATCTATTAACATCTGATTTGACGTTAAACCAGAATATTCTTGGTCTGGTATAGATATGATTTGTGCCCTTCCAATAATTTTCATCAGTATTATTCACACACTAGTCAATAATACCACACTTCTATGTATCCATCTGACACGCTCCTGTGAACGAGGTTATGTTGTCAGCTCTGAATGCTTATTGGTTATATGTATCTTTTGAATCGGCAGGCATACGGTTCAGTTGACTGAATTTCGTATACATTTGTATATATTTTGGGTCTGTTTGACTATCTGTACGCGCTGTACAGATTATAGATTAATATTTCTGCTGAGTTGTTTCAAAATCAATTGTATTCCTCGTAAGTTAATTATCGCGGCGATACCACAAAGTAGTCTAATGACCTCTGACCTGATTAAATATGCGTGGATTTCGCTCATAATCGAACTCGGGCGAGGTAATCTACATAGGTAAGTAGTTATCTTGAGTTTGGTGATTATCCATAAAAGCTCCGATAAGTTATCGTGGCGTAACGGACGGACTGACGGACAGTGGATATACTATAATACTGACGGGCGTATATGAAAGGAAATATATACATGTAGATCAATTTATCAAAACTTCGTTAGGGTAGCCAAACGCTCCCCTTGACTTTTCTCGGAATTTGGTATCCTCTTTGGTTAACCTCTCTCCCTTACTTTGTTGAAGGGTGTTGATCTCCAAAAATAAACATGAGCATAAAATTGCCCAAAATTGTAAAATTTTTCACTTGTATTTTTATTCAGTTGCAAATGATACAAAATTTATGTGAGAAGATGTTTCCTTTTGTATAATAAAGCAGCCTTTGCCATCTCAAAATAAATGTGCATGTATGCTAATACCAGAGTCATTTATGGAAAGGCAATGCAGCTGCAGATACATAGTGCACAGTGGGAGCTATAATAACTGTTCATTAAAATCTCGTCCAGACAGAGTTATCAGTCATGTATCAAAGGTAGTTTGTTCCGCTAACCTTATTAATAACTCAACAATTCACAATGTAGTTATACCTATATTGATCATACTGTAGAACAATAAACGCTGTCAGGTTGACCCTGAACTTAAGCCCCTGTGTAAGTATATAGTACTGAAATTTATAAAATCTGGGTCGCAGGTTTGCTGCATACCTATACACTCGATACGAATGGTATGCGCGACATGCACATTTTTCATATATATATATATATATATATATATATATATATATATATATATATATATATACTATTTAGAAGCCTAGGTTATTATTTAAATATAATATGACCTTGACAATCGAGTGATAACATGCTCAGCTCTCTCCGCTCGCGACCCGGGTTCGATCCCCGGCGTGGCAATAAGAGTACTTTGCATGGGTATAGTGCCAACAAAAGCCCGTGGTCATTACCTAACGCCACCACCTAGATTAGTTTGAATAAATATTTATATAATCCACCTAGAATAGTTTGAATAAATATTTATATAATCCATATAAAATAAATATCTTTATAATAAAATGATTTGGATTTTGCCAGTTGCTTAATTTTATGTGAAAAGATACATACTATTTTTACGAAAATCTGTTGGAACACATATTACAATTAATGAAGGAATTAAGCATGAAATCAGTTTCCCTACGGGGATAAACGATGAATTTATTTAATTAATTTATTTAGTTAATTTATTTAATTTATTAGTTATTTCTTTATTTGGTGTCCAAGAACACTCGTGCGCACTTACAAGTTTTTTTTTATAAAATATTTTAATAAAATGATCGAATGTTAAATATGTAAATTAACTGACTTTTTTTATAGGCCTATAACTCGAAACTATATATATAGTATAGGAGTAAGATAACAGTTAACGTTTCATGGGTTTATGTTTTATTGATAATAATCACTTATCTGCAATAACTTTTAAAAGTATTTTTTTTTTACTCCAGTGCATGGTCTCGTGTTAGCATATGATCGGATTATTTCCTGAAGGCCGAGACCAGTGACAGTGTAGGCCTATTTGTACAGTCCGATGTGAATGCGTGCTCAGTGCACCAACTATTTAAGGAAAGTTGTTGAACTCCCGGGCTGGTATATAAATATATGTCAGTCGACCACGGGAGATGCGCGTGACCTTTGCCCTAACCTCTTAACCTGTAGAGCTTTATCTCCCTCACGACCCACGAGCACCAGAGCACCGCGGAGTCGCGTTCCCGTGCGCAGATCGGCCCGAACTGTGGTGAATGCTATGTCTGAACCGGGGATGGTAGGGTCCAGGCTGGAATATTAATCAAGTTTGTCTTTTATCCGAGGTTAAACGTTTGAACTTTCCGGCGTCACTTACTGATTAGCCATCATGTTACCAAGGAGAAGGGGTTCGTTCTACAAAACTCTCAAGGGAGTTGAGTTGGAAGACGATATTTTCGAGGATGTGACATTGAAATATGAAAAGAACATGTGGCTATTCGAGACCGCCTGGGAAGTGGCCAATAAAGGTAAGATATATATAACACGTGCTACAGACAGCTTTATTTATATACCAGACATGTGCCTGTGAAGTTGTCATGGTCGTGCTTGGTCGCATGCGCTTGAGAGCGTTAAAACATCTGATCTAGAGTCCTTGTCCCGGCCATAGAAATGACAGTCAAGGTGAAGGTCACTGTCATCTTACTACCGAGAATATCCCAAAATACTCCGGTCTGAAACATGATGATACAAACAAAAAGCGTTTCCCTGTTTCAATAGTGTGTGTTTATCAAGTAATAACTCATTGATTGTTATATTTTATCATTTACCGTCAGATATTTAACGCTTAAATCATGTAGGGAAATTTAGTTTATAAGTTCAATAAGACTTCAGCAAGGTGCAGATGAAAACCTGCATGTGGATTTGTTATGAATAAATTAACTTTAGGTCACTATAGGGTAATCAAAACCACTTTTTTGGCGCCGAGGGTAATGGATGTATACAGTAATGATGCGTGTATAAGTCCTAATATCCTGCCAGGAATGAATCAGATAAAAAACAGTTAAGAAATTAATAATTTAAAAAGATTGATAATCTGTATTGTGTATAAATACTATATTTAAAAAGCTCAGTATTTAAGGCCAGTTAAATTAGGTTGTTTATCAGCTTAATTATACTTAAGAATTGAGGTAAAATGCAAATCTAAATGAAAGCAGTCTTATTATGAGATAAATGCATGGCTCTTTTCTTAACATAGTTTCCATCACCATCATGCATCAGCAAGGTGATTCATATTTTTTTCCTGTAATGCAAGAAATTGCAGGTATTATATAATATTGTAATACAGTATTCATATTGTAATGCTTCATCTTATCATATCACCAGCAGAAACACATGTAATTTAAGCCTGCTAAATACCTATCTTTTTCAAGGGATATGTGATTTCAGGTTAACTCTGTGTTCTTATTAATGAATTCTAGGTAATCCCATTAAGAAGTTGTTATAACATCTCTGTGATTGTGGTAAAAGTCTGTTTATCTGCAAGCTGTCAGTAATTATGGTACATGGACCAATGTTATCAAACAGAATCATCATGTTATGTAAGGTGGTTGGTTGAATATATACATGTTGAAGTTAAAAATTGTCACTATATTTGGAAAACACCCTTTGCCAAACTTTTGTTAATCTGACTTTCCACCATGATTGGGTTATTTTGCAAGCCCCCCCAGATGTTATATACACATGGATTTAAATAAAAAGTATAGTCTGTGTGAAGTGTTTTTTTTTTCATTTTTGTAAACTGTTCAAGTGTTATCCTTACTTTAGTTAATAGATGTCAGATATCAGAAAAGGCCCCTTTAAGATTGATTAAAAGGTGTACTTAGTTCCTGATATTCAATGTACAGTTAAATTAATTTAAAAAAATGAGCATCAGTGAAAGCCGTGCTTTTTACATACATCTTTTACTGTTTGATACTTACTTCATTAATTAAAGAATATAACATTTCAGACATTTGCAAGGTGATTAATTATATATACAGCGTTCCTGCATGAAGGCATGTTTCCCATCATTAAACTTGAAAAAGGTGAGATCTCATTGGTTTAGATCTCAAACACAGTTCTGGGTCTTCTAAATGTTGTTCTGTCTTAGGATATCTTGCAAAGTTAAAATATTACTCGGGTAACAACCTTTTTCCAAAGTATTTCAAAACTGGTATGTAAAATTAAATCTATTAATATCAACTTGAATTTCATATGTTGTACACCATATTCTATATGCATACGTCTTTTCTTGTTGCAGAATGTGAAAACATATTTCTTATGTAGGCAGTGGCGGATCCAGAGGGGGAGCGTTGGGGGCTGAAGTCCCCCCCCCCCTTCCTGGAAGGAAACATTGTTATCATATTTTATCAGAGAAGAATTCTTTACATGATTTCAGTTGCCGTCATACAAATATCACCCTTCTTTCAACTGAAACATAAAAGTTGAAAACCCAAGGAATTGTTAGGAGAGGCGCATGTCTACACCAGGATCAGGCATCTTTTTATTCCCCCGCCGTTAAGTGAGAGGACTACTGAAATGGTCCCCGTCTGTCAGTCCCTCCGTCCTTTCAACCCTCTGTCCTTCAATCCGTCCGCCCGTCCGGCATCACTGTTCAGTTTAATGGTTATAGACGTTAAAAACTTCGAATTACAGAAACTATCAACTGTGGCTCCCTCAAGCGTTTCTTATGCAATGCTCCAGCTGTCCTTGGGCTTGGACATCTTGCTTGTGAACATGATAAAGCGTTTAATTAAAAGCAAGCCTTTTTCACCTCTCTTTATACTAGAAATAAAAATCATTTTCTCTTTTCAACAAAACTTAAATATATTATCATTCAAATAAAAAATAATAAACAATGTCTGAATATATTTACATCATAGCATTTGTTTTTTTTATGATAGGCAGTGGAAATTTACTGCCTCGTCATAAATAACATGTATATGGGGGACTGGGATTTTAGTTGTATATATCAGTAGGAATTCTCAATGGGGAATCTGTTTTTTAAATTATTTGTCCTTGTCGCTCTTTTAAAGAAAAAATATACAAAATGATACAAGAAATTTTAGTAAACTGACAATTTTTAATATCTTTAGCATCCTTTTATGGAAGATTTATTATCGATTACAAATGTATAAATTACCAAATAAATATGGAAATGATAATGCATAAATATGCGAACAAAAGAAATGAATTTTATATTTCAGACGTATATATAAACGAGATCTGACGTTTGAACGTATAAAAGCAAGTTACAGACTAAAGAAGCAACTGCACATATGGAAAAGTAATTTAAGATATACCAGTTAATCAAAATGAACGCTGGTGAGTTATATCTTGAAAAGTAGTCAGAGAATGATATTCAATCATGAGTTATTCGTTTGCCTTTTTCAATGATGTTTAATGCATTTCAATGCTTATATATGTAGTTGTGTCTTTATTTTATGACTGATCAATTATGAGAGATTTAATAATGAATGAAATTTTTACATTGTTGGGCACTTGTGCTTACATCTCATGTTCATACCTATACGACAACTTAAAAAAGATTATTAATATACCCAAGTCTTATTTTTTTTTATTTGGTTGATAGAAAAAAAAATAATGTCCAAATCATTTATTCTTTTGCTATGTATTCCCTATTCTTACTGCCTGCTCTAGAAGAGTCTTTATTTGCTGAGTAAATGAATCCTCTGTGAAGCAAGGTTTTTCACGTAATTATGGACGTTTTTTCATTCGTGTGTTAGCAGCTGTACTCAACAGCTATAGACGGACTTTTGAGGAGACCCAGAAAAAAAAAATCCAAAATTATTTAGAGTATACCTGGATCACAATAATATTTTTATTTAAAAGATTCTTAACTGTTGTGGAATAAATGGCGAACAAAAGACCGTCTTTATTTTTTGGTTTAAGGGGTATCTTTAATTGAATTTTAAATTTCGGAAAGAGGCGAGCAGACCGGGTATGCAAAATCGAGTTGGTGAACTTGTCACACATTCCTCATGAATAAATATAATCTTTGCGCTACAAACTGTAAATACAAAAAATACACATAATATGAATTGTCTGACTGCAATGTCCGCGTTTATGTTTTGTCTCAACTTTGATCACGAGTTTCCAGTTGTAAACAATGTCTCGGGAAAATATAATAAATTCTTTCTCTCATACATAAATAACAGTTGATTTTTTTTGTAAAATCATTATTCTGAAGTTCAATAAAGGAAAAAGGGCAGTTTTTTCGTTTTTTTATTAAAACGGCAAAGAATTTTGTTTTTTATAGGTATAAAGTGACTTGAATTCATTTAACGTATCCAACGTTTCACTTATCATAACCTTTTGAACATCAGAAGTTTACACTGCAATATATATATATATATATATATATATATAATAAATATATACATTTATATATGTATATATATATTGATAGATAGATAATAAGATAAATATCTATGGCAAGTGTCTGCGCAATATATATATATATATATATATATATATATATATATATATATGGTTATATATATGGTTATGCAAAGTATCTACTAGCCTCTCCCCTTGCAAAATCCTGGATCCGCCCCTGAGTAGGGTTGTGTTTTGTTTATGGAAAGTTATTTTTTTACAATTAACTTGAATTATCAAATATGGAATGATGAGGAGGTGATAAATACAGAATATATATTATAATGCACTGGATGTTATATTAGGTTGTTTTATGAACTTTACAGATCTGTTGGAATATATTCCATGCAGCTCACAGAGACCTCTGTAGCTATGTTAATCCTTCTCAGTCACTCAAAGTATCATTATGCTCTGTTCCAACAACCTGTGTCCACATGTTTTTTGGAGATGCTTTTCTTAAAAGTTTATACTTTTCAACAAATTCCAAGAATTCTGCATATGGAAAAGTCAGCCTAGTATGGCAAATTTTTTATAAGAATTTTACAATAAATCTCCAACTTATGTTTTTTACTCTTAACAATGACCTGACTGATGAGATGTGACCCTGCAACCTCTGTGAAGGGTCAAGGTCTATTGAGCCAATGATATGCCAGTAAGTACAGACCAAACAATGTTTGACCTGACATTTGACCTAGTCAGCCCCTCACTTGGGTGATCAATAATTGTTAACAACATGTTACTCTTGATCCCTTAGGCCTCATGTCTTATTTCAGCATGCAATAATGGTTAAATCCCAAATTCATGCAGGTAATCCTTTTGCATAATATTGAAAAGACCACAACAAGTGTCCCTGCACTATCACCATGCATTTATGTCTTCAGTAATTCTGGCACCAGCTGTATCATGTAAACTGTCAGTGGTAGCACGTGCACCAGTTTCTGTTTATATTTACAATACCACATCACAGATATTACACCACAAATAGGTCCATAGGTGTATGAATAAATAAATATGTTTTCTGACAAATGGCATTGGTTGGTTATATTTGGAATGGATGTTGTCAGAGGATTCTAGTTGCTGTTTGCCTTAAATAATCTGATTTTTAATTGTGGGTGATATAGCTTGCATCTGACTGGAAATTATGCTGTCATTGCTGTGCACACATTAATTGGCAGAGATCTGTCTCCTTAATAGACAAGATACTGAGTGTGGAGTATGGTGGCCCTGTATGAGTAGCCATTTTTGTTTTGTTGGTTTATATGATTTTTAGAGTTTTTCATATGATACAATATCATCCAATCAGCAGCTGTGAACAAAGGCTGTTTTAGCATGTCACCAATGACCTTGACCCCAATAATTGGGTCTGATATGTTGTAAAATGTAGACTGTTTTCTCATATTTTTGATAATTCTGTTTTTTTTTAATAAGGTGTATTATAATGTAGACCTGTATGTAATTATTTGTTGTAAATCAGGCCCTACGCTCTTTACAGTGCCTACTGCCTATATGGTAGGCGCTGTTTGTTATGACCTCGTATCCTGAATTGCTACACTGAGGGGAGCACTGTATTTTTGTCAAATCAGATGAGACCTTGTGCTGGAAGACACGGCCAAGCGTGGAATACACGGAGCCAATCATGTTCATTTTGTTTGGAGTGACAGCTCATCGTCCCGGTAACCGTCTGAACAGGCAACAGGCTCAGAGAGAATTGCCACAGATGTGGTTAAACTGTTTGCTTAGGGCCTTGGGCACACAGGATGCCCAGCCGGTGAGCTGTAATTCAAACGAAATGTAACAACAAAGGCTGCGTGCACACCTCGCTGGCTGGTTTCAGTTCTGCAGACAACAGATACATGGCTACGCTAACAAAGTCATAATGTCAGAATCGAATCGGTCGAAGATGGGAGAATGCAGAGGGAGCAATTAAAATTCGACCGTTAACAGTCTTCAAAAGGCACTTGAAGCGCAACTATGGGCGGAGCCAGGATGCCTGTCAAGAGTTTGTTTGTTTATTGGCATCAGGTTGGCTGCTTGTCACATCATACGCACGTGTTTTCCAGTGGACAACAAACCGCCATCTGGTGTCTAAATATATCAATATTATTATAAGCAGATGCTGGCAGCATGAAACTCAGTTGCTTCTTTAGAAGCGTAAGATTTCCACTGCCTCAGGAGCGTAATCAGGCCCTACAATCATCTACCTTACATACCGTATTTATTCTAATTTGGCGACCACTTAAAAATAACTAATTTTCTCAGATTTGGAGACAATAGAGGATATTTGAAAATTATCTTCCTGCAGAATTTGCGGTGGTCGAGATTTTAGAGGCACGCGGTTTAATAACCTTCCGTAGAGCCGCAGAGCCGCTCTGACACTCGAGCGGTCATATGAATTGAGTGATAATTTGGTCGTTTATAAGTTTGTTTTGTTAGCCAAACAGTATTTCCTACAAACGGGCTTCCAACCGTCACATGAATTACACGGTGTCCGCAAATGATTAATGAAACTGAGCTCAATCACTTTACAAAATGATGACTACTTCGCGTATAGGTACGATGACATAGACGGCAACTCATGCAACTACCAGTTGTTTCAAGTTAACCCACCAGGCGGCGATATCGGCGGGCCGAAAAGGGACAAGCAGCTGCACCAGGTTGGAAGAAGACTTTATAAAAAATAACTGCCAATTATCAGATAAATTTTATTTGCATAATACGTAATAAATATAGGAAAGTAAAGCCACGTTAAAATATGTACGACCGGAAATGGTCCTAGCTGGCTTGCCCTCGATCGGGCCCTGTTTTGTATACGCGGTCACCCATCCAAAAACTAACCGGGGTCGTTTAAACTTAACTGAGATGAACGGTCCAACTGTGTCATAGTTGTTCCACCACGCGTGCTTTCACGTACTTGGTAAATATTATTGCTAATTATCTGACGTGAATCGCACACGAGACACGTGCGTACCAGGAATGGTACACGAGTTTGCTTCGTCACGGACACCCATTTGGAACTTGAACGCTTTATCATGTTTATATATTATGAAAAACGCATCTTTGTATCTTCAAAAATTTTATTGCAAACAAGTTTGATGTGGATGCTCAGTGTAATAAGAATCTAGTCAGATACAAACTGCGGTGCCCTTGACAGACGGAGGCATTACACCTTAACATCGTCGACAGAAAACATCGTCGGCAGTCGCGAAATTAGAGTCATTTTAGAAATTATGCTTTCAAAATATTTTTTGGGGTCGAGAAATAAGAGGGATCGCCAAATTGGAATAAATACGGTAACAGTTTCTTCCCTTGAAAAGTAACTCCTGAAAATTTTCAGAGTTTTGTCAGGGGTTGCTGGGGACTGGTCAGTAAACATTTTCAATAAATAGGCTTCTTACAGAAAAACTTTCACTAATGTCAAATTTGAAGTCTCAGGTTAATAACTTATACCATGTAATAGCTGAAATGAATAGATTTTACTAGGTTTTTTAAACATTTTTGTTTGTAGCAATAGAATGAAAATTTTCAAGGTTTGTAAGGAGGTTGAGAGTTTGAGACCTCCATAAACCCCATCCACCCTGGGATGGATCCAGCCTCAAAAATGAAATATTTTACCACTGAAAAGAACAAGATCAGTTCTTGGGCTGATGACAAAAACTTAGCACTGAGTTAGAGTTCATGTTGGTGATTCCTTAGAGGTAGCTCACCTGTCAGCTGTCCGTGTCAGTCCCGGCTCACCATCTTTTAACACACCTCCCAGCTTCAAGCCATGGCTTTAACTTGTCATGACTCGTGAAATCTTTCACTGATGGTCCTAATGGGCAAAGTTTTTTTTCTGCAGGATGTCCTATAACACTGCAGTACAGCATTTTCACCTCAGACCCACTCCATTAGTCAGCATAATTGTAAATGTCTCCCCATTTTAAGTACATAAATAACTAGAAACTATGTCCAAATTGCATGCCACATCTAAATTTAAAACAAGAAATGCCTTTGATATAAAGGTCAGATTATTCTAATTGAATCTTGTATCCCCCGCCAGAAGACTTACACAGTTTTCACCAAGGTTAGGCATTATAATCATGGCAGAAGGTACACTTTCATAAAATTCATGCAAACAAACTTTTGAAACAATCTGTGATTAATATCAGATTCACACCCAAGTTGATTATAAAACCATGCAGGTTTTAGAGTTATTAGATTTATATTAGCCAATATATAGGCCTATATATAAACTGAGAGGATGTGTAGGTCTAAATTTGTTCAGAAAATTCATGCTCAGCTGAAAGTCAACTGAGGTATAGGAATGACGCTTTGTCTGTCATCCCTCTGGCTGTTTGTGAGCAGGGCACAAACTGTAACTGCTGACCCTAGAAACCTGTAACTGAATATCCATAGAGGTCAATTAATTATCGCCTTGAAACCCAAAAATAGGTTACTGCAACATATATCCTCAAAGCTATGTGGCTTGTAAGTGCCCCCCAGAATAATTTAAAATTTCATACAAATCCTCAATTATCTTGATAATTAATGCATGGATTGCCTTGAATCTTGCCTTGGATATTAACCATATTTAGGGTTGTCAGTACCCAAAAATTGGTGGAGCCACCTGTATTTTTTATATTTTTTAACAATTTTTTTCTGTTTTTGAGACCGTCGGAAGACAGCAAATATGTCTGTTTCTTATCTGTGGTTTCATGTAGTGTCCTGAAACCTGGTATGTTATTGATTATGATTGGGTTCTTCAATTCCCGAAGACTGGTGGCTGGCTCCACCAGAGTCCACCTGTATTTTACTTATTTTTTTATGCATTTCTTATTTTATTTTGAGACTGCCAAATTATATTGATACTATCAGATATGCAACTGTAGTTTCATCTAGTGTCATGAAACCAAGTGTGCTTATTAGGGCCCTGCTTTAAATAATCACCCTGTCTGTCGGTATGTTGTCTTTTTGCATGTCTGTCAAATATTTTCTTGATGATAACTCCAATTTGGATTGACATATCAATTTCAAACTTGAATTTTATATGGCCAACCACTCAAGCATGAATTTGATTGATTTTGGGGTCATGTGGTCAAAGGTCAAGGTCACAGGAACCACTTATTTATAAAGATTTTGGATGCATTTTAAGCAAAACATTTTATCCCAAACCTTTTATCTTCCACCTGTGGCTCATCTGCCATCTGATTTTATAAGTTAATGTTCAGCCCTGATCATTCTGTCAATATGACCCTTTAAATGTGGACAGAATTGTTGGTGTCTGGTCTACAAACAGTTTCAGCTCTATCTGTACCTGTGTTATGTGCTTGAGCTGACATTCATGCACTTACCATTGACAACAGGAATGTAATTATATCAGTGCTTATGGGGTTAAAGTTATTTAAATATTAATGTAGGCTGAGTGAGTAATAGTTCATGTCTGACGTACAAATAATTTGACCTGTGTATTTATCATTCTTTATTGTACACCCCTGTTGTGGGTACTTGTAGCAGCAATGAATAACCTGTTTGTGGTTATGAGATTCCTGTAATTGTTGCATCAGTAGCTGGCTGTTAGTTTACAGATATGTACATTGTTAAAGGCAGTAACAACTGAAGTTAAACGTGGATTATCATTTTTCAAACATTTACCAACATTTTTACAAGAGGCATATCAGCCAGTTTAGTAGAGACAGGGAAAAACACCATAGTCCAGGCACCTGGAGCCCTCATTGGGAGCCCTAATGGACTGCTAAGGTTCAATTTTCATGATTTTACCATACAGTAAACTACACAGTGTATCATTATATGAATTATTAAATACGCTCACAAAATCTTAATAATTTGTACAGGATAATAGAGCACACCCAAGTGTAAATCCTTGTCCATTTTAACCAGCTTATATAAAATATCTTATATTGTTTATAATATCAGCTTACTGCCTGAGACGCTACAGAAATAAATAACATACATTAGACACCAACAAGACTACAGAAGAAAAGCATAACTGTTTTACCCCAGGTCCTGTAGGTATGAGATGAAGGTCCTGAGATATGACGTCTTATTTACAAAGGTTTTATTTTTGCAGTGATGTCCTTTTGGCAAATTTTGCAAATTTTAAACCCTCATGAACAAAAACAATTTAAGTAATCAAAAGAATCACATTCCTATTTTCCTGGATCAGAATTTATTTTGATGATTGAGTACAGTCCTCAGTATCAGTTCACTCATTTTAAATGTTACTTATTGCCACTAAAAGTTTGCTTCCTCCTGCCCGAATGTGCAAGTTTGTCCAATCAACATTTGCTGTAGGGCTTGAATCTTAACTCATCTTCACTGAGCCAAAAAAAAAGTATGGTTCTTAGGCACTTTTTTTTTGAGAAATCAGTCTTTTTTTACTTTTTTTTGTATGTTTCAATAAAAATGTCATATGATCAGGGAGAAGCATGATAATAACAGAAAAACTTTGCTTAACAGGTAAAAGCACAACATAACAAAGGAAATCATATCAAATCATTGTATAAAATTATCTTCTTGACAGATGAAAATCAAAACAAGATGACCAGAGGTCACGCGCTTGCCGGAAATGGAAATGATAGAGACAGATAGACAGAGATTGCATGTAGAAACAGTCATATGAATGAGCAACATTGTGGGGGCAGCAGAAACGGATAATATGTTTATTTATGCATGCTGACCTTTAACAGCTGCATATCTTTCTAGTGTAAAAGGGACCAAGTTCAAAATTTTTTCATGCAATCCCGTTAATCTCGTTTGACAAGAAGCAGTGAGATGTTTTCACGTTTGTCATGTCAAGCTGGCCAAATGATATGAAATGCCGAAAACTAGACCTGTCTAGCTATAAAAGCCGCTGAGTTATAAGCATTTGCATGAAATCTCGTGTTTTCTCGTATGACGGTAAATGGTGCGAGCTTTGGCGAGATTTCCAGTTTTGTCATGTCAGGTTTGTCAAATATTACAAAATGCCGGAAACTAGACCCGTCTAGCTGCAAAAGTCGCCGTGTTATCAGCATTTACGTGAAATCATGTTTTTTTCTCGCTTGACGAGATATAGTACGAGATTTGGCAAGACGAGCAGTTTTATTATGTCAAGACGGCCAAACGTTACGAAATGGCGAAAACTAGATCCGTCTAGCTGTAAAAGTCGCCGAGTTATAAGCATTTCCGTGTACTCTCGTGTTTTCTCGTTTGACGAGATATGGTGCAGGATTTGGCCAGTCTTGTAGATTTGTCATATCAAACTCTCTAAATGTTATGAAATGGCGAAAACTACATCTGTCTAGCTGTAAAAGTCGCTGAGTTATTAGCATTTCTGTGAAATCTCCTTTTTATCGTTTGACGAGATATGGTGCGAGATTTGGCCAGTCTTGCAGGTTTGTCATGTCAAGCCCTCCAAATGTTAATGAATGCCAATAACTAGACCTGTCTAGCCATGAAAGTCGCCGACTTATATGCATTTCTGTGAAATCTCGTTTTTCCACATTTGACCAGATATAGTGCGAGATTTCGCCAAGTATCGCAGTTTTACTATGTCAAGTTGGCCAAATGTTACCAAATGCCAAAAACTAGACCTGAGTAGCTGTAAAAGTCGCCTAGTTATAAGCATTTCCATGATATCTCGTTTTTTTCTCGCTTGACGAGATATGGTGCGAGATTTGGCCCGATTTCTTTTCTGGCGTGTCAAGCTGGTCATATGTTATGAAATGCTGAAAACTAGACCTGTGTAGCTGTAAAAGTTGCCGAGTTATAAGCATTTCCGTGAAATCTCTTTTTTTCTCGTTTGACGATAATCCGAGCGAAATTTGACGAGACTTGCAATTGAATGACTTAGAACCAAGGGGAAGCAGCCTTATGCAAAAAACTAGACCCTTGAAACATAAATATTAACCGAGATAGAAGCCAAAAACTGCATATTTTCAGATCGTCAAGTTTAACCCACAAATTTGGTAACCATGGTAACGGCAGCACAAAGCTACATGTGCGGAGGAATAAGCCAATGTTCCTAGTTTAAGATACAACAATAAAAATTGTGCCATGTTTAAAATTATTTTAGATATTGCAGAAAAATGATATGTTACAGTGTTTCAGGTACCACGCCCCCTGGTGGCTATTTCCAAAAAAATGAAAAACTGATTTCGAGATATTTATAAATAACACAAAATATATCAATTTCAAAGCCATTGTTAAAAAAAATGCAACCTGTAGGTCATATTTAATGAAATCTCGAAGACTCGTTTGACGAGAAATGGTGCGAGATTTGGCGAGACTTTCAGTTTTATCATGTCAAGCTGCCTATAAGGTACATAATGACCAAAACCAGACGTCTGTAGCTTAAAAATTGACAAAGTTACAAAAAATGGTCGTGTTATTTCCAATTTCCATGATTTTTGCCCAAAAAATGTAACCATGGTAACGGCAAATTTAAGTAAGCTACATGTCAAAAGAAAGGCCAGGTGATGACGAAAAAAATGAGCTATTGCAGAAGTGGATAAGCCTTTTTATGGCGAAGTTATAGTGCAAAAACCGTTAACTATACCTGTCGTGACCTTGACCCTTGACCTTGGAGCAATGTTGACCAAAAACAATAGGGCACCTAGAAATCGGTTTGTCAATCAAGCCTGTAAGTTTTAAGTTGATTGATGGAAAAGTGTGGCCTGGAGAGTCGTGACAAACAAACAAACAAAAAAAGTTTAACCCCAAAAATAGAGAAATCTGGCAATAGCGCACTTTTTCACCTATGCGCAAAAATAAGCCCATGGACTCTAGTTTAAGGTGCTGTGATTGAAATGGCCCAATGTTTAATAGTTGTGGAGGTATAGCACCAAAACAAATTTTCATGTTTTTTCATCTGCAACGCCCCCTGGCGGCCATTTCCAAAATCTAAAAAACAATTTCGAGATATTCTTATGTTACATAAAATATCTCAGAATCAGGGCGATTGCTGCAAATTTGAAAAATATCATGAAATTCCATGATTTCTCCCAAAAAAATGTAACCATGGTAACGGCAATTTTAAGTTAGCTACATGTCAAAAGAAAGGCCAGGTGATGACAAAAAAAATGAGCTATTGCAGAAGTGGATAAGCCTATTTATGGCGAAGTTATAGTGCAAAAACCGTTAACCATATCTGTCGTGACCTTGACCCTTGACCTTGGAGCAATGTTGACCAAAAACAATAGGGCACCTAGAAATTGGTTTGTCAATCAAGCCTGTAAGTTTCAAGTTGATTGATGCAAAAGTGTGGCCTGGAGAGTCGTGACAAACAAACAAAACAGACATACGCAACTGACGAACATGCTTGCCGAAATCGAAGATTTCCGGCAAGCAATAAAAATTGCTCATGCAGGGGGTTATAATTGATGTGGGTGGTGCCTGAGAACCATACCTTTTTTTTTGGCCTTAGCCAATTTCCTTCATGAAGATATGAAACCATATTGATAAAACCAGTTAAGCTTAAATAACCTTTATGGATACCTTGGGAATCACTAAAGAGAAAAATAATTAACAAACAACCAATCGATCATTCTTTTATTAGAAGAGAGATATAATAAGCCAAGCAGCACAGGCATGTGGAATGCACTATGCGTTCATGGCAAAGATCACAAATTTGGGTAAGGCTAGTAAAAATTCACCAAGGGCGAGTAAAAACTATATTACTTGCCTATCTGGGCATGTTTCAGGGTCAGTCTCAAACCCTTACGTACTTGGTGCATATCTGAATTTTATGATTACAGCGTTATCTATGTTTTTGTTCCAGTTGGTGGCATTTATACAGTGATCCGCACCAAGGCGCCTGTGACAGTGGACGAATGGGGGGACCACTACGTAATGATGGGGCCGCTAAACGAAGCCACTGTCAACATGGAGGTGGAGCAGTGTCCACTGGAGAATGCTCACATCATGCATGTCGTCAGCCAGATGAGGGACCAGGGCGTACAGGTGGGTTACTTTGTTTGTGACAGAGTGGATTTATAATATTAGAGTCAAATAAAATAAAATCAACTTTACAGCAGATGTCTTTGTGTGTACCTCGATAGACCACAGATTAATAAAATATTGTTTATATTTCTTTTAAATCTTTACATTTAATTTTTATTTCAAAGTGCCACTCCAGCATACCCATTACAACACAGTTAAGTGCTTTAATGCAAATTCTTTGTGTCCTTAGTTCATAACCAGTCTTGGCCTCAAGGCTGTGTTCCCTTGGACTTTGCCTTGGACTAGAAGGTAATGACTCGGACTTGACCTTGGCCTCAAGCCTTCTGGCCTCAGTGCCATGGACCAAGGCGGGCTCAGGCTGCTACATTTTGACCTGTTTTGTACATATTTTTTTAAATGTTTTGCCCCCTTTTTTCTGCTCTTAAAATGTTGCAGTTTCATAAAAAAAATAATTGAACAATAATGGCTTCAAGAGCTGTAACCTATACTAAAATTCAGACACTGAATCCTAGTTGTATAGACTCTGACTTGGTTGGTGGTGACTCAAACTCTGTCTTGCCTTGGGGGGCTGTGACTCTGACTCAGACTTGGCCTCAGAGGGTCATGACCCTGACCCTGTCTTGGCCTCAGAGGGTCATGACTCTGACTCTGTCTTGGCCTTGGAGGGCTGTGACTCTGACTCAGTCTTTGCCTCAGAGGGTCATAATTCTGACTCTCTCTTGGCCTCAGAGGGTCATGACTCTGACTCTGTCTTGGCCTCGGTGGGCTGTGACTCTAACTCAGTCTTGGCCTCGGAGGGCTGTGACTCTGACTCAGTCTTGGCCATGAAGGGCTGTGACTCTGACTCTGTCTTGGCCTCGGAGGGCTGTGACTGACTCTGTCTTGGCCTCGGAGGGCTGTGACTCTGACTCAGTCTTGGCCTTCGAGGGTCATGATTCTGACTCAGTCTTGGCCTCAGAGGGTCATGACACTGACTCTGTCTTTGCCTCAGAGGGCTCTGACTCTGACTCTGTCTTGGCCTGCGAGAGTCATGACTCTGACTCAGTCTTTGCCTCTGAGAGTCATGACTGGACTACAACACTGATCAAAGCTCATGTTATAAGACTAAGGAATTATCTACAGTTCATTAATATGTACATTGAGAAAGCCAGAAATCACATCAAGTCAACAATGATAAAGCAGGTGAATAGCTGGCTTTAAAATCCATTTCCATCCTCTCTTGTTAGTTTTTTGCCTGATCATTTGACCTGACTGTAGATCAAGCATGATATAATGGTCACCCGGGTATTATCCTTCAGCCGACTCAGCTATCTAGTTATAGTAGCTGTGGCCTGATTGCTAGTCCAAGGTTCATTGTTTTCTACCTCACCAAGCATTTTATATCAAAGGCAGGGCCCTATTGATTTCATCATAATAATGAGACAGACATCTCATCAATCAGGATGCAGCTATAAGTAGGAAGGTATTTGTAAAAACTGAAACTACAGAATGTTTATATCATTAATTGTGATGAGTATTTTCACATCCTATTAAATTAAATTTGATCAAGCAGTGTCCACTTGTTTTTGGGAAGGAATTATGAAAATGTTATTTGACATGATAACCTGAGGCGTTAGGATTTACCAATATTGGAACAGGATTCTTACTTTAAATGTTAAACTGTAGTGAAATGAAGAAATGTACGGTTACCAGGATTGCAATCTAAAACTAGACTTTTTGTTACTGTCTTGCTTCAGTCACAGATCTCCACCTATCCTCCAGCAACCCTTCCCCTTCTAAATTTCATCAAAATCTATTTATAACCTTTTATGTAAAGTTGCTAACAAACAAACTAACCTAGGAACCAAGGGGAAAACATTTGCATTATCGGCAGAAATATAAAAATAATTTTGTCCAGGATCCAAGACCATGTCCCCTTGTTTATTTTCTGATTAGTTTTCTTACAAATAAAACATGATAACCTAGAGATCTGCATTCTAACGAATGCAAGCCTCCGCTTAGTTTGGGGTCCCTGTTGTTGGATGCACCCAAAACTGGATTTGCATTCACTTATTCTTCTAATATTACCAGATTCATAGTGTATAAGTGACTTCATCTACATTTGTGATTTTCCTTAATGATGATCTTGATCCCGGATCATGCTCTGGATCTACACTCTCATAGCAGAGGCAAAAGGTAATCTCCAAAGGCTCCAGGTAGGATTTTGTTTATCACCTGAGTTGAAGGCATAGTGTCCACTTTCACTGACTAGGGATCAATTGGCTGAGTTCACCCACTGGACACAAACATTTTGTGTAGCTTGTGTAGATAGCACTGTGGTCAACTCTTTTTCAAAATGTCAATTTCCTTAGGATTTATGGTTAAATATAGAAAAATTACCCCCCTTAGGACACACCTTGGATCTTTCCAGACACTTTAAGACCAAAAAATGAACATTTCCCATTTGTTTTCACAGAGGAGTTGCTGAACAATTATTTGGTGCCACCACCATCAAATATGATGTTGATTTAATACAGATTAATTTAAAAGAATTTTTTACCAAAATTTGTCTATTTTTCAACTCTTAAAGATTTTTTTTCGCATGTTCTAAATAACCATTGGATATATTTATCTCTTTACCATATACATTGTCTGAAGGAGTAATACTCATGTATATACATTTATTTTAAGGTGGTAACGGGACGTTGGTTGGTTGATGGTAACCCTCAAGTCATACTGTTTGATATAGGGAGCTCTGCCTGGCGCTTAGATGGCTGGAAGAAAGAATTATGGGAAATGTCCCATATAGGTAAGCTGTGAATAGATTTAAATTTGAAAATATGTAACACTTAAACTAGCATATAGCGGTACAATTAAACCATACAAGACCTGAACCATTTTGAAGGGAACTGACAGAGAGATTAAGGAGGCTTAAGTATTTTCATTGGAATATTTTCCATGGAATGTAGAGTTAGAAGTAAATGAAATGATGTTATTTTCCATTATATGAAGCTTAAATTATACATTCTTGTGAAATCTTGTCAGAACCATCTGTAAGCAAATCAGGCAACCTTTAAAATCTTTGGATTTTGTGTCATGCATGTTACTGTATTTATCAGCTAAAAATGTGGAAAGCATCAAGGTGTTCACCTTGAAGAGGATTGGTACAAAACAATAAATGCCTTTCTGTGCACATCTTTGCCTGTCTGAAAGGCATTATTTCAAGCCCTGCTACCCCTGTTATATACTACCGTGATAAGAATGAAGATTCTTATTGTTTCAAGGTATTAAGCCCCCATAAAAAATTAAATACTTCCAATTTTCTGTTAACATTTTGTTTTTTTATCCGCAGGTATCCCTCTCCATGACAAAGAATCAAACGACGCTCTCATCCTTGGTAACCTGGCAGCGTGGTTTTTATCGGAGGTAATGCCTGCATTTATATGATGATAGGTGTTGTTGTCATCAGATATACTATTGTTGGCTTTTTTTTGCAAGGGTTTCAAATTGATGATATTTGCGAAATAAATTTATACGTGAATAATACGCCTGATCAACACGTGCACCAATCAATATTTTACACTGTGACCTTATCAGTGTCTGATAAAAATTATCTATGCCTGAAGCAGAGTCAGACTAATAACCAAGAAGGACCAAAATGGACCAAAATCTTTTCAGTTATTAGTCTGACCGCCTATAGCACCCCAAGTCAGAGATTTATTTATTAGTAATATTACACTCCTTACACAGCAGTTATACACAGTCGTTCCAGATCTCCTTCGTTTTATCCGCCGCCTTGTATAGCAAGATTCTCCGTATCTCACCAAAAGGGATAGAACAGAGTAAAGAATTTAGAATTAGACCAATGAGAGCGTGGTATCACATTGTGCATCCAGCTCCAAATTTTAAACATGCGACACCTACTCTTGGTGGTCCTATTACGGTGGTTCTGGCACAGGGCCAAGAATCAGACCTGTGACAGCAGGGTATCATGAAGGAGAATAAAAAGGAGATTTATAGTCCATTTCACCACATGTTGTCCTCCTGTTTTTTTTGTAGATAATTTTCTCAATTTTTCAATAATTTCCTAGAAAACTACATATGAAGATTACAACCTAGTATGGCAATTAAGAATTTTACAATAAATCCCTAGTTTACATGTCTCACAACATTTAAGTCTCTTCACAATGATCCAGCATATAATGCGTGTTCCTTCATGAGTAGCCATCGTTGTTTTAGCTGGTTATATTTTCAGAGTGTTTACATGACAATTTCAATCGATGGATTTTGATAAAACTCAAGACAAATATCAATCAGTATAATAACTCACCTTAGTTCTATTTCAAGCAAAATCCATGCATATTGAATGAGGTCAGAGGTCACCACACTGACTTACCAAAATTGTGATATATTTTCATATCATGATGACCATAAATCATGATGACTGTTAACAAATACATTTTCTCACCTGAAGTACAGTCTCAGCAAATTCATGCATATTTACTGAGGTCAGAGGTCACAAAAATGCAACTTGCATATTATGCACCCATTTGTGTTGCTCTTATTATTATTATAATTATTATTGTAATTATTATTATTATTATTATGTATAATCATTATTATCATTTGCATCAGCTTGTATAATCATATTTTTATTTATAATTTTAAAGTATTTTTTAATAATTATTAAATAAATGGACTGGACCTCTAAGACCAGTCCAACCTCAGTATAGGACCACCTACAGCTGAGCTTGACCAGGACCTGGCCGCTGTGATAGACCAGATGAGGGAGTGGTCCGGTCAGCACCTATATATATGATATTTAAGATTTATTGCAATGTATCATTGCTGCATTGAAGCCTTAAATTAGCATATGAACTATTGGGCATTGTGATTTAATAATTAATTTACATTCTTGAATTTCAGTTTAAAAAGGAAATGCGCAACAACCCACCAGCAAGAATCCTGGCTCACTTCCATGAATGGCAGGCCGGCATGGGGTTGTTGGTGCTGCGCTGTAAACACATCGAAGTTGTCACCATATTCACTACCCACGCTACACTGCTAGGGCGATACCTATGTGCGGGAAGCACTGACTTCTACAACTCGTTAGCAAAGGTATAAAGCAGTTTTACTGGTGCTGCCATTTTATACTTTTTAGCTGAGCTGACTGAAGCTTTACTGAGGTGAAGGTATGGCCCTTAGTCCGTCGCCCGTCCAGTCTGTAACTGGCTGTCTGGGCATCCGGCTGTCCATTAGCGAGGCACAAATCGCACAACTTAAGATACAAGCTTCTAAGTTAAAATCCATGGAGGTCAATACAAAATCTCCTTGGAAACCTAAAATTAGGTCACTGCAACCTAAATCCTCTGAGCTATAGGGCTCATAAGTACCCCCAAAATAATCAAAATTTTTATATTAAACCTCCAGTAACTTGATAATTAATGCATGGATTGTTATGAATATTGCCTTGAATATTGACCATGACTAGTTTTATCAGTTCCCAAAAACTAGTGATGCCGCCTGTAGTTTTAGCCAACCTGTGAGCTTGTGTGAAGGTGTGGTGTCATCTGTTGTCTGTACATTAATGCATACTGTCCCAAAAATGTCAGTAGCTGCCAACTATTAAGATTTGACTACAGGCCAGGTACAGGTTAAGCGTTCACTCAGTGCAGTAGCTGCAGTTGGCAATTTGTCCCAGTTCACTTGGGGCAACTATCTTCTTCACCTGAGCTTGGTCAGGCCAGTGCACCTGACTCAAGAGAAGTTTGATGTATTGGCCTGACATTTTGACTTGTCCGTGCATCTGTGATGGCTTTCTTACAAAAGACTGGTGTCGCCACATACAATGATTTTTTTGCAGTGTATGTCCCTGCTTATTTCTCAGGAGGGATTTGATAACTCCAATTTCAATTGATATATGGATTTCAAACATGACTCATGTATGGCCCACCATGAAAGCAAGATCCCTAATGATTTTGGGTTATCAGGGCAAAGATCAAGGTCACAGGACACACTTATTTATAAAGATTGTGGATGCATTTTAAGCAAAACCCTTCATTTTAAATCTTCAACCTTGCGCATATAGCTGACCTGCTAATAGGAGAAGTGCCTCATTGAATTTGGGTTCACAAGGTCAAAGGTACAGGTCACAGGGGCCCTTCAAAAAATTAGTTTATGGATGGTAACTCTGGTTTGGATTGACAGATAGGCTTCAAACTTGATATATTAATGACCCACCACTAAAGTAGGAATCAATTTGATTCCAAGGTTCTGAGGTCAAAAGTGAAGTTGACAGGACACACATCTTAAAAAAAAAGATTGTTGATGCATTGTAAATCAAACTTTTCATTCCAAACCTCCCATCTTTCACATATGGCTTACCTGCCCAAAATGTAAGATATCTGTAGATTTTGAGGTGACATGGTCAGAGGTCACTGGACCCACTATTTTAAAAAGATTGTTATGATAATCAGAATGCTGTAAGTTCAAGGATAGTAATTTTTCTGTGTTTATGGTCATAAGGTCAAGGGTCAAGGTCACAGGACCCACATTTTGAAAATGCTCATATAAATATTCTTATTCACAACTTCAGCTGAGCATTGAAACCCATGGTTCCCTTGTTAAAGTAATGCATAATTAAGATAATTCATATTAAAATTTTAAAATATATATACTTTTTATCATGCATATATGTTTGAATGTATGGGTAAACATGTGTGCATCGGTGTATTTTTTTCCTGAAAAATTGTATAATTGTATAAATACCCAGTAAATACATCCTATATGAACATGTATCGGACTGATTTGTAATATCACAATGTCAGGGGCATATGTAGATAATGTTTGTTATGTTGAACTTGCAAGTAAAAACTTGTTCTTCTTATTTAGTTTGACCTTGACAAGGAAGCAGGGGATCGTGGGATATATCACCGCTACTGCATGGAGAGGGCAGCATGTCACTGCGCAGAGGTTTTTACGACGGTTTCAGAAATCACCGGAGTGGAAGCAGAATATTTACTGCAGAGAAAACCAGGTGAGCTGCCTTTATCGCAGCCTGTGTCAACATCTACTTGTGAATATTCGTTAAAGTATACAGTAGAGCGCCGTTTTTCCGAAAGCGTCAGGGGACAAAATTTTGTTCATAAAAACGAACATTTGGAAATGCAGACAAGGGTCTAGCGGCAAGTTAATACGACAGTTCATGATTAACATAATGCCATTTTACCCGAGAAACACGGTGTTTCTTTTTGATATTAGTAATTGACAACCTGGACGTATAAAAAATATTGGATTATTGCTGAGCATAATTTGCAAATATTACTCTAACCTGCTTTAAGGATACGTGTGTGTTATTTTTCCATCAAATTCACTGGAGGAAAGGTCAAATGACATTGCAAAAGAACACCGTGTTTCTTATTGATCTACGTAATTGAAGACAGGGACATTTAAAAGCTGCTCGAGAACAAGTGTTTTATGAATTATACCTCGCCAGTGCTGATGCGAGTAAACTGCTCAGTTGTTTGGCATGACATCCTGTCCCAAGCCGACGAACTATGCTTGCTTGAGTACAAACGAGATGTGATTGATAACACACAAGTGCTCTTGGATAAACTGCTCAGTTGCTTGCTAGGGGTACAGGTGGTTGAGCTTTGCGGGGCTAGCTGTAGTTTTCACACCTTTGCCCCGGCGACAACATCAGCCCAGAATTAATTAATTAGGGCCACCACTTGGCTTAACACATGACCGCAGGCTTTGTGACTAGTCATTACAATACTTATTTAGGTTTTTACATACTTGAAATATATTATATATTTCGGAAATACGAATACATTTTCGGTTCCCCATTTTTATTTTCGGAAAAACAAATTTTCGGAAATTCGGCATTCGGAAATTCGGCATTCGGAAATACGGCGCTCTACTGTACCTTTTTTATATCCGTGTCTCAGACAGGATGTATTATGATACACCAAGACTTTGTACATCTGTCCATATGGCTGTCCGTTTTTTAATTTGTGTTGTCACAATAAGTTACCATGGCTTTGATTGATTTTCATGAAACTTATTACAACTGCTTACCCAAGTTCGATTCTAGGAAAAATGTACACATATTTTATGAGGTCACAGGTCAGCAGACTTCTTTGTGGTGTCATTGTGATTACTTTAAACTTTCAATATAATGGATTTTAGTGAAACTCTTGATGACATATTGCAACAAATGCACCTACTGTACATACAGGCTAATATGTTCTAACAAAAATTCAAATTTTGCTCAGAAACAGTTAAGATATTATTATTTAAAATGTTTTGCTACACTTTATATTGTGCCAGTCTCTTGTGTAAATACAGAAAGTTCACTATAGAAAAGGTAAAAGTAGCGTACAATAAAGCTTTTTCGGATATTTTTTAGCTTTACAAAACACTGCAGCATCAGCAAAGAATTAATAAGTGGTAATATTACCTTTTTTGACACACTAATGCGCAAACAGATATATTCACTGAAATGAGAATAACTAAATCTGACTACCTTTATGTCAGAACTTTGTTTGAATCTGATCTATATCTAAAGTCGGACATGTTTAATGTTCATAGTCAGAAGATGTTTGTTATTAGATTATAAGTAATAATGCAGTTAACCTAAATGTTGTGTTATTTGCTTTCTACTGTTCTTTTTTTTTCTATTCTTATTTCTTTCATTGTTGTACATTGTCTGTATTAAAACATTATTATTATTATTATTATTATTATTATTATTATTATTTCCTAACAAAATTAATGCATTTTAATGAGGTCAGAGGTCACAAGCAATACAACAGGCATACTATGCACTCTGGTGGTGCTCTTGTGAAAAGTCTTTTCATTCATATATTCTTTATATCAGGAAACACTAGGCATGTTTGCTTAGACCCGAAGGTGAGGATGAGGATATAACAGTGGAGTAAATATCCATGATTTTATGTATTTATGTGTATATGCATACTTTATCCTTCCCCTGTAGGAAGGAGGGGTGTGGGATTTTATGGGTTAATCAGTTTATTTGGGTGTAAAAAAATTATGAATGGACCTTATGGAGTCCCTCCTAATGAAGATAAACCATATATTTTATTTTACTTTTTTTTTTGCGGCCATGAAATTCTGTTTGTGCAAGGTCTCGGGCTGATTTTCAAAAGCAGGAATTTTGGCATAACATTAGTAGTAGGTCTTAATTATTGCCCCTGATATTTATTTTTTTACCTTGACCTGATTCCCATTGCTTAATACTTAAAATTGGATTGCCCATTATCATTCAGTTGGGGGGGAATGATAGGAGGCTTCCAGTAAAATAATTGTTGACTGCATACATTTAGTTCCAGACTTGTAACTCTAACAATACCTCTTCAAAGATTATCTGGGACTATATCTGGGCTCTGTTATAGAAGATATTAAATTATATTTCACTCAAGATGGCAGTAGGGCAAGGGTTTGCAGTCTCTGTCTTTTTAATGCTGAACAAATACTCTGGTATTGTCCTCTGGTAAGGACTTAGGATATCAAACTGACTCCATCACTGACAGTTTGAGAACAAACTCAATAAACTGACAAAACTATCATTTCTGTTTAACTTGAACATGGTGACCATCATGACCCATGCATCATACCGTATTTATTCTAATAATTCAATCCCTCTAATCATTCAACCACCATGAAACAATTTTAAAATTTCTTCATATTTGCCAATGTTGAACAAGTTTTGTGGACAAAACTAACCTAGCTACTGATAGGGAAGATGGCCAACAATCATGGATGCTATGCAAAACTCCAATATTTGACCAAATGAAATATTTGTTAATCCTGTTTGCTTATTTAGATGATTTTTATGCCATATTCCCAACCTATTGTTTGAATTGCAGTATTTGGTTCAGGTAAGTTGTGCAATTAATCAGTATGTTAAGATTTCACATTAAAAAATGTTATACATTAATTATTTCATTTTATTAAGTGCACTGATTATGTTTGACGTTTACTAAGAAATAAATAAGCAGGAAACTTTGTTGGATGTTTTCATTTGCTTCATTTTTTCCAGATGTGATAACACCTAATGGATTAAACGTAAAGAAGTTTGCAGCCTTACATGAATTTCAAAACCTTCATGCACGCTACAAAGAGAAGATCAACAACTTTGTGCGAGGTCACTTCCATGGGTATGTAATTTCATGATCAATAAAAATTGATTGACCTCAACTGACCAGTGACTGGAAATAATCGGTAGTTCAGGAGAATGAAATTTCTTACCATTGAAACCTTTGTACATTATCTCAGCTGATATAAAGGTCTACATATTGGCTTATATATGCAATAATTCTATAGTCTACATATTTATGTAGTAAATTTATGAAGTTATTAGTGGACACAGAATTTTATAAAGTTTGCTGGTGTGAAATTACACAATTCTTCCTCACAGAACCTAAATAATGTGATCAGGTCTGTAATTGATTATGGCATGGCAAGATCCATTGTCTGATCATTTTGCACCTACTGACTGATCATTGATTATGATCTATCATCAGCCTATCACTATTATTTAAATAACTATAACTGAAGTGAAGCCTGGTAGGGAAAAACATATTTAAGCTGATTGCTAACCAGCTCCTCTGGTTTTAGGGGTATATCACAGGACTTTGGGCCAGGAGGTAATGAGTTCAAATCTCTAAAACTCATGAGCCATGAGATATATCACGGTCAGCCCCCACCCAGGGTAAGGGCTCTGCAGGTTGAATTGGAAGGCTGTGACCCACTGGTGTGTTTTACTCACAAATGAGTACATCTTTTTAGGGTCCTCAGTTTTTTTACCAAGCAATCGAGTTGAATATACCCATGACCCACAGATGTGGTAGACACTGGGTCTGGGTTACACCAGGATACAAAAAACATGATAGGAAGCGAGTGCTTCTGCCCTGTCTCCTAGTCTCAAACTGCAATGGAACTCTGCAGATGTACATACTTAGATTAAGAATTAGATAAGACAGTATAAAAAAGTTACCTCTGTAAAAAATAATTTGATTTTTTCTGCCTTTCCAAGTCATCCTACTCTTTGTATCAAAGTCATAGTCCTTGCAAATTCAGTTCTGTCATTTTGTGCTTCTTCGTACTGTGGTTGCTTATTTGTCTGAATGGCTTTCAGTTCTGTGATAGTTAGAAAGGGGAACTATCATGCTATAAAATGTCTCAAGAGCTGTTTGATAGATTTGTATATATATATATAAGGTCTTTATTGAGGATGTGCAGGCTCTAGTTGATTTTAGTGACTTTTTAGCTCAGCTGACTGTAAGTCATCTGAGCTAAAGCTATCACTCATTGTCCGTCGTCGGTCCGGATGTCTGGCCGTCTGTCCATTAACAAGGCACAAATCGTAACCACTGGACCTGGAATCTTCTAACATCATATCCAGAGAGGTCCATGAAAAATCTCCTTGGAAACCTGGAATTAGGTCTCTGTTACCCATATTCATCAGGCTATGGGGCTCCGAAGTACCCCCCAGAGTAATGAAAAATTTGATACAAAGGCTGAAGTATCTGAACAACTATATATATATCTAAACAACTAATGCATTGATCACCATGATTCTTTGCATGGATATTGATCATGGAGTGTTTCATCAGTTTCTGCAGACTGGTGGCGCCACCTATATTTTTTCTATTTTTTATGATTTTTTTTCTCTATTTTTGAGACCTCAAAAGACGCCGTCATCTGTTAACAGGGCACAAATTGTAACCGCTGGACCTGGAATCTTCTCACTTTACATCCAGAGAGGTCCATGAAAAGTCTTCTTGGAAACTTGGAATTAGGTCTCTGTTACCCATATTCTTCTTGACATCCTGAGAATTCCTCAAAAGTTCTCCTAAGAAACCTGAAATTGCGTCACAGTGACCAATATTCTCAGAGTTTTGGGATATGTTTGAGCACCCCAGAAATAATGCGAAATACACACAAATTGCCAGATTCCTCATGAAAGGCTGATTGGATTGTTATCAGATTTGTTGTGTTTATGGGTCTTGATAAACTTAAGCTAATATGCATGAACAATGATGCCACCAAGTTATTGGTTATCTGTGCTAGGACATATTATCAACATGTCAGTCGGCTGAGCGTCTTGACCTATGGGTCACATGTTATTATTTTCAAAGTCATCAGGGGCGATTCCACTGTTAAAAATATCTCATGAGCAAGTTGACAGATTTCCTTCATATATTTAACTCTAGATATTTGTTTTTGAGATTTTAAACTTATTATTAAATGGAACCTTCCAAAGCCCAAAATTCGGACATATAATATTTTCTTTTCTTTTCAGTCATCACAGCTTTGACCTTGACAAAACAATCTACTTGTTCATTGCTGGTCGATATGAGTTCAGCAACAAAGGTGCTGACATTTTCATCGAAACGCTTTCAAGACTGAATCATTGGCTTAAGGTAAGTAATGAAATGAACTTTACATTTTGCATTATAAGTGTTCATCAGTGGCACTGACAAAAATCATATGATCTCTGATGTTTCTGACAAGAATTGAAAAATTTATACTGTTCTTGAACTGGTAAAGCATACCAAACAAGATTTTGATCATGTTTAATCTGGAATACGTTTGTTTGTTGGCAGGGGCTTACTGCGATGGCAATCAAGCCCTGGTTATTTGAGTTAAAATGGTTCAAGGTATATACATTCAGCCAATGGGAACAATATTTAGTCTGGATGCCTCCCCTGGATCTGCTTTTGGGAGGAAAGGAGTTCTGTACTTGTACTCAAGTCTTGTTAATCTTTGCAGATTACTGAAGTCCAGAATCTGTACTAGAGTGCAATTGTGCAACCATACATGTATATCTGAATCTTACTGCAAACTTACTATGAGTCAGTATTTATTCATTACATTAGGACTTTAAACCAGTGCAAGTCAATTTAATAGAGACTTGCTAAGGCATTTTGTGTTTTTTGCTGAATAAAATCCAATACATTTGAAATACCTGTTTCCCTGCTAAAATTTAAGCCACCACCAGGTCAGATTTGTACATGTGCTACAATGGGTAAAAGATTATATCTTTAATGTTGTCATGGCAATAAGTTACTCTAAAAGTCCAACAACTCTGACATCAAGAGTTATTCAAATAGTGCAACAACTCTGACATCAAGAGTTACTCAGATAGTCCAATAACTCTGACATCAAGAGTTACTCTAATAGTCCAACAACTCTAACATCAAGAGTTACTCTAATAGTCCAACAACTCTGACATCAAGAGTTACTCAGATAGTCCAACAACTCTGACATCAAGACTTGCTTAGATAGTCCAACAACTCTGACATCAAGAGTTACTCTAATAGTCCAACAACTCTTGCCATCAAGAGTTACTTAGATAGTCCAACAACTTTGACATCAAGAGTTACTCTGATAGTCCAACATATTTGACATCAAGAGTTACTCAGATAGTCCAACAACTCTGACATCAAGAGTTCCTCTGATAGTCCAACAACTCTGACATCAAGAGTTACTCAGATAGTTCAACAACTCTGACATCAAGAGTTACTCTGAAAGTCCAGCATCTCTGACATCAAGAGTTACTCTGATAGTCCAACAACTCTGACATCAAGAGTTACTCTGATAGTCCAACAACTCTGACATCAAGAGTTACTCAGAAAGTCCAACAAGTCTGACATCAAGAGTTACTCAGATAGTCCAACAACTCTGACATCAAGAGTTACTCAGAAAGTCCAACAACTCTGACATCAAGAGTTACTCAGAAAGTCCAACAAAGCTGACATCAAGAATTAGTACCTTATATGATAGAGGCAAACCTACTTCCAATTTTTGCATAAAATTACTCACATTCATGATACTGGATTGACTGTCATCAGCTGGAATAACTTGTTTAAATCACTGTTCTCTGGTGCTTGAGATTTTGCAATCATTACGATCTGTCTTCTTAAACTTTAAATGATTTATCTCTTACAAATTCAGTGCAAGATAATACATTATTTTTCACTCACTCTGCAGAATAGCTCTGGCAAACTTTGGGCCAGAATATTTTACACAGTCTCCATTTTATAAAAGATTATCACAAAAAAAATGTGGAAACAGGTACTGGGATAGACCATAATAAGAATAGGTCTCTTTATTGTAGGTTAGTAATAGTGAAATGACGGTGGTGGCCTTCATTATCTTCCCTGCTCGTCATAACAACTTCAACCATGACTCCCTAAATGGACACTTCAAGGTCAAACAGCTCACTGAAAAAGTCAACGAGATTGAGAAGGCAGTTGGTGCTAGAATCTTTGAAAGCTGTCTCAGGTAAGAAGCACTATGATGTTCTATAACTGATTAAGCGGAGGCTTTGATACGTCTGCATATATTTGCATACATCTGATTAAATTTTCAAACCTAAATACATTTGCATAAATCTGAATATATTTGCATAGAGTAGAGTATTGATTGTCAGAGCAGCTAAAAGTGTTCAGTTCAGAATTAATTGTTGAAATAAGCTACCATTACTGTAGCAAAGTCTTGCTCATTTGTCTTGCCATAGGTTATCCCAACTACCCCCAAATAAGTTTATCATTCTGATCAGAGGATAAAATAAGCAGGAATATAAAGAATAACAGCAGGATAATGCCTCCCTGGGATAAATTGAAAAAGTACATTCAAATAGAAAATCATTTAAAGCCACAGTAACTATATAATGAACTTTCAAATTTCTTACTTTCCAATTTTGAGAAATACGATGGTTTGCCTTTAGATGAACAAAATATTTTTTTCATCTTGATGCTGAACTTCCTGATTATTGGATTATCCTAAAGTTATAAAACAAATAATGGTTTATCCTTCTTTTCAGAAAACAATGTTGGAGATTGATGCTTTACTACATTTTATAGATAAAATTTCATATGACCAGATAATAACAGAATTGTTTTGCTAAACAGTGAACCACTTCATAACCAACAGAAATTACATTAATTTTTATTTCCTTGCATGAAATGTTGTAGTGGCTGGAGCTTAGATCAGTATTATATATTCTAATTAAAATAAAAATTTTGGATAGTGGCCAAAATTAACACATTTGGTGCCTGAGAAACCAAGCTTTTAATTTTTTTTTTGCATAACATATGAATTTTCTATTTGATGAAACTTAAGTACATTTTAGAAACTAATATTTTTGTTATTCCTTTATTTCAGAGGTCATCTTCCTGAACCTGCGGAGTTGCTAAGTAAGCACGATATTGTCAAGATGAAATACTCAATCCTCAGTCTAAAGGTAAACCTGCTGTTGCAGTTTTTTGTCAATTAATAAAAGTAATTAGAACTGTAATGATACTTGTATTGATTTATTGAGCATACATGATATTTTCTTAACATGTACCAGCCCAGTGCAGTAAGATGTGAGATGGTTAGTATGCATCTCTGCTGAACAATACGGGTAAAATCAGCCTGGCATGTGGTGGCATCAGCCAGTGTAATAGATAGAAACATAGAGATTTATAACCTGCATTGTATTTTAATGAACATATTATGAACCAGTTTAATTGTTATTTCATAGTTGCATGCAGACATTTCTAAGCATCCCAAGGCCCTGTGGATAATATGTTTATCTAAAGTCTTCTGTGTTTGAAATTGTGAATTAAACTTTATTGCTTGCTGTTGGAGAACACTAATTATAAGTACATATTTTTTTTTATTCTTTTACAGAGAAAATCGCTACCCCCAGTATGTACCCACAACATGGCTGACGATTCCACGGACCCGGTCCTTTGTGCTATCCGACGTTGTAAGCTCTTTAACCATGACAGCGATCCTGTCAAAGTAAGTATCACAAATGTGCGGTTATATAGAGATGGGCAGATAAAATATTATAATTTATATTCACTTGGTTGGTGCAAAAACGATCTGAGTATCTATCTGGCAGTGGGATAATTGTTGTAAAGTTTTATTCACAATTTTGTGGCTTTTAAGTGAGAAAATGTAAGCCATATATAGGCCACTGTCATATGACTGGAGTATAATGGTATACCCACCATCCATCCATCCATCCGTCCTTTAACTTTTAGTGTTGCCGTAATAACTTACCAGGGCTTTGATTGATTTTCATGAAACTCTCTGTAACTACTTACCGACAGATTATCTCACCTGAGTTTGATTATGGGCAACATACATGCATATTTAGTAAGGTCACAGGTCACTATGCTTCTTTGTGGTGTCACCGTGGTAACTTATGAAGAATGTGAAGGATTTTAATAAAACTCATCATAAATGTTAATAAATCAAATATCTCGGCTATGTTTGATTTCCAGCAAAATCCATGCATAATTAATGAGGTCAGAGGTCACCGCACTTTGAGCACCTTGGTGACTGACAAAATATCCTATGGTTTTCAGTAAACTCATTTTACATATTTACCAATAGAGTGTCTCACCTGACCTACATTCTCCTCAAAATTAACACATATCTAATAAGGTCAGAGGTCACCAGATACATGGTGGGTGTATTATGAACGTTTGCAATGCTCTTGTTTATCTTCATATGAGTAAATTATATAACAGTCTGTGTGTCCAATAACTTCAGATCAAATATAAGATTAATACCTACGCACATATGCATTTGAACTATAGAATTATTATCTTCGCCAACAGGCAGGGGTTATGTTTTTGCCAGCATTGGTGTTTGTCTGTTAGCAACATTACTAACAAAGTTATTTATTCAGATTTAATAAAATTTTCAGGATAGCTTGGCAGTGATACAAGGAACAATTGATTAATTTTTAGGGGTGATCTGGATGACCACCTAGATCTAGGAAGTTTTTAATTTATAAAGGAAAAATTTGCTGCATTTCTGATTATACCATGCATGTGGGGGTAATGAGCTGCCTTGGCAGAGGTCTGCACTCTCTGAGTGATATTTCTAGTTACACATGTGTTCAAATGTGAAGGCCTTTATATCAGTTTACATGATGTATAGATCTGTATATGGTTAGATTGTATATATGTTCCTGAACAGCCAATTGATTCTGATTAGCTTCAGTGTAGACCAACCGATATTTACTGATGATCAATTATGTTATTACTACTATTTCCAAACACAAGACACTGCAACAATGTAAACTATTTAACTATTTAGACCTAGTATTTGCTAATATATTTCATACCAGTCTTTAACCCATATATGTATATAGTAAACTTAGGTTTGAATTTATATTTAAACACAGATTGTCCTAACTTTTGTTCACATAAATTTTATGAAAGCTAACCTTCCATCATTATAAAGCCTTGAAAACTCTGAAATCATTTTTAGCCATGCACATCCAATCAATCATCAGCCAACCAATCATCAGTTATAATTGATCATCGGTCCCAAAACCAGTTTAAATCATGGAGCCAAAAGCCATTCTGGTCACACATTTATATTTTGTTTGGAAAAAAGTCATCTAGTTATATGAGTAAGAAAATTGCTTTGGGCTGACTTGACTTAAGTGCTTTTATGGACTAGATGGTGTACCAGTGCAACATCAACAATTTGCTTTGTTGTTTTAGCCCTTCCTGGGCTTTAGTATTAGCGTTTATTAATAAATGCTTAAAATAAAACGTGATTCCATGTACAGATAGACTTAACTCGGTGCCAGCTGAGGCCTGTAAAGTCTGTATGGTGAATCCCTTATATTTGCATATTAAGGCATCACAAGGCTCTTTGAGGACCTGACAATTCCCCTGTATTTGCATATCAGGCCATCACACCTCATGTGAGTGGCGTCGTTGCTATGAGAACGCCAACAGTGGTCCCACAGCTCGACCCGCTTGGTAACATTCGCACTGATATCATGTATTCAGGTAGTCCACACATAGACCTTCGTGTCCTATGATATATCACTGCTGAACGAATATTACGACCCATGGGCCAAATGTAAGTGCATATTGTAGACACTATTGCAACAATTTTGTACTGACAGGTCCAGTAAAATTCCCTCTGCCGGGATGACAAGAGCAGCTGGCAGCATTTGTTTGAACCCTTGTATTGACTGTCAAATTGCGAATCGTTATCCTTTCAGTCAGCCAGTACATTTTGACTGCGCTCGTCGTGGGCACCTGAATATCTCGTGCTGATTGGCTGAGCCAGAGTTTGTTAGGCCTACTTTGAAGAGTAGTGGTCCGATAAATGTTAAAACTGAGGCTGAGAGTTAAGTCTTTCCGATCTCAGCATAATTGACGGCCTAAAAATATTTAGACAAATTAAATGGGAATATTAGTTGCCAATTGGAAGCCTTGAATAGGGGATGACTAAATGAATCATGTTGGTTTTGAAAAAGATACTGGGAAAGATCACTGCTGACGTCGCTGGAAAAGACCTGAGTTCAGCGAGGCGGTGATGTGTGGTGCTGACCGTCCGGGAACCGGCCAAGATTACCAGTCCATGAAATAAGAGGGTTTGATAGTGGAAAATTAGTTATATAAGTTGCCGCCAATACTAAGTGCGACCAACGCGGGAACATTTGAATTCTCTGTCAGAAGCAACAATTAAGTCACAACTATTACATGGACTAGGCCAGTCTAATGTTGTTCCAGTTATGTGTTTTTGCTGTGATGTGATTAATGGTATGATCAAGCAATTGGATTCAGTTTGCTATGGCTAATGAAAATAACAACATGCATGTAAGAATCCAAGAATATAACATTATTAGGGCTTGACAAGCAGTGCCCTATAGTGATCACCGTGTCAGTTTGTCCTTCCATACTCCTGTCCATACGTCAGTGACACTTTCTATCCCACGTGATAACTCAACAACAACATACTGCAGCTTTCCAGAATTCACAGGGATGGTTGGTATCTATGAGAACTCTAGATCTATTGAATAACAGACCTGTCTGAATTCCAGTATGGCCACCACAGCCCAATCGCTGGTTTTCTTTAGCAGGCGATAATTCAAAAACAACTTACTGCAGCTTCCTAAATTCACAGGGATGATTGGTACTTATGAGGGCTCCAGACCTATTGAATTACAGACCTGTCAGAATTCCAATATGGCTGCCACAACCTGATGGCTGATTTCTTTTGTGCATGATAATTCTACAACACCATACTGCAGCTTTCCAAAATTTACAGAGATGATTGGTACCTATAAGGACTCCACACCTGTTGAATTACAGATCTGTCAGAATTCCAATATGGCGGCCACAGCCCATTCGCTGATTTTCTTTCGCGCGCGATAATTCAACAACAACATATTTCAGCTTTCCCAAATTTACAGGGATAATTGGTACATATAAGGGCTCCAGACTTGTTGAATTACAGACCTGTTGGAATTGCAATATGGCCACCACAGCCTGATCGCTGATTTCCTTTTGCATGCGATAACTCAACAACAACCTACTGCAGCTTTTCAAATTTAACAGGGATCATTGGTGCCTATGAGGGCTCCAGACCAATTGAATTTTAGACTTGCTCAAAATCAAATATGGCTAACAGACTAGGTTCAGTGATTTTCTATTTTCTATTTCAGACATATCTTTTTTAAAATTCTTTAAAATCATTTGATCCAGTAGAATATTTCTCCCTCAAGCATTTGGATAAAAACCTGTTTGTGTTAATCATATTTTTCAAATTTAACTTAATTTTTCACCCATATGTAAACTAGTCCAACACTAGCAGAAATGCGGGGCCCTCTGAGGACCATTGTCCGAACACATCTAGTTGTTACATATCATTTACAGAGTTAAACTTAATATGTATTTGATTACAATTTAGCTCAGCTGACAGAAATGATGGTTTGCTTCTTATTTAATGCTCCTTATGTCGAAGTATGAAAATATCCCACTAAATTTACTTGATTTCTTGATTTCTGAATTTTGTTTATCCTTTCAGGTAATCTTCCATCCAGAGTTCCTCAATTCAAGTAACCCACTGTTTGGACTTGACTATCAGGATTTTGTTCGGGGCTGTCATCTCGGTGTTTTCCCTAGTTATTATGAGCCATGGGGCTACACCCCAGGTCAGTTCAGTTTCATTTTTTTTTAAATTTTTTGTTGTTTGAGGTAACAGCCTCCATTTTAGAATGCTAGCTTAACTAAGTATATATACATCTGCAGAATTCAAATCTAGTTTCAGACTACAAGACAGGGCAGTATCACATGCTTCCTCTCAAACATATCCTGTTGTTAACCAGGCCTGGTGACTACTGCACCTACTTGCCTTGGGTGCCTTATCATCCTAATTGTTGGGTCATACCACCAAGGAACCCTGAAAGGCGCATTGTTTCTGATTGAAACACAGCCATTGGCCATGGCTTCCCATTAAGCCTGCACTGCATTCACCCTAGTTTGGGGCAACCCTGAGAAATCTCACTGCCTCAGCATATAAACCCAGCTTTGAGTCCTGTGCTTTATCCCTGAGCCACAAAAGCCAGTGCCTTGGTTACAAAATGGAACAGCCCAGTGTACTAAAATTAATTTTCCCTGTAACTTTTATATGACTGTCTAAGATGGGACATATTATATATTGTATACCCACAGTCCATCTGTCTGTTAACTTTTAGTGTCGCTGCAATAATTTTCTTTAGCTTTGATGGATTTTCACGAAACAAACCATAACTTCTTACCAAAAATTTATCACACCTATAAGTCTCATTCTAGGCAAATCCTTGCATATTTAATGATGTCAGAAGTCACCAGCCTTCTTTGTTGTGGTAGTGATATCTTACTAGGAATAAAAATGGATTCTGATGAAAATCAACAGTAATATTTACCAATATATTATCTCACAAAGTTTAATTTCAACCAAAGTCCTTGCATATATAATGAGGTAATAAGTCACCTGACTTTGGTGGCACTGTGATGAGTTAGCAAAATTCTGATGGACTTTTATAAAACTCATTATAAATATTTACCAAAGCATTTAACACCTTAATATAATACTTGGCAAAATCCATGCATATTTGATGAGGTCAGAGGTCATATAACTAACAAGGGCAATATTATGCATTCTTGTAGTGCGTTTATTCTTATATTGATGATTGTTTTATATATTTTTTATATGATAATTATTTATTTTATTTGTATTGCACATTTTTTAACATGACATGAAAGGCAGGGACTTATGTACACAAGTAAAATACTAATTGGTCAATAAATTTATGAATAGTTCACCTTTTGATTTTAACGCCTTTCATCTTATGTGACATGAAGCCTTGCAAAACCAGGTTGCCGAAAGTACAGGTATACAAGGGGTAGGACATACCCGAGTGGTTAAGGCAGTACACTTCAGAGCTGAAGTTCCCCTGTTCAAACCCTGCCGGTGCCTCAATGGCATATTGGTGAAATCTTGTGATTGAACATCAGAGATTCGCTCTAATGTCTTAGTGACAGGTTATGACTTCTGGATTATTCCTAACCCCAAACATATAAAACCTGAAATCCAGAAGACTTAATAATAACATATCATTCTTATCATATGGATACCTTCATCCTCATTTAATAGTTAGTGCCACCAACAGCCCATTGACCTATACGTTTAAAGAAAAATAAAATAAAAAATTTTAAATTAAAAAAATTTAAAAAAAAACTTAATACTGTGTGGCCTTTTTTTCTCCAGCGGAATGCACGGTGATGGGGATACCAAGTGTCACTACAAACTTGTCTGGATTTGGCTGCTTCATGCAGGAGCATATTCAAGACCCGACTTCATACGGCATCTACATCGTGGACCGTCGCTACCGCAACCCTGAAGAGAGTATCAGTCAGCTGACCCAGGTCTGTACGAGTCTTTTGTATGCATTGACTACAGTGGTTGGCTATGAATTTGGCAAACTTTATATTTTTTTTTTATTTTTACTTTTTTGTTGCATCCATTTTTCGTGATCCTACCATGTAAAATCTTATATATAGTTTATCCATTATGATATATTTTTTAATATGAGCACTTATTCTTTACAAATTTAGTGGGTTATTATAACGTTGAGAAAAAAGTTTCAAAGTATAAAGGTAAACTCGGTTACCATAAAATTTTGTGGAAACCATTAATCAGACAAATAACTTAATTGATAACCATACTACCAAATTAATGCTTTTTGACTATATAAAACAAAAGTAGATCATAAGAAGTTTGTTTTTCTTTTTGAAAATAAATGTCTGCTTGAAATAGACTTTTTAGGGTGAACAACTTTTAATTATCCGAATGTTTATAAATCCTACACCTGCATTTCTGATTTTATGTCTTGTTGTATGTAATATGTTTATGTGTTTTCTGTCTTTGTCATTTTGTCTCTTGTACTTATATATTTATGTATGTATTTGATTGAGGTTTCAGTAGTTTTCATTGCGAAGGTCATAATCGTCTAACAGCCTTATTAGGCTAAACCAGAAATAAATAATAAATTCTTCTAAAATAAAAAAAAAAAATTTTAGGGGACCCAAGAGAGACAGAAGAAATTTTTGTTCCTTATTTAGGCAGATAATATGAAAGATCTGATATTAGTTATAATTGCAATCTTAGATTTACAGGTAACATACAATATTTGTTATTAATTATAATATCAATCTTTACCTTTGACTTTTAAACCTACAGGCAACGTGGATATGATAAATAAAATGCAAATGAAGCTTTATTTTTAATGACCTGTGTAGGTGAGGTGTCTTATTCAAGGTTTCACGTTTGTCCCCCGCTTCCGTGGAACGGGGGACATTGATTCTGGTTTGTCTGTCCCTCTGTCTGTCCGTCCATCAGGTTTTCATTTCTGTGCTATCACTTTTCTAAATTTTATCCAGTTTCATTCAAATTTGGGGTCAGTAATTGCTCTCATGCGTACCTTGGCTGGGAATGGTTTTGGAATGTCTGTCTGATTTATTATCACCAGCTCCAAAAAACAATCAAAAATATTCCCTTTTTTTCCCCAACTCACAAAAAAATTATGACATGTGAAGACATCTTCAGGAAACAATAAAAATTAAAATCCAGGCACTATGAAATGTGGAGACATCTTCAGGGGAAAATAAAAACCGAAACATATTCAGAAGGCAAGCATGAAGATCACAGGAATCTAAAATTACAAGCAGGGGAAGCAGGGGACTTAATTTCCACAAATTTGCTTGTCACAGTAATTTTCCTTTTGCAAACATTGTGAAAATGAAACCCTCATGATTAAAGCCAACATCAGTATATACATGCAGGTGCTGAATTTTTAAAGGAGCCTATACCAATATCTGATGTTTATTAACTACAGAAAATCCCTTGAACCTTTGATAGAAATAGGCCAGGAATTGCTAATCTCAAAATATACACAAGCTGTTCATTTTGTTTATACACGTGTTTATAAAGCGGGGTGCCGCCAAAATAATCTAAACACATTCAACAAGTACTTCTGGTGGCAAGTTAGATGAACCAGAGATTTGCAAAGCAGGTCTTGTAACTAGTGACCTTTAAACTTCCACACCTAAGCAACCAAGCACCTTTTTTTCTGTTTGTCAACATTGCTATGTTCACGGACACTTTGTACATAAACAGTCTCATCTATCAGTTACAGAGGGGCTGTATAGGAATAACTGGTACCTGGAGTTCTTTAATATGTAGGCCTACTCAGAGTTAGCCAGAAGTCACATAAGTTCTGTGGAAAAGCTACTGGAATAGCTGGCTTTAAACTGCATTTAATTTGTCCTCCATTTCTGTAACAAGCTCTGTAAAGTATAGAAAATTGTATATTATTAGAATGTAATTTTATGAAGTTTTAGAATTTTTCACCATCTTGAAAGGTTTTTTCTAATACAGGTTTTACAATTTTTTTAGCCATTTACCACCATGTTAAAGGGGTTTTTCTATTACAAGTGCTTAGAATGTGAATTCTTTCAACTTTTTTACATCTCTTCTTCCAGTACCTGTTTGACTTTACGTGTCTGTCTCGGAGACAGAGAATCATCCAAAGAAACCGCACAGAGCGTCTGTCTGAGTTACTCGACTGGAAGAACCTGGGGGTGGTAAGTCTGTCACTCGCAACATGTCTGTCTCTCTTTAGATGTCTGTCACTCATAAAATGTCTGTCACTCACAAAATGTCTGTCATTCTTCAAATATCTGTCACTTGTCAAATGTTTGTCACTCAAATGCCTGTAGCTTGTAAAATGTGTGTCCCATATCCAGTGTCTGTCCCTCATTAAATGTGTGTCACTCATCAAATGTCTATCACTGTTTAATGTCTGTCACTCGTCAAATGTTTGTCACTAGTCACTTATCTGAGTCTGTCACTCATAAATTCTGTTACTCATCAAATGTCTGTCACTTGGCAACTGCTATTACTTGTAAAATGCCTGTCACTTGTCAACTGTCTGTCACCTGTTTAATGTCTGTCACTCGTTAAATGTCTGTCATTCGTCAAACGCTTTTTCTCCTAAAACGAAAGTGTATTAATAAGAATCATTTTAGGTTTACTTAAAAATTCATGAGGTGGTTATTGGATTTAGACACCTCAGGTGTATAGGTGGGTCATGTGACAAAAGTCTTGATAAAATAAATAACAAATAAGGCAAGTGTACCTGTGAATGTTAAATACTCTTTCAGAATTTTGCCCATAAAAACTGGTGAAGCAAACATTTTCAAGTTTTCAGTTGTTTTATTAAAGCCTTGTAATATGTTGCTTTGTGTTTTGATATTTCTTTCACTTCCATGGAAGTTGTATACGTCAGTATCTTTGTTCCATCTAAATTGTGTAAATTAGTAATTAATTGACAGACTTAAATATGCTGTAGAGAAACATTTATTTGTCATTTTTGTATACAGTGAATTCACCAAACTTATAATTTTTCAGTATTACCGTAAGGCACGCAACCAAGCTCTCACAAGGAAGTATCCAGATCTGTTCACAGAAAACCCAGAAACGGTAAGTTATCAGGCAGCTGTTGTGTATATATTCTGAATTCTGCTACACCAGCATGTGCTGCCACCTATTGGGTACCTGAAAATCAAATGTAACCAGTCCTTAAAATAGAAATTGGCAATGAAAACATACCTAATAGCTTTCACTGTTCATGGCTCATTCACTATATTTTTATTATACCTTCACCAGGCAGGGAGGTATCTTGTGTTCCCCTCGGTTGACTTTTTTTAGTTGTAATCAAGTTTATTCAAATAGTTATGAAAATATTTAGATGATATGTTGTACAGAGAGAGTTTTATATAAGGAATAATGGATCTTATCTTGATCTTGTATGTTGTTAATTAAAAGGCTAGTTTTGCATAATTTTCAGTGGATTTCTTTATTACAGCAAGGCCATTCATTGGCATAAAGGCCACCTTTCTCTGGAGATTACCTACTTGTAGTCTGACAATAAAATTCATAAACCACAGTCATACATTTATATTTCATGCTTTACAACATATATTTCATGGGTTTATTTTTTATCATAATTATTAGTGATTTGTTTCAAATATAGTTATAGTATAACAGCTCTTGTAATGAAAACATTCTGTCATTGAGACTTTTTGGAAATCTGTTTACATTTGGAGTAAACAGGGCCAGATAGAGACACTGCTGAAATTACAGTGTACAAATTTGGTTGATATTTGAAATATCCACCTTGTAAAGGCAATTTTACAACTTTGCAAAGTTTTTGGATAGTATATGTAGATTTTACAGGTGCTGCCACACATAAGGTAACTTTTAACAACTGCAGTCAGTGATTTTAATACAGTAAACTTACACACATAGTAGAGTGGTTGTTTTAAATTATTTTAAAAGAATCAAAAGAAACTCATTTTTATTTTATGAAAGTTTTAAGGTTCCATTGGACCAATTAACAGATTGATGTGTTTTTTTGTTTTTTTTTTGTAGGGACGCTTGTACATAGCAAGACCAATGTCTTTACCTGGGTCCCCATCACTTTCTCGTGCCAGCACACCGGCGCCATCTGATGTTGAAGATAATGCTGATGATGAAATAGATGAGCCTGACAGTGAGGAGGAGAGAGAGGTCTTAAGTATGAAAGACAACAGCTCTAGTTGATGCTGGTCCCACAAAGAATAAATTTGCATCTTTACATCATGGTCATGTTTAATGGCTATATGATTGAATAGTCAAGATGTGTGAGTGCTTCCAGGTTAGTGTACTTGCAGCATAGAGAATACAGCAGTGCCTGTGAGCATTAAACAATAGATAGAATACTACACTCCCTTTGTGCAGTGGTCACATTACATTTGTTCTGTAACCCATTTCACTTAACCACTATTTTCAGTCGCAGGGTTTGTTATTTGAATGTTCAGACCAATGAGAGAAGAGTATTGTAGGGTCTCACACATGGTGAGATCTGCAATACTCAACTTTCATTAGTTGGAGTATTCTTGGCCAAATGCCAACTCCCTGTGATGATATGGTGCACACCGTACTGTTAAAAGCAGTTGTTAAATGTCAGGGGATATGACCTGAATAAAGCATAAATGCTGTATAAGGAGTTAAGTGAATTATGACAATTATTTGTTTTGATTTATTTCACTAAGGTGCCAAGCAGAGTGAGAGTTTATATTTTAGTCAAAATATCGCTGAATCATGTAGGGAATTTTTAAAATGGAATATGACAGAAACATTGAAGTGGTAATCGCATGTTGCTATTTTCTATAGTGTTCAAACCATTTGCACTCAAATATGCTGTGATTAATTCACTTGAGCAGCTGTTAGTAATCACTTCTCAGTTGTGGAGAAAGTCATATGATACACCTCTTAATAAGTCACATAGTCTTGTAATCAGCACACTTCTTGCACTGTGGTCATGTTGTATCCATTCTATTTCATACCATTGCTTGCAAAGGGATTATCTGCCATATATAGCCACCATGGGTTTTGTTTATTATTTGTACCATGCCGAAGTTCATGCAACAGGATATTACTTCAAAGTCCTACTGTGTGAGCACTAGAAAAAATGATGAAGGCAGTTCATGTTTGGTCGATGTTTGCCAGTCAACAGGACCTCACAACCTTGGGTTTTTAGCTCAGCTGACTGTAAGTCATCTGAGCTATAGCGATCACTCTTTGTCCGTCGTCCTTCCGGCCATCCGGCCATCTGTCCTTAAACAAGGCACAAATCGTAACCACTGGACCTGGAATCTTCTTACTTTACATCCAGAGGGGTCCATGAAAAATCTACTTGGAAACCTGGAATTAGGTCTCTGATACCCATATTCTTCAAGCTATGGGGCTCTCAAGAACCCCCCAGAATAATAAAAAATTTGATACAAAAAGCTCAAATCTGAACAACAAATGCATTGATCACCATCATTCTTTGCATGGTTATTGAACATGGAGTGGTTCATCAGTTCCTGCAGACTGGTGGAGCCATCTGTATTTTTTAGTTTTTACGATTTTTTATACCTCAAAAGATGCTGTCATCTTTTAACAAGGCACAAATTGTAACCACTGGACCTGGAATCTTCTAACTTTACATCCAGAGAGGTCCATGATAAGTCTCATCAGAAACCTGGAATTCGGTCTCTGTTACCCATATTCTTCCAGCTATGGCCCTATAGGGCTCCAAGGTACCCCGAAGAATAATGAAAAATTTGATACAAAAACTCAAGTATCTGTACAACTAAAGCATTGATCACCATGATTCTTTGCATTATTATTCATGGAGAGTTTCATCAGTTTCTGCAGACTGGTGGCGCCACCGGTATTTTTTCAATTTTTTTACGATTTTTTTTTTCTATTTTGAGAACTCAAAAGATGCCGTCATCTGTTAACAGGGCACAAATCATAACCGCTGGACTTGGAATCTTCTAACTTTACATCCAGATAGGTCCATGAAAAGTCACCTTGGTCTAGGTCTCTGTCACCCATATTGTGCGAGCTATGAGGCTCAGAAGTACCCACCAGAATAATTAAAAATTTGATACCAAAGTAGGGGACAAATCATAACCATGGGGCTCAGAATCTTCTAACTTGACATCTTGAGAGTTCTTCAAAAGTTCTCCCCAGAAACCTGAAATGGGGTCACAGTGAAATATATTCTCAGAGTTTTGGGGTATATTTGAGCACCCCAGAAATAATGCAAAATACACACAAATTGCCAGATTCCTCATGAAAGGCTGGTTGGATTGTCATTAGATTTGTTGTGCTTATGGGTCTTGATGAACTTAAGCTAATATGCATGAACAATGATTCCACCTATTTTAATTGGTTTTCTGTGCAAGGACATATTATCAACATATCAGTCGGCTGAGCATCATGACCCACGAGTCACTTGTTGTAAAAATCTTGGCACGGTCCAAATCATACAGTCCTTCCTTTGAGGATATAAGCTGTCTCTAAGTGTTTTTTTAATGGACATTCCCTCAATATGGAGGTGATCTTGTCACTTATGGGCAGTTTGAATAAGAATCAGGGGGTCCCATGGTACTCAATCAATGTCTGTCCTTAATAGCTAAAGAGAATGAATCAGTAATATCATGGGGGAAATTTGCATTGCCTGATTCTTATTCATCAGATCATTCATAGCCTTGTGCATTAACCGTGGCAGTTGTACACAGCAAGGGCAGCCTTTGCAAGTGGAACCAGCTAAAATTAATGTAACATGACCGCAGTTCAAGGAGTGTGTGGATGTGATGGTTTGCATATATTGTTTTGAATTACAGCAGATACATACAATTGTTTTTGATTGCCTGTGACCATTCCCAGTGACACAAGTTTTACATATTGAAAAACAAAAAAAATTGTTTAATGTTCAAATGTGAAAGATTTACTCTGATACCCTATGTGATGATTTATAGACATTTGCTGTGACATAAATGTTAAAGATGGTGTCACCCACACACTGTGTACCGAATTATATCAAAGCAACCAAAAATGTGAGAATTGGAGAAAGCCATCAGAAAATCACAGCAAGTGAGCACCCATGCAAGATTTTGAGTGATAACTTAGGCGACACAAAAAATTATTGTTCTACTGACTCTGGTAACAAAACATATAGTGAATGTTCTACCAACTCTTTGAACATAACTATGGTGTCTCAATAGGGGGAAACAATTTGCTTGCATAATGTTTTGTATCGAGAGTCCACAGAATGTTTATCCTGTTACCATAATGATAATTACCTTGACTCCAGAAACTTGTCAAGGCCCTTAGCCTCTACAAGTCCTTTTAAAGTTTAAAGTTTGTTGAAGCACTTAACATGGATATTTTTGTTATATGTTTTTATTTTTGTAGCAGTTTTTACAGAAAAAAATGATAAATTCATGGATGTGCTCTTCCATTGGTAATCCATAGTTATTCCAAATGTCTGCCAAGGTCATCACTAAAAATGTGTAGGTCATTTCAACTTGTGACTAAGTGCAGCTGCACTTGAGATGTTTTCCAAGTGACAGTTGATTTAAGCAATACCACAAGCTTAGCCATGTTGCATTGTTTCTCCATACCATTTCATGTCAAATTATCAAGGGATTTTGTAATATATGCCCTTGCTAATGAAAGGGTTTACCATTTTCATCAGGTTTTGTATGATGTACCAGTATGCAATTACAAGGGGTGCACACACATCATTTTTAAAGCAATCCTTCAATGACTTGAGTCAGTGATACCTATTTCACTGAACTAGGTAATTTAGTGCGTTTTATAAGAGTAAATAAATTGAATTTGAAATCTTATCTGAAACAAATGTTGAACAGCATTTCCAAAGGCAGAAGTGAAGAGTCAGGGTGAGACTTGTAATAAGGATGCAACTTCTGTTAGGAATTTTATGGTACATTACAGACCTGACAGGATGGCATGGTTCATGCCCTTCTGTTGTTCAAAATATGACTAATGTTCACCTTAAGGCTGACCTTGAAACTTTGAGTAGAATATGACCTTGAATAGTCATGTAGAATGTGACCTTGAACTAATATGGAGAGTTCTGCAGTGTGTGTGTCTCTATTTACAGTTGTGTTATTTTTAGCAAGCTATCAGTGTTGAATAAAATGGATATTTTTCGACTTATCTTTTATTTTCTTGAATTAAGCAATAGTTTTTACTGACATTACATTTATTAAAACATCTCATGAATTCCTTAGCAATTAGTATATTCAGTGTTTTATAGTTTTTACTGAATGTAAACCTGTTTTGTTTCTTTCCATGAGATGTTTATCATTTTAGTTTATGAAAAGAGTAAAGTTATTTGCTTGTTGCTGAAATGAACACAATGATTGAATTTGCATCAAGATTTAGAATTATATAATGCAAATTTCGCTTTCATTTTTAGTCAGGTGTCACTTTTGTATCTATTGTCTAGTAAACATTTCACTGCATAATGTACAAAATTATCACAAGAAACTTTTTAAATGCAAAAAATAAGTAGCATTTGATAATTTCATTTAATTATCATCATGTCATATTGACGAAGTGTTATAAAATAACAATATGCGTCATGTATTATTTTTAGAGACACATTTAGGAGTACAGTAACCGCTAGCTTTCTTGTTTAAGAATGTTGCAGGAATTAGAGATTTGATGAGTTTTGTGTATATGAGTGTAGTGTTGTGATATTGTATTGATTATTTTGCTTGATTGTTTACATAATGTGGTGATATATAATATCCATTAAACCATTGTGACCTCGTAAATTCAAAGCTGTGTAGAATGTCTTGATCTCTGTCAAGAACTGTCATGCATGACAACACGCCCTGTCATTAATCATGTCCAACATACCTTTCCATCTCGCTGTTATTTTGACAAAAGCGATCGTATTTTGTTATACAGTGATAACTCGCTTGATGACCACCCCGCTATGACGACCACCCTTGCTAAGACTACCACGGTTTGGTCCCGCACTTGTAAATCATCATAAAACTACCTGCTTACGCTCACAACAATCCCGCTAAAACGACCACTTTGGCTTAACCGCAGATGGTCGTATTAGCGAGATTTCACTGTATTTCAAATGACAAGTTAAAATAATTCTACCTGATTTTTAACGGTCAGATCCCTGTTTGGGCCTCTGGCTTGTATTAAATCTAATTTGACAAAAGACGCCATTATGACTTTTCACCCAAACACAACAGACAATTATTAAGTGCAGTGCCCATGTTCGTGGAAAAGGTCTATAAAATTATGAGTTATATAACCATATCCATACCCTGTATTTCTGCTTTGGCCATTACTACTTACTGTAGCTACTGCCAAACAGTACTGCTTGTAGATTATGTCCAGCTCTGTATCTTACGCTCCAATCTAGCTATAATGGACCCTTCCCACACTACTAGCGGCACCTTGGGAGAGTAGTTGTCACCGAGTGTTTGGGTCCATTTTATCGACGACAAAGATCTTATTTCTTTATAGCTAATGATTTACACCGACCTTATCTTTTGCAGTGAGGTTCCTTGTTTATATTGAATCTCAATTTTTACACTCATTGGGCCTTAACATCAGACACAATGCCTTTGGCTGTGATAATCATGTTCAAACCACTGAAATATCAGTCATGTTTCATTACTGTACCTTTTTATCTGCCAGATTTCAATATATATATACATATTATATATATATTATATCCCGGGGACAATATATATATACACAGTATATATATTATATCCCGGGGACATTTCTAAATGTCATGAGCTACCTCAGAACCTGAAGATAAGAACTTATGCATCCCAATCTAAGAGAAATAAACTCCTTGTAATAAATGACTCTTTTTTTTTTTTCATAGATTCCCGATTTTCATAAAAGCTGTGGCAACTGTATGTTGACCAATTGCCCAGCAGCTATCCCTTCAGCCAACCTGCTTCAACCCACAAACCTTCGGTACATCTTGGCTGCGACAGCTCTGTTTCTCGATATCGACATGTGCAACTGATTTTTCTGCCCTTAGGCGTTACCCAACTGCATGACCTGCTGAAAACCAACAAAGCTGGTGTACTCTGACCAAGTTTGCCCCCCCCCTTCGGACATGCTGTTTTTAGTTTATGTTTAAAGGGCTGCCTGTCAATAGTAATTGCTAATTTGTGGTTTCTGCCAAGCTCTGCAGATTTCTTGTGCAGCAGTGCCGTGTGTTCTTTTGGTCCAAATCTGCGAGTGGTCTAACTCAAGAATGCCATTTGTATTTCTTGTCCATCTCTGTCTACAATCTTGTCCAACTGTACTCTTTGTGGTTTGGTTTCTGTCAAACTTTGCCCGGAGTCTTGTCCAACAGTGCCATTCGTGGTCTCTGTCCAACTTTGTTCTGACTCTTGTCCAACAGTGCAGTTTGTTGTTCCTGTCCAAGTTTACCCGGAATCTTGTCCAACAATATCATCTGTGTTTTTTGTCGAACTTTGCACGTGGTCTTGCCAATGATGTAATTATTGGTCTGTGTATATTTGTCTGTCTTGAATTCCTATCCAAAGGTAATTTCGATTTGTGCTCTAGTTTGTTAAGGTATGATTTCTGTCGAATTTTCTATTCATTATTGTTCAGCAGTGTTGCCTATAAGGTTCTGCCCAGATGTGCTGTCTGGAAATTGATGTTAACTTATAACTCTGTCCCTTAACGTACAGTTCAGTTCATACAGTTTCAATTTATGTCCAACCTGTGAAGGGTCCTACAGGCATGGAAAGGCACGGTACACTTAACGGGGCCACAAATAATTCCAGGTGCACTTAGCAATTATTTGAGTTCAACCTAGGACCCCCAGCTTTCTAATCTATTGCCATGATCATAAATTCACTCCACCTGAAGGACCGATTCCAATTTTATTATTCAGTCTCCGTATCTTTCCGTTTTATGTCGTTACAAATCTCAGGAATCGTATAATTGAATATTTTGGTTTTTTTTATATACAATCACTTCAATTCATATAAAATATTACTTTTAAAATATTTCATATATGTGTCATTTTAATCCATGCATAGTCAAATGGTATCAATTGTAACTGTGTAATATTCTTTAATTAGTATTATTGGACATCCAATTTTGAAATATCAGTAGTGTATGAATAGAGCAATTAACAAGTATTGATCAATTGTAAAGTTTGGAATTTTAAATGATTGCAAAAAAAACAAAAATAATTGAAAAATTACGTGCATTTGAAGTGTGTGAACTATTTGATGGTTATGAATTTATACACGTTTTGTGGTAAGTTGTCAATAAAAGTATGGTATTTTGGAAACTGAATAAAATTTTAGGTTTCTTTGAGGTTTTGGTACATTTTAAACATTTCATTGATTTTAATGAGAAATTCGGTTGGCAAATGGCCCCAATCGTTTTCTTTTCTGCGTAATGGTATTTGTTATATAATAATAATAATAATAACAATAATAAATATTTATATATATTAACAAATTCCAGGGAATTTTATATCCATCTGTACCTTGCATAAATGAACGGGAGCATTTTATTAAAAAATAATTGTTATGTTTGCCATAGAATATTGCAGAGTAATATGCATATAAAATAAGTTGAATCATTTTTTAGCTCAGCTTAATGTAAGTCATCTGAGCTATAGCGATCACTCTTTCTCCGTCGTCCTTCCGGCCATCCGGCCGTCTGTCCATTAACAAGGCACAAATTGTAACCACTGGACCTGGAACTTTACATCCAAAAAGATCGATAAAAAATCTCCATGGAAACCTGGAATTAGGTCTCTGTTACCCATATTCTTCATGCTATGGGGCTCCGAAGTACCCCCAGAATAATTGAAAATTTTATACGAAAGCTCAAATATCTGAACAATTAATGCATTGATCACCATGATTCTTGGCATGGATCTTGATCATGGAGTGTTTCATCAGTTTCTGCAGATTGTTTGCGCCACCGGTATTTTTTTCAATTTTTTACGATTGTCCCCCCTCTGTTTTGAGCCCTTAAAAGATGCTGTCACCTGTTAACAGGGCACAAATCGTAACCGCTGGATCTGGAATCTTCTCACTTTACATCCAGAGAGGTTCATGAAAAGTCACCTTGGAAACCTGGAATTAGGTCTCTGTTACCCATATTCTTCAAGCTATGAGGCTTTAATACCCCCAGAAAAATTGAAAATTTGACACAAAGCTCAAGTATCTGAACAACTAATGCATTGATCACCATGATTCTTTGCATTGATATTGATCATGGGGTGTTACATAAGTTTTTGCAGAATTGTGGCGCCATCTTTAATTTTCGATTTTTTGCTATTTTTTTCTCTATTTTTGAGACCTTAAAAGATGTCATCATCAGTTAACAGGGCACAAATCGTAACAACTGGATTTAGAATCTTCTGGCTTGACATGCAGAGAGGCCCAATTTAAGTCTCCTTGGAAACCTAGAACTAGGTCTCTGTTACCCATATTTTCTGAGCTATGGGGCTCCGAAGTAACCCCCCCCCCCCCCAAAAAAAATGGAAAATGTGATAAAAAAAAGTGAAATATCTGAACAATTAATGCATTGATCACCATGATTGTTTGCATGGATATTGATCCTGGAGCGTTTCATAAATTTTTGCAGACTAGTGGTGCAATCTGGATTTTTTTTAATTGATTTTGAGACCTTAAAAGATGCGGTCATCTTTTAGCAGGGCACAAATGGTTACGACTAGACCTAGAATCTTCTTTCTTGAAATGCTGGGAGGTCCATGAAAAGTCTCTGTGGAAACCTGAAATAAGGTCTCTGTCACCCATATTATCGTAACTATTGGGCTCAGAAGAACCCCCCCCCCCCAAGAATAACTAAAACTTTGATACAAAAGCTCTGGTATCTGAACAACTAATGCATTGATCATCATGATTCTTTACATACATATGCATCATGGATTGTTACATAAGTTCCTGCAGACTGGTGGCGCCACCTTAACTTCTTTTAATTTTTACGTATTTTATCTTTATTTTTTAGACCTTCAAAGAAGTTGTCGTCTGTTAATAGGGCACAAATCATAACCATTTTACCTAAAACCTTCATTCTTGACATCTTTGGAGGTCCATAAAAAAACTCCATTGAAACCTTAAATTAGTTCTCTGTTACCCATATCCTCCGATTTAACCGGCTTAGAAGTACCTCCCAGAATAACTTAAAATTTGATACAAAAGCTGCAGTATCTTGACAACTTATGCATTGATCATCCTGATTCTTTGCATGCATATTCATCATGGAGTGTTTCATCAGTTCTACCAGACTGGTGGCACCACCTAAATTTTAAAAAAATGTTTAACATTTTTTTCTCTATTTTTGAGACGTACAAGATGCGGTCATCCATTAAAAGGGCACAAATTGTAACCATGGGTCCTAGAATCTTCTTATTTGACATCCAGGGACTCTGTGAAGAATATCCTTGGAAACTTAAAATAAGGTCTCTGTTACCCATATTCCCTGAGCTATGGGCTTTAAAGCAACCCCCCCCCCCCCCCCGCAGCATAATTAAAAATATGAATTTGATACCAAAGCAGGGCACAAATCATAAACATTGGACCTGGAATCTTCTTACCTAATATCCAGGGAGGTCTATGAAAAGTCTCCTTGGATACTTGAAATTGGGTCTTTGTTACCCATATTTTCTGTGCTATATATAGGGCTTATAATCACCCCTCAGAATAATTGAAAATTTGATACCAAAGTAAGGCACAAATCATAACCATTTGGCTCAGAGTCTTGTAACTTGACATCCTGAGAGTTCCTTAAAAGTTCTCCCCAGAAACCTGAAATTGGGTCACAGTGCCCTATATTCTCTGAGTTTTGGGGTATGTTTCAGCACCCCAGAAATAATGGGAAATACGCAAATTGCCAGATTCCTCATGAGAGGCTTGTTTGATTGTCATCAAATTTGTTGTGCTTTTGGGTCTTGATGAACTTAAGCTAATATACATGAACAATGATGCCACCTACATTATCTTATTTAGGTGTCTGTGCAACAACATATTGTCAACAGCCGACATATTGTCAACATGTCAGTCGGCTGAGCGTCATGACCAATGGGTCACTTACTGTGTTGGTAACGCCTACGAATCTTGCCGTCATTAATAAGAAAAAGTCATGCTTATCGTCCTCGTCGGGAAATTCTGACGGTTCTGAAGAAAATGAAATAGATAATTTACTTTTAATAAGGAGTGAATGATGTAATATTCGGTGAATATATTTGTTCACATTGTCAATTTTCCCAGGCCACATGCAACCTTACTTGTTCAGTTTAAAAAAAATATATAATGGTTTCGGTACTGACAGTTTGATTTTGTGAAACTGACAGAATTATAACAAAAAGCTCTTTTTCGTGCCCCAAATTTTAATTAACCGACTAAACAGATTAAGATCAGATTTTAGACCACGATGGAGACTGCTTTATTATCTAACAGAACATACCAGTTATTGAAAGACATTGGCATAGCTCTTGTTGTATATATAGGGAGCTGGCTTCAAGAACATGCACATTTGTATAATTGATATTTTTCGCCAAGTTTGGTTAGCCCAGATCTGAAACTAGTAGTCACATTATTACTTTGAAAATACCACAGTCACAGAATCTATAGATTATGCATTTAAAATTGTTTTTTATACGATAACTATGTTTCGCAAAAAATGTTTTACCATTTTGAATAAACTCTGACCATTGGCCGTAAAGTTGTAAGTATCCAATCGGATCACGGCAAGCAAACTGAAGCCGCCATGTTTGCTTTAGCGCTGCTTGAATACACTGCTCGGTTGTTTTCAGCACGTTGGTCGGATAGGCGTAAAATATTAAATAAATTTATGGTTTTATTAATACCTATTAATGTAACAATGATAGAGATATTGGACTTATGATAATTTGTAATTTCACGGGAATGTGCCCGTCACACGTATTTTCGATTCTTGCTACATGCATGACAGACGTATTGTTTGCACCTTTCATGTAAAGGTGATTGAAGAACTCTTTATGCAAATATCAAGGTTCATTCTTCTCCATCAGGTACTCATTAGGCCAAAAAAATAAAAGGTATGGTTCTCAGGCATCGCCCGCATCAATTTTAAACCCCCGCATCAAAAATTTTTATTTTGATTTTCAAAAGAAACTTACCAATTTTGAGCTGCAGCCGCTCGGACATTTTTTTCAAGAAGATAAAAATATACAATTTCCTTTGTCATTTAGTGCTTTTACTTGTTTAGCCAAAAAATTTTGTTATTATCATGCTTTTCCCTTATTATTTGATATTTTCATACAAAAAAATTAAGAAAAAAAAACCGCCCGCCCGCATTGATTTCTGAAAAAAAAAGTGCCTGAGAACCATACCTTTTTTTCATTTTGGCCTTATGTTGGTTTTCTTTTGCATATATTTGCATTTATTAAGTGGTACGGCATCAGATATTAATTTGACAAAAGTACATCTCACGTAAAAAGGTATCTGAAGGTTCTCAATAGAATCCAAATGGTTCCAGATATAACCATGGTATCTTCGCTTCCGATTGATGTTGTTCTTGCTGGTTACGGTTAATACGTGGAACCAGTTTCCGAGTTTCTTTGTAATTATCTGACATAGAATGACATACAGTGGAAACAGTCTGAAAAGACCACCACCTATTTATCAAAACCACCCTTGTGTTAACTAAAAGGAACCACATCGGTCTTAACCGACCAGTCTAATAAGATCACCTTTGAATTAAGACCACTTTTGACCAGAGCTGCAGGTGGTCTTATGACACACAGGTTTCACGAAACACTTAGTCCATACCAATACACTTGGGACTCGCGGAAAACAGGTGCGACTTGTTCAACAGTTGCTATGGAAATACATGTAAAGGCAGTGCTTAAATGTAGCACCTTCCTTTGATTTCAAAGACTGTTCAAGGATAATAATTGTATCAATCATATTTTTTCTGAGTTGATACTTCAGAGCTTTTAAGCGGTGCACTTGAGGGAAGATCGATTTTGCTTACTCTCGCTTAATGTAAACAGCAGATGGCGTGAATAAAGGGAAGCGCAAGATGATCCGATTTAATTTTATCACCAGGTCGTGTCTGGGAATAGGGGCACGCCGTTAACCTGATATTACGGATATAGGTCGGCTTGAAAACGGAATACAAAAGTCCTTTGTTTTGTTGAAATTGATTAAATATTCTATGAGTTCTATGACTGGCTTGTCTTGAGATGTTTATGAAGACTATGCTAATTCAAAGTACATACTATATATGCATTGACAAGTACACACACTAACACTGACATTATATATATATGATATAAAATATATAAATACATACATATATAACAAGGAATCGATCCTTATAAAATTCTTTCATATATATATATAAAATGTATCTATACATATTTTATACACACTAAATATATATATATATATATATATATATATATATATATATATATATATATATATATATATTGAGCTTGTGCACACTTAATTTTCAATGTGGCCACACTGTAAGCGGCACACTCAGTGTTTGACAGTCTGCTCCTAATCTTAACTATGACACGTTCAGTTATTGAGCAATATATTGTATTTGTTGTTGAACAGGTAGCGTTAGTTGATATGTAAATTGTCTATCAGATGAACCATTAGTAGCCAAATCACATGTAGTGCATTTAAATGGGTAATCCAGTCCCTACCGCAAAGGTTATTATATTCTCTAACAAAGAAGTTTAAAAAAAGCGTTTATGATTTTAGATGAATTTGTTACATTTGTACCCTATTTGCTATTTTTAAGATTGAAATGGATAATGGAACCTTAAACATGCCCATTTTATCAGTGAAAATTAATTGTTCCTAACTAGATTGTGTCCCCACAACCGCAGCAGTGATTTGCTCATGGACTTCCCGGTGTCCGGGTAAATACGTTCATACCTGCTTCTTCTTCCGGTATACAGCTTCCGGTACAGTTCTCACCTTTTTTTAACATTATCCCATTTCTTCGGTGAAATAATTTTGTTCTGGATTTAAGCCCAGTAGCAAGCCTTAAGGCTAAATACTACTGTTACAATTGCGAAGTCACACGACGGTCACAGTGGTTACCATGGTGATACACGTGCTACAAATTCACAATCATCAATTCAGTCATATTATGGCAACAGATTTAACATATTATATGTAAATCAGGAAGAATAACGCACTTTCAGAATAACTTGCCATTGGGATATCTACATGTATATATATATATATATATATATATATATATATATATATATATATATATATATATATTGGAATGAAGAACGTATTGTCCCTGTCATCGGTCCAGTGGTGCGTCTCGGTTATCGGTTGACGCGTATATGACGTCATAGGCAAGATCATGAAGTTGAACGTCATATTCCTAGGTTAATTATATATGTGATTGATTTTACTAAAATATTATAACAAATTTGTCATTAATACTGACATTGAGGTTCAAAAGAATTGTCTCTTTTATTTTTTCAAAGAAAGTGTATATGTGTCCGAGTCCTTGTATGTGTCTACATGTGTGCGTTTCCATGTGGCTGCTTTAACGCACGTACAGTCATTAGTGTGGGCTCAGCCAATCCCCCCCCCCCCCAAAAAAAAAAAAAAAAAAACTCTAGGTCGTATCAAAACGAACCACTTGCAGTTAGGCACTCCGGACCGGCCGGGACTCCTTGTCTCAAATGACAAGGTTAAAAACTATCTGTTTTAACCCGCGCATGCTCAGAAAACTAGGGTCAGAGTTTGGCTTTCCTGTTTCTTCAAGCTGTAGAAGACAGGGTATTAAATTACAAGTTCATGTATACTGTCTACAAATAATATGCAGACAATTTATATTATAACTGGATGTGAATTTTCAAAGCAATTACACCTTGTTGATAAGGGACCAGGCTCAGTCCACTGCCGATCTTTCTTGTACGGGCACAATGGGTCGCGCGCGTTGTTAATAAAGACAGTCCTAATATCTCTAGGTTCAGGAACCGTTATATTTCGTGGATTGTGGATAGCAGGGGGTCAGGAGGAGGAAATCAGCTGCCCCCCCCCCCCCTTATTCAGACCGACCAAATATAGGTTATAACCCAGTTTTGACGGCCTAGAACCATCCTATTCCGGACTCGAAAACCTTTATCGGGTTTTCTTCCTGGGTTTACTCCCCCCCCCCCCCCCCCCCAAAAAAAAAAAATCCTGGATCCGCCCCTGGCGTTTCGATGATCACCTGAGTGAGGGATAAATCACCATGCATTATTTGTTTATATGTATATTATAATTGTAATCGTTCATATAATGGTATCATATAGATCTACTGCTTCTTTCTTATTGTGTTGGTTGGTTGTTAGAATAAGCTGTAAAAAGGGACCTATTTACATACCAGGCATGTTAAATATTCTTGAAATATTTTTTTTCCTCCTCAGAATATTATGTTATCTGCTATAGTTTCCACCTAAAACTGTTGGCTGTACACACGAGTTTAATAAGCTTGCATCAGGCGCGATCATTGGTCCAAAACATCAACATAGCGCGCATACCACCTGATGAATTTCAAGGTTTTTAAGTTCAAACAAATGTTTTTTCTCTCATATTGCTTCTGTTTGTTTGAGAGTTGTTGCGCATGCGCAAGATCACACTTCCGTTTGTTGTTGTGCTTAAGTCACACATGCACAAAACCATAACAACGTGTACAAAAGGTGAATTTGATATAGTTAGTCCGTGTCCCGTTATTTTTATCTGGAAATCATTTGAATTCAGCCAAAATGGACTTTTAATTTGAGTTGATATTACTGCAAATAACTGCAAAGGCTTATATATGCCCCTTTAATATAATCACGGTATATCCGTGCTTACCTTGTTTAATCATTCAGACCCTGTGACCGGAGTAAAATAGGTCTGACCGAGAACTCGTTATTGTGGACTGAATTTACCATCAGTTTTGATTTACTTGTATCCCTTGGGAATCATAGATAGCGAGTCCTCGCATGGTTCGTTTTGTCCGTTCACGAGATAGAAATTGAAAGAATTGTTTTCTTCAGAGCACAGATCGTTTAACCTATTTATGTCCCCGTAGCAATGACAGAAGGGAAATGTTACGCGAGTAAACGGGCAGCATGCCAGTACGGTAATACCTTTTTTCATCACCTGATTTTTTTCGGCGCCTTAATAGCCGGCCTATAAAAAAAGTTTTCACATAAGGTTTACATAATGAAAAACTCTGCGGTCTTTCTCTAACCCTTCAAAATGAGAACAAAAGAAAGCGAGCATTCAGGAGCTAAGAAGAAACTCAGATAAATTTTGGGGATCAAATCCAAAATGAAATACATCTTCTTGGGTATTAGCTGTGAAAACAGGACTCAGTAGGCTAGCATGCCTTTCCTTGCATTGTGAAACAAGTCATTGGTAAAAAAAGCGCTCTATAACAGCCATCCATCTTATTGCATCAGTACCGGGGTAAACAGTCGGTGATCTTAACATATGACTACGGGTGATTATTAAACCCTAATAATACAAATGAACTCACAAACAAAACTCTAAATCCCTTTCTATACGGTCCTCCATACAAGATACTAAGGGCACTTTGCCTAGGGTTATCTGGAAAACGTGCTGAACTTCTGGTGTATGCATTGTATTATGATTAATTCATTTTTTGAAGTATGAGGTTTAGGCATGCACAGAGTTGACCAAACCGCTCTGAAATAGTGCCATTCCTGTGACGTAAAACTTCCTCTCGCTTCAAAAACACTAGTGATTTGAGAAAAAATATTCTGGAATCTGGTTTAAAGAGATCTTTGACAAGACCATAATCCAGTCGGTGCCTGTTATTTACATTTACTGCAAGAACCTTGACACAGTTTGTACAATAAACATGTCATGAGCATATTCATTCTTTCGTCAGACAGTGAATAATAAAAAAAACCTTTGAATGTGTCCTACTGTTAAAAGCATAATTCTTTCCTTGTGTTTAAACGTTTACAATTTATTATCAACGTCTATAAATATCGCAAAATTACTGTATGCCCCTCCCCCGGCCCTACCAGTGAAACGTAGTATTATATAGATTGTCGCCGTTTCTGATAATTGTATAGTCAGGCTAGTGTTAAGATGTATAAGGGAACGGAATAGAACGTCGCGAGTTCGAACACCGTCCGTGTCTCGAAGCCAAAAAGGGAACATTTAATAACATTTAACAGATATGCTCTAATGTCTAATCAACATTTTGTGACTATCAGTTTATTTCTTGGCCTGTACATAAATACTTGAAATCAAGAATCTTTAATAATTATACATCAGTCTTATACCCTTTGGTTTCCTATATCTACGATCAGTTGAGAGTATCACATTAGACATCTTTTTGATAAGACGTTACCCCTGGGGACGCAAAGGTCAATCGGAGTGCAAACAGAAATGGACAAGTTAATGGAATGACATTCTTGGTCTTGAGCAGACGATCAGTTCAACCTCTAGAGCATTGATCTACTTTTGAACAAGGTTTCCAGGCGAGCGTCGTAAGCTTACTGATAACTGAAATTGGTCAATGGTTTATAACTTCATATACAAAGACGGAAAATAGAAACTGTTCTGGTATTTAAAAAAACTGTGCTCCGTTAAAAATTTATAACAATAATATTAATAATAACTGAGAAAATAGGACTAAATGAGACTAACGGGCCTAATTGTAAAAAGGAATATTAAAAGTATACCTTGCTTATTATTCTAGAAATGGAATCTATACACGATAAAGTCACCTGTTTTCACACCTAAAGTTTCATTGTAGAAGTTCAAGGCTTTAGTAAATTGCACAAAGAAAAACATTTGTTCCCTAATGATGGGTTATTTAGATTCATAAATATTATCCTAATGTAATAGTTATAGTGGCAAACCATTACAGACACAATGTCACTTGGCATGCGCCCTCTCATTTCAGGGGTTCGGGATACATTATACCCCCCCCCCCCCATATTTGGGAGAATAAAACGCTGTAAAATGCATTTTTGTAAAATGGAAATGGCTCTTGTATGTAAAAGTTGTATAATATAAATGGTTCTTATCAAGATGTTGTAAAATGAAAATGGTTCTTGTCCAGGAGTTTTAAAACGGAATGGTTCTTGTTAAGGAGTTGGAAAATAGATTTGGTTCTTGTCAAAGACTTGTAAAATGAAAATAGGTCTTGTCAAGGAGTTGTAAAATTGAAATGGGTCTTGTCAAGGACTTGAAAAATGGAAATTGGTCTTGTCAAGGACATATAAAATGGAAATGGGTCTTTTCAAGGAGTTGTAAAATGAATATTGTTTTGTATAGGAGTTGTAATATGAATAGTGTTTTTTTTTTTTTCAAGTAGTTGTAAAATGGAAATAGCTCTTGTATCTAGGAGTTATAACATATTAATGGTTCTTGTCAAGGAGTTGTATAATGAATTGGTTCTTGTCAAGGAGTTGTAAAATGGAAATGGGTCTTGTCAAGGATTTGTGAACGGAAAAGGTTCTTGTCAAGTGGTAGTAAAATGAAAACTCTTCTAAACAAGGAGTTATAAAATTGGCACGGTTCATGTCAAGGAGTTGTTAAATGGAAATGGTTCTTGTCAAGGAGTTTATAAAAAATGAAATGGTTCTGTCAAGGAATTGTAAAATATATTTTTTCAAGGAGTTCTTAAGAAGAAATGGTTCTTGTCAAAGGAGTTGCAAAATGGGAATGATTCTTGTCAAGAAGTAAGAAATAAGGTTGAGCCACAGGTCAAAATCTAAATCCATGTGTTTCTTGGAAGTAGACATTTTTCTGATAACAGACGGCATGATTAATGCTCTCTTGTGTATTATCGGTAATCTGAAAACGAGGCCACCCAGAAGCAGACGATAGAGCCAGCTGATGGACTCAGCCCGCCGGACGATAAGACAGAGTTTGACCCCTTTCGCACTTTAGGAAAGTGTAATTTCCAATAGGCGTAATGAAACGGTATATTTATGGGGAGAACTCCTCAGAAGTAAATGCAAAACCTGTCACGCAGGTTTATCAATGCCCCGTGGTAACATACTATGGCCATCTATAAAAAAGTACGGTTATACTTTCAATTGAAATGTGTTCAGTATTGTTCTGTAAGACTTGAAATGATTGTACAAAACTCCTACCAGTCGTAATGGACGATACAGATAATTAATGTTAAAAATAATTCTAAAATTTAAAAATGTAAATAAAATTTAAAATAATCTTCTAAGCCTCTACGTGTAGTGTTGGGATTAAGGTTCGCATATGTAGGGTGGGGGGGGGGGGGAGGGGGCGGGGGTTTCTTATTTTGTGTCCGAGGCTATGGAAGGGAGTAATGTAGAAACTGTTTGAAAAATATATACTGTAGTGGTTCAGTCTGGGGAAACTTAAAACGGGAAAATCGAGCACTGATTTTTTGGACATGGTGTATGTTTTCTTACACTTAATTTCCAGATTTCTTCAGTAGAAAGGGGGGGGGGGGGGTGAGGGGTGCCCCTTTAATACTCTCCTTGATTGAATTATGTAACTGTTACTCATTTATCTAATATCCAATCAAGATGCGTAATATATGAATTTTTGTGCACCTGTTTAGCGTCTATTCAATTCCATATGTAAGATACATGAAATAAGGCGTTTTCTCCTTGAAATATTATGGATATGTCAATATTTCGTTCTACAAACGTTTGTTTATTCCTGCGCACAAGTTGAAATAAGCTTGCATCGGGCGCTGTCAGATGTGCAAAACAATCATGGGTCGACGCTGCATGGTGGCCGCACCAAGCGACTTAACAACCTTCCAAAAAGTGTTTTTTTCTCATTGTTTAAGAGTTGTCGGGCATGCGCAAGATTGGACCTCTAGTAACGCACGCAGTCTAGTTATAGAATACATACGTGTGGACTGTGTCTGGTTACAGAAACAAAACACTGTATAAAACGTGTGTTGTCGAGAAGCTTTTGTGATCGTAAACGCATCAGGCTTCTTGTCGGTATGATAAACGGTAAATTAACGCAAACAAAATTAACAGAACACGGAAAGGTCATGCGTTTTCAATATACCTTAAAGCAGGGCCAGATTTAGGTCTCGAATCGTTTACTGCCCTATCTCTACAAGCGAGTTATGTATTCAGACTACAGCACTCCCAGCATACAAGTACCTGCGCCAGGCTCTTGAGAACCCCCCCCCCCCCTTCCAAGAGTCTGAATCCGAAGTTGATTGGTGAATGCAGATTCGAATGAAGAGAAAGGACCCATTAGGACTGGTTTCACTTGGCGGATGCATGCGCTCAACATCCTATATATTCTAAAGTACATTCTATTTTCAAGACCGGTCTGAATTTTTACACAAGGTCCATTCATTAGGGCATAGGTTAACCTCCAGTATTACGTTACTGGGTTAAATTTTCGCCATGCAGATACCAGCATTTCTCAGGGAATGTTTGAAAGCCCGTCATTAAAGTATAAAAGGTCATAAAATTAGCTGAGCGATATTCTAATCGAACACAGATAACATTCATGGTGGGGAATTGTACGCGACACCTAATGAGAGCACTGATTAAAGCTTCCATACGTCACCTATTTGCAAATACAAAGTGTTATTTAGTTTGACCCATGGAACATCAAATGGATACAGAAGGAAAGAAATCAAATTTGCATCAGCACATTTATTGATTTCAGAAAAGCTGCTGGGATGAACAAGCATTATAGTTAATGGAAACATCAATATAACATCCCATCAGCCGGGAAGTGTTTTCTTCATGTCTTGACGACAGTTTTATACAACGTTTCCTCTTTTCTGCATATGATAACAGAAGTTCAGAATAGGGGGCTTACAGTGCCACGTAATCCAATTGCAGACAATTTTGTACCGATTTTTATTTAAATTATATTAGGCGCTATTTTATCGTTATATTTGCTACCATCTTTGTTATTTGCATTCTAATGGTAAACTAAAAAGTAAAAAGAAGTAAAATATTAAGTATTAAGGGGTTAAATATTAAGTTTTAAAGGGTAAAATTTTAAGTATTAAAGGGTAAAATATTAAGTATTAAAGGGTAAAAAATTAAGTATTTAAGGCTGGGCCTAATATTTTAAGTAATAAAATGAAAATAATGATTAAAGGTTAAATATAGGGTAAAACATTATATTTAAGAGTAAAATGTTAAGTATTAAATATCAAGTATTAAAGGCTAAAAAATTATGTATTTAGGGTAAAATAATCACGTATTAAAGGGTAAAATATTAAGTAGTTAAGGAGAAAATATTAAAATATTTAGATTTTAAGCAATGAAAATTCAATATGCTCGCCCATTTTCCACAGTCCTTTTCTTAGTACTCTCTTTAATGGGAATATAGATGCGCATAAGAATGATGCGACTAAAATCTTAAAGGCCATTCATTACACATATATATTTGATAAACGGAACTAAAATGTATCAGAATTGATTTTTATAATAGATTATCATTTTAATTGTCCTGGGAATTCTGAAAACCACAACGAAAAAGAGTAAATAAAAATAAAGCTGATAAACAGATACAGAAACAGCTATTTTACTGCTTTAAAATTGCAATGAGATGTCCTGTTTCCTATTTTTCGTTTTTATGAATAATTATGTTGCATAATGTATATTACATTATTTAAATAAAGCCGGGAAAGGTCTATATAAACCATGAGTATTGATAGTTGTCTAAAAAGAAAAAAACTCAACAAAAAAAGTTTACTCATATCTTTGAAAATCTGGATATAGACCTTTTGGTATTTGAATATCTGTTTAACTGCAAATAACTGCTGCTAATGAATAAATGTGAAAAACGCGCCGCCATGGCGGAGGTGTGCTTTCACGTGAGTGCTCTTTAGTAGGCCTATACGTTATATATATATATATATATATATATATATATATATATATATATATATATATATATATATATAATGTTGAGACAAAGAAACTTGTCAGCGGCAAAGGAACGTATACAAGCTCCAGTAAATGATCGCAGGTGGCCGTGAAACTGGTATGCCCGCAAGTGATAACGTGCTTATATCAGCGGTCTAGTATATCGAGCATGTATATTTATAGGTGCTACGGCCAAGCTGGTATAAATTTCATTCGCTGGAGACAGTTTGGATACATGCAGCCAGGTTTAACAGTCCTGGAAATAAACAGCAAAACACTGATCATCACTGCTTCGAGAAAAAAAAAACAGTGCTGGTAAGCAAGCTGTTCACAGTAGCACCTCAATAGTAACGGAACGACGAAAATCGATTGCAATAACCATTAGACAGCTGGACAGAATTAGGCATCTAGAACACCGGCCCGTAATGGCTTTTATTAATATAAGAAGCAAGGCTTGGCATATTATGGCATACGTGATTTTTGCAGGGCTGTATAAGCAGGGCTGTTAGCACGGGACATTCATGAGGTCCGCAGCATGGTGCTATGTTGATAACCGTCTACGTGTGACCTTGCCATGGCCCGAGGTCACGTTATACCGCCTTGGGTTCGTTCACTGTCGTCTCACGTTAAGGAACAAGCTTGAATGATATTTTACCAGTTTCGTCCTCGATATTCGCCGAACCGATATGTACAGTGAGTACACAAGGGTCAGAGTGCGTGAAATATGCACATATATACACGAACCGTAAATATACTTATGGACTGACACCTGTTGCTGACGACAGCAAGCCAAGCACTTTCGCATTGTCTGCAGAAACATGGCTGGCTGCGACCTTTGACCTATCGTCTGCAAGGACGCCGCAACGTGATTGGCCCCTCTGGCGACGCCGGTAAGGTGTAAGGATCTATCATAGCTGTCACATAGAGAGGCTTAGCATGATTACATTGGTGGTGTTAACGTTACTGAGAAAGCAAGAAAACCCTAAGGCCTACAGCTAATACTTACAAGCAGTCACAGAATGGATTGACGCTATATGCTTACGGTCACATGAAAAGCAATGATTAAGTTTGCTTCGAGATATCCGAGTCTTATGCATACTGATTAACTGCTTCCTCAGGCTTGCCTTCTTCAGTTTAGTGCTCATCTGAAAACTCATTACCCGGACCATGCAGTAATAGTGACACTGATCAATTAGAAATTAATGAAGCGTAGATTTTTGAAGGAATCTGTACTCACTGGCTTGTGAATATACAGACCATTCATTTTACAAACACATTCTTGATTTGACATTTAAGAGGCACACCGGAAGGAGTTTTTCCTGAAAGGTAAGTTTAAATTTTCCTTCTAGTATGAACTGGTCACATGAAAGAGGTATGCAAGGGTTCCTTGTGTACATAATGCCGGAATTCGGATGCGTGTTAAGAGATTTCATATTATATTTACCATGTACCTGCACGACCTATTTCGCTTCTGGATGCCATGCGGAACCGTCAAAAAAATAGCAATCGTGTAGAAATGCCGGATACGCTTTTCGGATTTGCATTCGGTATACATAGGAAATCTTTGCTTAATTCAATTTTTATTAAGAAGTCTTTATCCAGGGTGACTTGTGCAGACTGCATGTGACCGATCACCAACTTCCATAAGACCCTTTTATAAAAGCAAATATAGTATTATAAGAATAAGTGGTAAAATGGGTTCTCCGATTCAGCGGACATTCTAATAGGACGACAGGGCTACTTTCAGTCGAAATACTAGTCATGTCGAACACTTCACTGCAACGCCCGTCCATACTCTTTCATGCATCCTGTAATCTTGAATTATATTACATCAATTAAGAATTAACACAATAGAAAACATATGATCGTTCAAACCGATGCGTAAATTCCGCGTAAAAACCGTGTTTTATTTAGCCAAGAACATTTCCTGCGTCTCGTTATACTTAGCTGTCAATCACAGATTTGTATGGGACTTTTATCTGAGAAATCAGTACGTAAGGCGATTTTTTTATTCTTTTTTTTTTATGTTTCGATATAAAATGTCATATGATCAGGGAAAAGCATGATAATTACCAGAATTGTGTGGTGGACTACGTACTTGAGGTCCAGCTTCAATGTCGATTTCAAGATCTCCTACTGTTTGCATTCTTTATTCCATGGTATACATCGATTGTTTGACACCGCGAGCCTTGGATGTCTGTTCGTATTGCACTTAACTCAATGAACAATTCTTTTCTTAAGGGTCTGGCTCACTCACCACCTGGCCTGGCTGCTATCAGACTATCAATCAGTTCAGACATTTACTATATATTTACAACTGCTGACTTTTTCTACATTTCAGTAGAAATTGTCCCCGTAAACTTCGTTTATCAACTAGAAATGTGCATTCCAAGGAATGCAAGCCTCCGCCACACTGAAATCAAAAATGTGTACGGGAACACATTTAGCGTGTTCCCGGAACTCAAACACATCAAATTTTGCTGTGTATGAGGCATTAAATGTGTTTCGTTTAGTCAGAACACACTCACTGTGTTACCAAACGCATTATTCCGCTCAAACACATCTGTTTTCCAAAATGTGTTTGGAAATGTGTTTGGGAACACATCTACTGTGTTTGAGTATGTGTTTCAAAACACATGTAATGTGTATGCGCCTTTCCCCGAGAGGGAGTTGGTTGTCACGTGATACATAACCGCCAAATTCAAAAACAGTCTTTTCTTTGTTCGGGTGGCCCATCATCTCAGCAGACATAACTGGCAGAGTACATGCTGCAAGGTCTGAGGTAAGTTAAGAATGTATTGTTTTGTTCAAAATCGGCTATATGTGGAATGTCTTAATTATATGTACAGTCAGTAAGAGCACTGAGTGTTAATTATCCAGATTTAGATGATGATGCCTGCATTGCATGCCTGCCTGACTGCGACATTGCCCCTAAAATAATATGTATACAGTCATGCAGTTTACAAGGAATGTGCAAGGAGATTTATATTATACATGTATATAACATATTTTTGTCGTACTTAACAACTTAACATTACCAAAGACGTTATTATTATATAATTCCAACTGTTCACTGTATATATGCATGTGTACGCATGCAGGGCCATGCACAAAGTTCATGAAGCTTCGCTCAGTACAGGGCACATGTAACAACTGCTGATAAGACAGCAGGCAGCTTGTTGTAGAACAGGGTCAGGTTTGTAACCCTATAAGGTTGTCACAGTCGCAGCGTGCTTTTATACAGCCACACTCTTGTTATGTTGGTGACTAAGCTACATATATGCCCCCCCCCCCCCTCCCCACCCGAGTAGTGAATGCTAATATACAACTGCACAATGTTTCATGCCTGTTTGTTTTTTTTTAATTTCTTATACGTTCGTTTTCTTATTTTATAGGACTTAAGCCCACCCAAGTCTTTATGCTCTTCAAGAAGAGGAGCGAAATGAGGCTGTCTCAAGACTGCTGGTGATCCAATTAAGAGAGCTAAATCATAGATGAATGCACAATTACTCCAGACTCATTGAACTTATATTTACCATATATTATGACATTTCGGCAACTTGCACTCTACATATATACCCCATTTCTGTATATTACAGTATGTGCATCACTTGGTTTAGTTATAATCTGGGGTGTTTTTCTCAGATTCTTGGCCTGCATACTACAGAAAAACATCATTAGAGACCTGTGTCTCTGTATTCAATGAGGACAAGGACTATAATATATTTTTTTCATAAACTGAATAAATATACGGTGAAAATATTATGATAAATGGTTCAAATTTGTGTAACTGCTTTTGTTATTTGTTTTCTGTGTTACAGGTGAATATACAGCTGAATTATATGGATTAGATACTTTTATTCCTTACTTATTCCAGTCTCAAGACCAGGCAAGCTACATGTATTTGGAACTTTTGCAGAACACATTTTAGCACATTCAGAACACATCAAATGCGTTTCAGAACACATTTATATTATCATACACATTTACTGTGTTTCCGTACACATTTAATGCCTCGTCCCAGATACAACTCTCTAACACATCTCTATGTGTTTCCAAACACATGTGTGTGTTCCGAAACACGTCTATGTGTGTTCCGAAACACATTTATATGTGTTCCCAAACACATTTATGATGTGTTACAAAACACATTAAATTTATCATACACATTAATGTGTTTCTGTACACATTTTAATGCCTCATCTCAGATACAAGTCTCGTACACATTTAAATGTGTTCCCAAACACATTTTTGGTTTTCAGTGCATGTTTGGGGTCACTATTGTGGGATACTCTCCAACCCGTTTTTGCATCCTCTTATTCGGCCCATATTCCCAGTTTCAAGTGTGCATAAGTGATTGTACATTTGTGATTATTCATTGATAAGGCTCCCGAATCCGGAGAATATGCTGGATCCACAGCTAAATCTAATCGATTCTTCCTTTGTCCGTTCCCGAAATGCGCTGAAAAGTTAATGCGATTCTGTAAATGATTGCCTGAGTATGTTTGAACAAAACACACGCACAAACACACCATCACACAAAGACACACAAACGGGAATGAACGCGGCATACCCTCCCGGTGGAGGCAATTAAAACCCTAACCATTTGTTTTATTTTGCAGAAATTCTATGTACACCTTGGGAAAAATTTACTTTTCAAGAAGGAATAGTCTTAAGATGTAGCAATGTAACTTGTACCATGGAAAATAAGGAAAAGTCGAATTATAACCAATATTATATACAATTACAAAATACGCCCATTTCGCGTTTGACGCAGTGCCTGAGAACCATAAATTATAACCTTTTTTTTTGAAGAATCTCTTTTTTCCCATATGGTTTAGGTGTTTGTTGAAAACATATGTTACGTATTTCTGTAGATTATTTTAAGCGACACAACTTTGTAAGCGATGTGGCCTTAATAAATAATAATGAAAATATTAATTTTCAGTAGATTTAGAGAATTCATGTCATACGCGAGGAGTTTAAAAAAGATTGCTTATTTTACAAATTACTAAGAGAGTTCTTATGCCGGCCTCCCGAAGTGCTATATCATGAATTTTGAACAGACACGCATGTGATGTGGCTAAAAGTACGACTGGAATCACACAGGAATCAAACCATTCCAGATAACTGGCTGTCAGAGTGCCTAGGGCCGAAGGGCGGGTTATAAAAACCCATCTGAGGATGCAAATATTTTCGTCATTTTTGACAACGCCTCATGGCCTACAGGTACACTGTCAATAGACATAAACCGGACAAATCGTTAGCATTTTTAGTGAAACTTCTATCAACACCAGACATGAGCGAGAAAAGTCCCTTTTTTAATCAGCATATTTGTAAACCCCTCCGCATGTTTGTTGAATATCTGACCGCATGAATACAAGCCTGAATCGCCGAAGAATGACACTGAATGGGTCCAGTACATCGATAAATTCATATCTAAAAAAATACATGTATATATATATATATATATATATATATATATATATATAATTGAGTTATGAGTTCGATGAGTTCGTAGCCGCATTATAACTCTCAATTTATTAGGTCGTTTGGCCCGAACACATCAAACAATATTTGCGCAGTGCGGATACTCGCAGAAGAAACACGGTGGATGATCGTTCTTGGCAGTACACATGTATTTAAATTGACCGATGTAATTCATGTTTCATAAGGATATCTATTACATTACAATTCTAGAAGGAATTATTTTTCACGGAATGACCACCAGGGGGCGCTGATGAGCGGGGGGTATATATGTAGATGAAAAACGGATTCAAAGCATCTAATATTTTGTACAAAACAAGATAGGCCAATCATGCATTAAAAATTTCCTTCGTAGGTTATAATAACCGGCTGTGAGGTGTTTACAGTGCACATAATGATGCATATATATAATCTATGTTTTCTATATAAACTGCATATATCATCTTTCAGAGCAATCTCATAATACATTGGAACAAATTTCGCGAAAAAAAATATATCCTGTTTGTATATCGTAATCGATACTATGCAATATTTTTAACATAATGACTCAAAAGTTAACTGTAATTTAACCTTCTGAGAAATTAGTCGTCCTTGCCATTCAAAGGCGATTCTACCATTGAGTGATATAATTCAGTTACAAATGCGTGTAATATTTCAGCAATAATTAGCGCTGTGGAGCTATGGTTATCTTCGCCAAACGCACTGCAGTAATTAACAAGACGTGTCGTGAAGAAAATGTTCTTGCTTAATGGCCGTAATTACTCCCTGATGCCCGGTCGGGTCGTAACGCTCCTAAATTACTTCTCTAATGCTGTTTTGACATTTCTAGGCCTTTAACCGAGCAGGTCCAGCACTGAGATTCAATGATTCCTCCCGTGCTGTTTCGACGTATCATCTTAACGCGTTTTTCATCATCTAATCAGCTAATAACCTCAGATAAATAGTTTCACAATGTTTTATGTTTAAATTGTAATACATAATTGGGCAGGGTAGTTAAAAGATGTTGGCGGAGGCAAGGCGAGGCTTGATTCTTAATTAATATGGTGGTACGAGACTTGAGTAGTCATGGACTGTAATTAAATTAAAATATCTGTTAATGTTTGAAGGAGCGATTACATGTATATTTAAGAGAATATTATGCAAACCATGCTGAATTAATCATTGTCATCACTTACACATTAGATGCTGTTAATCATGCTGTAAGCCTTATTTCTCGTATATATATATATTTTTTCAGTTTTGCCAGATTAAACTGTAAAAGATTTAGTGAATACGGTTTCAGTTAAATCATCACTGCTGATATGGTAACAGACCTTGCTCTTACTGTGTGGATGATAGCGTGGTCATCACCGGAACCTTAACCAGAACGTTGGAAGATACGGCTCTATAATGGCTGCAAAACTAGCGTCATTTCGCCCATCAGGCGTCTAACAAGAAAGTCTACGACCGGCATACACTAGCGTCAGAGTGCCCTTACATACATCAACGAAGACCTTACTGTTTGCTCTGTTATAAGGTAAATATTTTCAAGGTCGATCCCCCCCCCCCCCCCGCTTTCAACCAATAACCTTTTTAGACAATTTTTATGCATGACACCCGTTGACCCCTTCCTGAAAAAAATCCTGGATCCGCGCCTGTTTTCGTCATTTTTGACAATGCTTATTGGCTCAGTTAGGCTTACCAGCCCAATATAAATGCCTACCGAGTCGTTTATTTGTCACAGTCAATGTGTAAAATCAGTCAATTTGTAAATTGCTTGAAATTTTCAGTCAATTCAGTTAAACACTTTATAAAATGTCTGAAATTTTGAGGCATTTTACATTTTGACTGAAAAAAATCAGAAAATATTTGACACATTGACTGAATCGCTATGGAATAGTCTCTTGTTTCACACAGTTAATCATCGTGAAACAGATATTGTCATTTAGTGTAACCAGCTACTCTAAGTAGACTTTATGCTTGTTTCTTCTTTCAAGGCTATTTATGACGAATACTGATCACATAATAAGACTAAAAAATACCGACCAGTGAGGCGTAACCAGTTAAAATACGCAGACTATTATAACAATGAAATGTGCATACTACATTTTACAACTCGTATAGCTATATATCTTTACTTATGTAAGAATGAGAATATAGTGAAATGGGAGCTTTTTATTAAGTAAACGTTAAAAAAAACATTAAAATATGCAATAACACGTGACATGAATGATGTAGATTGTAGGATGTTAAAGGATAACCACAGTTACATATTTGGTAATATCAAAGACATGATTAAGATAAATGCTTAAGTTAGTTCCAAAGGGTAGGGTTTAATCACAATTATACCAACTATATTTGTTACTTTTGATGGGTTTGCCCTCCACATTCTTTGATTGGAGCCAAACTGTGATGACTGAAAGTTTCGAGCTGTCAGCAGTTAATAAGACAGGACAGAAGCGCTATTTGGTGGGGAGTGGGACCTTAGGGGACATACTTCATTACACCCTCCCCCTCATATTGACAAAAAACGAATGACATTTTGACATACAATTAGAGTTATTTACATAAAAATATTTACCCGTTTCCTCAAATATTAAAAGAGAGTAATCTTTCAAAAAAGCTAATCACTAACTTTACACAGTGACTGATTATATGGCATGATTCATTCTTTTCCGTGGCATTGTGCATGGGACCTAATTATTCAGGGTTGGCCGGTAAGAAACGCCACCGGCTATAACCGCTGGCTAAAGCCGGCCCGATTAATTCTTCGAAACTGGCCAATACTGGCTATCACTGGCCAATACTCTTCATTTTAATAATTAAAAATGCTCAAAGCCAAATAAACAACAACAGCATTATTTCTAAATTGTTTTATTGTAATGCAAGCTTGTTCATTATACATTGTCCCAGGAAATACTAAAATAATTTATTTAAAATGACACATGGTCAAGGATAATGATACAAATATAATAAATATTATACCAGTTTTCGCAAGGTAGTACTGAGACTATAGAGGGAAACCAAGTTATACTTTGAGACGTTATTTGCATGCTTATTTAATTATAAAGAATTACAGTTGGTATAAATTTTTGAATTGTCAAATGACATGAGTTAAAGGGAAAATGTCACAAATTAGTGGCCACACTGTGCAAGTCTCACGAAACGGCCTCTTCACTCCCCCTCAGGGCCCAGTTGCAGGCCACAAACTTGGCATTCTTCTGTAGACAGTCTGTTCATGGGTTTGTTTTGTATGTGACTGAAGTTTGAAAAAAATATGCCCTATAGATGCCGAAATGGCAGACATGCACTAGAGTTGTGTTGTTACATAAATCCTAGTTTAATGTTTTGAGTTCATTATGCACTTCCACCACATTGCTTGGTTAAATCTTCTCTTAACTTTGTACTTGTGGGCTTCAAGCTCCGGTTCACAAAACAGGTCAAGCCACACCTCACAAACATCAGCAATTGTTGCACTGTCAGACTTAAATTTGTCGAGCGCAATTGCAATTGGCCTTAAGGCCAACATTATGTATTGGTTCAAGTTTCTGGATTCTCTCATCAATAGCATCTTCATTCTGGGCTTTGAGCAGAAGAAAAAAGGCCAGTTTTCCTTAATTAATGCAAGTCAGTATTTTAAAACAAACAATAATTACCAGGGGGCCATACAGTGGATCCAGTTGTGTTCAGGATCATCTAAAGACTAATCAAATTTGGTCACATAACTGTTTCCCTTCCACCTGTCCATCTACTAACCCCATGGTTCAATGCACTAGGTAGCCTTCATGTATCTTATATCACAGACACTACAGTAATTTTAAAAAGTGTGCAGTATGAATAGTTTGTCAGATAAACAATATATTACTGCGACTACTTAAAAGCCTGAGTAATAAAGTATATTGTATGAATGATTTGTCAGATGAAGCAGTACATATATTGCAAGGTATTGACCAGTATTAGCCAGTATTAGCCAGTATTAACCGGATAAAACCAGCTATAGCCACCGGTCCGGTCAATACGAGTAAAAGCCGGCTTTTGGCCTATCCTGCAACTATTAAAGCACTAATTAAATGATCCAAACAGATTTCGGGAATTTAAACAATAACTTTTTTTCGAAAATTACCAGCTGCGGATCCAATTTTGTGTGTGTGTGTGGGGGGGGGGATGGTTTCTTTTGGGACGTTTGCTGCCCAAAGTATTTTTATAGGTCAAATTATTGAATATATTGTAAATTTCTGAAGCGAGAATATTCTTAGTTTTATCATTGCTTAAAAATGCTGAAATGTTTGAAGGATTTGTGACAATGTTCCCGCATCGAGTTAGGGGGTCATCCCCTCCATACCCGTTCCCAAAGTGCAAAAGGTAATAGTGCACCTAAGATAATATAATATTTAAATCTCATATGATTACAAAATATTTCTGCTAGAACTAGAATTAAGTCAGGTGGACGCCTTGGATCAAATAAATTATTACTTTATACAATGATATGATGTAAAATGCATTTATGTGTTTAAGTAAGGTATATAAAATAAACGAAATATCATTTAAATCTTTGTTACCATATAACTATAGTATTTCATTGTTTTACATTTCAGTCATCGTGTCAGATAAACTGACTAATTTTGCAACCAATTTGTAAAATGCCTAAAAATTTTAGTCATTTAAATAAGTGCCTGAATGAATCGGGCAATTTGTAAATTGACTGAAAATTTCAGGCAATTTACAAATTGACTGATTTTACAAATGCATTGACTGTAACATATTCACGGTTTCCACCACGCGCTCTCCGTACATAAATCCTTGCCTTTCGACAGTCGAAAACACTCATGGAAACTGTCATTTTACGTAAAGCTTAAAGCGACGATGTCGTTAGTTATATTTCGCAGTTACGGGTATACCAGTAGTGTAGCAGATACGAAGATAAGAGATCCATGCTCGCATGAGGCATTAGTTAGCCCGCACAGAGCGCGCATACCCCGAAAAACTGTTCAATTAAATATGCAGAAACCGAGAGGTCTTGAAGACTGTCTGACAAAAATTATGAAACTGACCTCAAAACATCAACTCATTGAATAAATATATTTTCACTTGGGCCATGCATGGTTGATACTTCAACAAACTTTCTCTAAACAAAAAGAAGGAAAGATAGAACAGTTTTCAAAGGACTTTGCTTAGAAAAAGTTGGACTTCAAGGCCTCAGACTTTGGCCGTATCCGCACTTAGTTCGCATCTAAATCGGGTTACACTAAATCGGTTAAATTTAGTCTCGAAGTGGTACGCTTTCCGTCCGCACTGTAGTTCGCTTTGCAAATGCTTTAATCAATCTATTCAATAAAACGATGTTTTCACTGTCATCACTTGGTTGTTAACTGTGCTGCAACTTCGTACTTTTAACATCAACCAGAGCGTTCATCGGTACCAAACAGGTGACAATTGCTATCAATGATTTTTTGAAAGGTGTATGTGTGTAAGATAAAAAAAATGCCTGATAGCAGTATAAAAGTGGTAGCTTTCTGTAAAATATCAGCCTGTTTTGAATAGTACTTGCACCGAAATTGCAATTTTGCTAGACACAGTTATATAAAAATATTATATAGTTATAACATTTTATGTAATGCCTGTTTTAAAACAAGTTTGATGTCAGTTGATAGTAGACATTTATAGCTTTCATCTGGTGTGTCATTCATGTATATATAGCTTTCCAAATTCTAAAGATATGATTACTTTTCTTCACCCTGTATCATAGGAATTTTTATAATTATAGCTAATTTATTAAAAAAAACACAAGGCGTACTTCTGATAAGATCAAACGTGACCAGTTCGGTTTTATAAAGTCGTTAATAAAGTCTGAAGTCTTTTAGCTGAAAAAAAAACATGTCTGGCACCCAAGTACAATTTGTGGATTTGGGCCTGGTCAGAGAAAGGTGTTATTCCGTTCTTCAGTTAGCCGGTATATGTCTCATTGCCACCAACTGTCTGTCGAAAACATTGAGTACTTTTGTGTCGCATACCCACGCACTTTTTTAATTCTGATTGGTAAATCCTCCAAATTATTCGACGTGGCTGCTTTCGGGGGCCGATGTATAGACTAAAACTCGGATGTCGCAAGCCGAATGTCACACATGACATGTATGCAGGCACGGGTACTCGGCTAGTTGTGTGAATATATGTTTTTTGCATGTCTCCGGTTGAAAAAAAGGGCGAAAAGTCATTTTATGCAGTATATTTTTATTTGTATGTTTTTGTTATATTGGTGCCTAAGTCACTTGTGATATCGTACAAACTAGGCCGCCGTATCTGCACTTCTGGCCAAATTCGATTTCTTACACGAAATATATAAAAGCATTCGGCTGAGATAGGGCTATGTTGTCTGCTGATATATTTCCATGTAAATATTCTAAATTAACATATAAAATGAAGGCAAGAGCAGTAAATGTACCTACAACATGTTGCTTGGGTGGCACCATAAATAAATGATAGATATTGCAGTTTGCCTTTGTGTCTGGACTAATTGTGAGGCAGCTGTAAGTTATTCATTCTAAGTTGCCTATGTTTTATACTGTTAACATTTGTGACAGAAGAAATTTCTAAATAAATTTTATTTTCTATAACCGAAACCAGATGTTTATTTGAATCGTGGGGCAAACAGTGTTTTAACGAGAATATATACCACTGTGCTATTAAGCCAGTAAGTGCAATAACTCATCCTGTTCCGGTTTTATGTTTTACAAAAGTCCAGTAAATGCTAGTGATAAGCCCAAATAAATAAAATCAGTTGTTGAAATTGAACAAATCTAATTTAATTCTAACCTGCTTTGACTCAGGAGTTCAGGGATTATTTTTCAAACAAGACCCTAGCAGTCCAGTGTCAACCAACTTTACCGGATTGGAAGACATACATGGTTCGCCTTGGGCCATGTACTTGCACCAAAGAGTGCCATTAAGATCATTTTGTTTTTATCTTTAAAATGCAATTTTTCACTGAACTGTCAAAACACCATTTGTCCCTGGTTTGAGGGAGATCATGTTAATCACTGGCTGTTCTACTGACCGAACAAATATAATATCAATGGGGTTTATGGTTTTGCCATCTCTCGCTTAGTAGGATATAATTGTAACTGTTAGATCACAAAATGTAGATACATATTCTAAAACAGTTTTTTTTGTATTATTTTTTTATTTAAACATTTCAGTATAAACACACATGATAATAAACATGAAAGTAACTGATTTGTCATTCTCCTGGTGATTTCTATTTTAATTCCTTGCAAGTGCTAACTTTCTTATCACTTGATTTTGCAAGGTAGCCAGGCTTGAAATAACTATAAGATATAATAGACTTATAAAATCCCCGGTGATAATCCAAAATAATAATGAAGAAATGATTTTCATATTCCACTCTGTGTTATCTTTACAACCATGCAAAACAGAACTCATCAGATTTGATGTTCTTCTGTCAGTAAGCGATTGCATATTTATATGATTATGAACTTATAAACTGATATTGTTTATTTTCCTTTAAACTAACATTGAACATTACTTAGTTTTATTTTGGAATATGGAAGTTTAAAATACACAAGGAGCTAGTTGTGAAATAATGTAACAAACAATTCTGTAAAGAGTCTTTATCACACAGCGAACATTCACGCTGAATATAAGTACATGTTCAAAGTACATGTGTACATAAGTAAACATATTCTATATCTTAAATACATAATTACCTGTTACCTCTTCTGTTGATTTAAAATGTTTAACTTTACTAAGTGCACCGCTGGTCATAATGCTCAGCTGAATCTATATTGGTCAGTGATCTAATTCTTATCGACTAAGGAGAGTTTAAGAGAACCTGTATACACAACGTTTGAACATCCCAGGACTAGCGATTACGAATTGTGCCTTGATATATATATATATCACACTGATAATTGCAGTCTGTTATTCACAAAAAGAAAAAAAGTCTTACTTTTTTGCATTGCTCATAATCGAGAATAATGATGGAACAATAGAGAGTGAACTAAGAAATACCATTTCAGCTCTAGTCCATTATAATCGGTAAGCTACATATAGATTAAATTTTCTTTCCATTCAGAAAAAATGGAAATGTACCAGTTTTGTTCGCACAAGATATGTAAACATAAATGGTGCCATCAGTAGTTTATATACTCGTAAAAGTCACATGATCAATGTTTGGTAAAGCACATTACAAATCGTAGGTAAAATCAAAAATGAAATACAACAATAAGCGAATATAAGTTTATGCTATCCCTCACATGAAAGCTATCTCTTTTTATTTCCTGACTTGCATAGGAAGAGCTGAAAAAGATCATTTTGACTGAAGTCAACGTAAGTGGCGATACTTAAAACTAACACTGACATACCAGTCATGGGTTCATTATGCTGGTTATTGGTCATAACATTATGAATACAAACACTTGTGATCAGCAAAGTTTAAATATAGTAGAGAGAAATCTTATAATAATTCAGCACACCTCATACTTATTTATCATCTCCAATGAATAAGCCATGGAATGAAATGAGTTATATTGTTTTGGCTTGCACAAGTTAGGACAACCTATAGCTTACAAACAAAATACCAGTCCAGTGATCAATATTACTACAGAACAGTTCCAGCTGTATTCGGTTACCGAAATAACGTTATATCTGTAGATGTATTCCATATATGGAGTATTTTTCTTAAGGGTGAGGCAGAAGCGGGGGGGGGGGGGGTCCTTTCAAGTCGCTACAACTTTTTGATAGGTTTCAGACAAAGTTTTGTGTCCTGGAACCCCCCCCCCCTCCCTTTTTTCGGACCTGGGGACCTTTTTTACAACTTTGCCATCAGTCCTGGGGTGGACCCCTCCATTTTAAATCCTGGATCTGCCCCTGTGAGGGTATAAGAAAGTTTAACTGTAGGTAAACACCTATTGATCATAAATGATACATCATTGAAAAGATTATTTTGCTTGATATAAGTTTGGCATATAAAGTTGTATGAAGTAAATTTATATAACCACTCCTTAGGCGTTTTTCCTAGCGGTGAGTGTAACTATAAGAATGTTTTACTTAAGCAGTATACCCCTAGTGGCCATAAATTGCATGTCATACTGAAGCGTATGGTTAAAGCTATCATTTGAGACCAACTTTGACTAGATAAGTTTTACATATTTAGTAGTATGGGGCTTATAACCACTCTGAAGTCGGTGTCCTTGAGATACATAACATTTGCACGTCATCCGACATAAAACATCCATTTATTCACTGAAAGCTACCACTTTCATACTGCTATCAGGCATTTTTATTACCTACACATGTATACCTATCAAGGACAAATGGTGAAAATTTGTCACCAAAATGGTACCGATGATCCGAATTTTGGGGTATGGCTGAAGTAATATTTGGGGAAGGATTAGGTCAAATGGTAGCTTAACTGGTCACCCACAGACTATAACCAGATTTGCCTGTGCACACTTGGAACCGGTTTACTGTAAACCAGATGTACCGGAAGTGCACAAAATTATAAATACAAGAAAACATGTTCGAGTAAACATTGTAGCGTTGCTCAAGCGTGTTTTTTCTTATATCCTGATATTTACCTAGGTCCAATAAAAGGCTGTGGAGGTGGGGGGGGGGGGGGGGGGGGGGCTCAATTGATCTGCATCTGTTGTATGGACTCAGCTGCAACACTTGAGGTAGCTATCAGTTAGTATTTAAGTACACGGTGATACGCCCTTTAGAGAAATATTAGTAAACTTGAATGGACCGAGTGTATTCATGTGCAGACCTTAAGGCAACTGAAACGTAAATTCTGCACTCATTGTGTCCCTTTGAACCATAGAAACCTTGGGTCCCTATCGGGGAGGTTATATAAATTACGTATCAGGTGAACTTTTGTTTGATTGGATGGTGTTTAATATGTTACCGGTGCTGAACTGTACTAAAAGAATTAGTTGAGTGACTTAAGTTAAAGCCTCAGGCGGTCAAATATTGTCCATGTACGCCTGTTTACATCCCAATGCGCTACCTGATACATCGCCAATTTATCTGTCCGCTGTGACATAACTGTCATGAAAGTTGTTTGTTTGTTCAATAAGGTTCGCGTCGGTTGTACTGTTTGTCCCGAACCCCTTTTCGGATAGGTTTTCTAACAAACAGGGGACTAAGTACATGGTTAGTCACGGTAGCATGATGGTGAATTATAATCAACCTTATGGAAACTGTCGCCAGTCTTGGCAAGGAAGCAACCTCCATATAAATTGGTAGTCGGGTGCAGGTCTGAGTCCAGGCCACTCGAGTCCATGCGCAAGTCCGAGTCCATGAGGTTTGAGTCCAAGTCTACCTGCTTCGAGTGGAACCCGAGTCCAAGTGCCAAGTCCAATACAAATCCATTTTTAAAAGAAATTTTAAATGGAAACCGGAGCTTATCATGTGTATCTGTATGGTAGTTTACGCATGCTTATTGCTTCAATGTTTAATAACATTTAGCTCCCGTTGCTGAACTAAAACTTAGCCTAGAATAGTCTTTATTACGTTAATATTTTGTCATCAGCAGTTCACGCGTGTGTATATGTCTTCATATAGTTAGCTACAGAGCTTGGTCGTATCAGACTCGAGATTGGCTCGTCCTGATTTTTTTAGTCCTTACCTGCCAGTAGGAGTCCACTGTTTTGAACACTCTTGTACAGAAGTGAGCCAACGGTTTCAGTGGAGATTTTTGGCAGGTACCAATTTATTTCAAAGAGAAGACGCTTTTTTCGTGTTATAGTCCGATTCATCCCCTCATGTCCACCTGTTTTTTTGCTATGAAAATTTTTATTTGTTACATTTCAAGGGAAACAATTATAGTGTAGAGGAGAGGATTACAGAACCTAATTTTCAACTAGGTAACTTAATTTCTACCTTTTTCCTTATTTGAGTAACAGAATTTTCTGAAAATATGAGAAATCAGTCTACATTTTACAACATATCAGACCCACTTATGGCGGTCAAGGTCATTGGTCACATGCAAAAACAGCCTCAACTGACAGCTGCTGATTGGATGATCTCATGTACACACTCTAAAAAATATAACCAGCTAAAACAAAGATGTCTACTTTTGGAGGGACACACAATATCTGCCAGATCATGATAAAGAGACTTAAATGTTGTGAAACATGAACAGGGGATTTATTGTAAAATTCTTTACTGCCATATTAGGTTGTCACTTCTCTATTTTGTTTACTTGGAAAATATTGAAAAATATAAACTTTTAAGTAAATCATCTACAAAAAACAGGTGGACAGCAGGTGGTGAAATGGACTATAATTCAACATGCATTATAGTTGATTGGGGACAAAGTGCAATCGGAGTGCGCCTCAGAAATAATCCCAAATGTATTCCTTACAATCTGATAATAAAATGTACAATAAATTAATCATTTGAATAATCAAGTTATAAAATAAATTACATTATCGATTTACAAAACGAATAAAGAATTTTACCTTATTTATAAAAAGAGTTATAACACTCATCAATGCACCAGAGTTTAACAAAACTGAGGCATGAAAAATAGGATAAAAAGAACAATTAATGTTATTCCTGTCAGAGTCATGCAAGGGGATTCTTCCACTGGCACTAGGCTTCTGTGCGTCTTGTCTCTGAATTACACATGACTATAAATTGATTTTACTACCTCATAATAATTTTTATATGAATTATTTTGAAGATTCTCAAAAATAAAATCAAAACAATATTAAAATACGTATAATGTGTAATTGTATAATGTACACCCTTGGTGTTTTGTTAACATTAACAAAGGACTGCAATGGGGTACCTTAAACAAGGTTATTTTTATTTACGGTAACTCCCGCTTTTGCATATCAGTGCCATCTTATGTTCATTTAGTGAAACACATTACGTTTGATTAAGGCATTAAAACTGGCCAGTTCCTTTGTTTATTATTATACATTTGAGTGGATCGCTAAAAGGAATACATAAAGCTTCACTATACGTTGCACTGAAATATGATTAAAGTTAACATTTAATTGAAAAGAACGATATCTTAAACTTCTAAATCGTTCAAAGTTTGAATACTAGATGGCGCTGATAAGCAAGTGCGGTAGTTACCGTAAGTAACAATAATCTTTTTCAAAGGTACCCTAACAGGGTTTACACCTATACATTTTTATTTTCTCTGTAACAGACGAGATAACACACTTAAAACACTACACATATGTGTGTGTGTATATATATATATATATATATATATATATATATATATATATAAACATATACATAGATATATCTATTATACACAGTAAAACCTTGAAATTACGACCGCTAATTGGACTTCGATGAAGTGGTCGCTTTTTTTGGGGTGGTCGTCTGAGCGAGGTCTGAAGAGCAAAATAGAAATGGGACCATGAAAATTTGTCGTTATTTTGAGGCGGTTCCTTGGACATGCAGGTGGTCGTAAAGCAATGTTTTACTGAATATATATATATTCTGGTGATATATATATATATATCTCACCAGAAATGCGCATAATTTAAGGCCGCCTTCGTCGTCTCTGCCATGTGTACAACCACTGACAGATATTTGTTTGGCCAGACTAAGTACACATTATTAATCGCGTGGCTATGCAGGTACAGAGTAAGTTCGGACAGGCCAACTTGTCAATAAATTCTAGAGATTGCATTATATTATCAATAAACTTGATTTATTCTTTACACAGAGCAAAGTATAGCTCGCTCAAGATTTGTCAGTTTCTTTGTTTTTATGTGGAGGTAGCCGCTTCCATTTTTTAATGCTGACTTATCTGATCTTGACTTATCTAAGATTTGTCAGTTATATTGCTAGATAGCAGAACTGGATTAAAACCTGAGGTAACTACCTTAAGGTGGTGAATTTTCTCTAACGATCCCCGAGAGGAGCTTAAGTTTTCACCAGAGACTGTTAGTTTGCCGGTAAGTTTGTTTGTCTGTTAGCAAGATTACGCAAAAAAAACATGTATTAAGGAATGGCTAATATTTACGACACAGATTCTCAAAGAGCAGTACATTATGAGTGCCTTTAAACAACATCACTTGGAACTCCTCGGCCGAATTCGAAGGTGAGGCGACGAGTTCCGAGTGTGATGTCATTAGATAATGTATAGGCACTTCCACAGGCTCACTCAAGAGCGCCACCATGTGTCTGTTTATAGGAGGCTATTCGTTTAAGATGTGTTGCCAGTGCCATCTGGTGTGAGTAATTTCTTAATATTCTTATCGTGATTACGTCATAATAGTGATGACGTCATAATCCTGTATGTGGCTCTTGTTTCACAAATAAATATCATATATCTCATGTTTTTTGTCAGTCCTGACATTCTGAGCTTTTTTCCAGCGGCTGAATATAACATCCAACATAGCCGCACCTGAAACGTAAATGTTATAACATATAAAATTATTATGTACACCAATTCAGTTGTATGTTTTGAAGTGAAACGGACATTAAAAAAGTACGCGAGAATATTGGCAAATACTCCTTGCAGACAAATCTGCCGTGAGTATTGGCTGTTTAATTTGCGGGTGTCTCATATCAAAATCGGTGAAAGCGTAGCCATAAAAATGATAGAAGAAGATGGCCTGACTGGCCGTATCGGCTGTAGTTCATACGGTTGTGGCCCGACAACTGTCCGATGATAATCACCTGCTCAGATGCTTGCATTTACACAAGCTATTTAAATGATTGATTAAATGTTCCCCATAATATTTTGCAGAAAAACTGATCTTTATGGAAGGAAATGAAAATAATTAATAAATAACTGAGTGAATGTTACGGGTAATCTGGATTCCAAAGCGGCTTCTTACTGTTAGGCCAAAAAAAATAAGGTTCGGTTTTCAGGCACTTTTTTTTCAGAAATCGATGCGGGCGGGCGGTTTATTTTTATTTTTAATTTTTTGTATGTTTCGTTAAATGATAAGGGAAAAGCATGATAATAACTGATATATTTTGCTTAAAAAGTAAAAGCAATACATAAATAAATAGGAAAGTTGATCAAAATTGTATGATTTTATCATCTTGAAAGAAATGTCCGAGCAGCTGGAGCTCAAAATTGGTAAGTATTTATTGAAAATCAAAATAAAAAATATATGATGCGGGGGTTTAGAATTGACGCGGGCGGTGCCTGAGAACCATACCTTTTATTATTATAATTTTATTTTATTTTATTTATTTATTTTTTTTTGCCTTAGTTCGCCATTTTAAAAAATCATGATAGTATTTTTACGACCTTGAAAGTGTTTGCGAAAGAAAATAAAAAAAAATCTGTGGAATAACCCCTGCATATATAGTATGGCTGCCTGTGGTAAAAACAAAGTTGAGTCAGTGATGCTTTGACCTGTCAACTGAGTTGATAGTTTTTGTCCACTGGGTTTGTTTATGAAGAAAAAAATGTCAATACGAAAGAAGGAACGTGAACGAGGTTTAGACAGTGGGCGGTGGACAAGGAATCTGGGCACGCCGATCTTGGATGTCAAACTGTAAAAATGTCACCTTTAATATGAAATATGTGGGTACTCTTCTATGTCTTTTAATTGTATACCACTATTCCAAAATTTATTTATGTATTTACTTATTACATTTCCAGGGTAGCTGTTATCAGAGTTAACATCTAAAGAAATATCTTCTGAGGTATTCCCCCCCTCCCCCCCCCCCAAAAAAAAAAAAATTTTCGATCGGATATAATAAAAAAATGTATGAAAGCCCTAGAAGTAGCATGTGTTAGGATGAAAACACATGGGGTTTCGGTTAATTCCGAATAGTTTCAAGGCTTTAATTTCACGCTTTGAAGATTTCACACAAACAATCATTTTAAGATGAAAACACTTTACAAAAACATGTTTACATATTTACGGCTTTGCACTCAAGCAACTATAACATTGCATATAAACAGCCATCAAGAGAAAAACAAGGTTATCTTCTATTTTCTTTTCCACTAGACCTGTTTATGCCTCCCCCCATAGGAAGAGGATGATTAAAGGGGTTTAATGAGTTCTTTCTATATCCATGCATTTTTGGGTTTAAAAAAAGACCTACATAGGTCCTCCGACTGCAAATCCAGCGATTTCATTTTTTTATGCCCCCGCAAAAAGGGGCCGGGGCATATAGTTTTACCTATGTCTGTAATTCCGTCATTCCGTCATTCCGAAATAAAGCAGTTGTATAGACTTTTTTTCGCAATGCTTGCAGATATTGGCCTGATTTCCGATGTGTGGGCAGATAATGACCAGTTACAGATCAAGTTCGCGTTTCGTCCCAATTGACTTACTTTTGACCGTTTTACAGCTCCTGAACATGGAAAATTTCATGAAAAATAGAAATTTTCATGACAAATGCACATGTCAGGACTGTTTTCGCAATGCCTGCAGATACTGGCTTAATTTTTTTGTGTTTTGCTTGATGATGACCCGTCACAGATCGAGTTTGCATTTTATCCTGACTGACCTACTTTTGACCATATGACAGCTTATGAACTTTAACAAAATTACAAAATTAACAAGTATTTCTAATTTGGCTCCGGACGGGGTCATTCGTGTCGTTCTGACACATCTAGTTTCATTTTAATCTCAAAGATTGCTGATTTTTAAGAGCTTAAATGTGGGTACAGTGTAAGTTCTTTATCACAGGTTTGCACCTGACATTTATTTTTTACCTTGATCTGTTTCCCAAGATCGTAAACAGGTGCTCTATTGTGTGACACGGGCGTAACTCGTGTTGTTGTTACATTTTCTTTAAAGGGGCCCAATCACCTATAAAGCTTATTGAATTAACATGAAAAATATCTTCTTCCCTTTTGAATAAATTGGTAACTGCCAAAATATTGCCCTGAAACCGTTTGCTTACTCCGGTAAACAAGTGTTAAAAACAGTGGACCGGGCGCTATCACAGATGTAAACATAAACATAGCACATGTATTGCCAGACTACAACATGTGTCAATCTGAAGATTCCCTGACTTACTTGGCCAAAAAATGTAATACATGTCCCTGCTGGCTGAAACATCACGTGTAGCGGCTCCCAATCGGACCTCTGGTCATGTGGGATTGTTTTGGTAAACAAACACGTGGACAGTGTTTACCAACACGAAGAGCCATAACAAGGTGCGAAACCGCACTATGCGAGGTACTGAGCCTATGTGCTGGGATGTTTTTTCTGGTAAATTTTTATATGAAGCAAAACTGAACTGATAGTGAGGAAGAGTAGGCATTTTATTGCTCCTGATTATGTCCCTTTAATCCGTACTGGTTGAACTCTCGTTGTCATGTGGGCCTTGAGTTTTCACGCCTGGTCATGGGTCACGTGATGAGCCTGGTATGTGTAGATACAAAGCGATGGCTTTCTAGAGAATTCCTGAAACGCGTGTTTACTGTGGAGGAGGGTCCTTATAGATTGTTCGAGATGCGGAAAATTCCCGGCTTACGGTGTGAAGGTATATAAAGGGGCTGTTGTTTAGAACCAGGGGGCAGACAGCAGAGCAGATACCAGCGGACGCAGAAGCGTGTGTCAGATTCTAAGACCTTATGCGACGAATGCGGCAATTATACATTTTCATCTTGAATTTTATACATTTGGACTTCAGTTTACTTTCTGTGTTGTTGCAAGAACATTCCACAGGACTGTCATTCGCCGAGAGTTTACATTTAAAGACTTATCGTGGTGACTGTATTGGTATTCAGGTACTGTACCATTATCTTTCTGTGTGATTTTATTGACTTGTTGCTATAACGCTGTTTTACTGTATAATTGCATTGATTTAGTGTATTGTTAGGGTTGTTTGAGGAATAAATTATAGTTATTTGTTAACAAAAAAACACTGACTTCTTTATTCATTCCCCTAGACATTTCCCGCTGCCTAGTGTTACAGAATCTGATTTTTTTTTATCTCCGTTACAGGATTTGTGTTCTTCACGCATACGTGATCTGTTTATATTAGGTTCCGTAACAACATTCGTAAGCAATTCATATGCGACGCGATTTCTAAACACAAAATTACTCATGCTTATGCTGATTGAAAGGCAGGTATGTTTTATATAGGACCCCTCTCTTAACGAGATTTTGGTGACGTATGCTTGGTTTTTTTTTAGGTAATTCCTGTAAAACTATGTTCTTATAAGGCTTCTATGAATGATGTATGAGATATTTATTTACAAGCTGTTAGTAAACACAGCAACGCTGACAAACGGAAAACCATGTTAGTAGATGGGAAGAAAACATATAACCTAATGTGGTTGGTTGAATATGTGCAGAAGTTTAAGAGGCAATAACATAGTTGTAAAAATGCTTTGCAAAACTCTGTTTCGTCTGCTGCAAGTATATACTTGTTGAATGTATTAGGAATATATTGTCGGGCCACCCACATTGTTATACACACATGGATATAAACAAATTTAAACAACCTTTGTGCGGTGGGTTTGGTATTTTCTGGCATGTTTTTATTAAAAAAAATTCAAGGAACTATCTATAAGGTTAAAGACGTCAGGTATCGGGAAAGGCCCCCTTTAATAATGATTAAACTAAACCGATGGTGACGGACAGTTTTCGATTAATTACATGAGACTTGCCCGCCACCATGAATTTATTTTTTAAGTAGTGTCTGAGAAAAAATATTAGTATGAATATCGATATAGAAATAATCAGTTAGAGTGTCTCTGTCTTTATATTGTAATGTGCGGGATTTTTAATTCTTCCAAACTTTTTGATATAGTTTTTACTACCCATTGACTCACACAATTAAAAATATGATGAATTGCAGTTTATAGGTTACATGCAAATAAGTGTCAAAAAGCCCTGTACATGAGTCTATGGTCAGAGTGTATTTGCCTTTATATTGTAATGTGCGGGATTTTATTCTCCCAAACTGTTTTGTATAGCTTTTACTACTCATGCACTTACACAATTTAAAATATGATGAATTGCAGTTTATGGGTGTCAAAAAGCCATGTACATGAGTCCACGGTCGATCTGGCTGGATTGTTTGGTTGATTTAGCCGTGTATACATGAATTAGTTTTATTTTATTTTGGTTTATTAAACCTAACAGTCACTACATGTACGATGGTTGTAGGCTCTTATGTCAGAGAGCCGAAATGGCGCTAGTTTTTATTGGTCTTGGGGCCATATAGCTTTTATTGACACAACTTGTAATTGTATAAATTTGACAACTTTAAAGCAATTTTGACATGTACCATGAAAATTCCAAGTGTGGAAATTTTGCAGAGATGTTTTCATACTGTTGGCCAAGTCTTACGATGTCTCAGGTTCGGAGTTCAGCCTTTGGACGGGGAGGACACGGAGTCTTACAGGGGTTGATCAGTGTATATCTATTGTTACAAAGACAAATTGCTCAGGGGAAAACATTGGGCCGATCCCGGATTCGAACCTACTGATGGTGGCTCACAAGTCCGGCGTTCCAACCGCTTTTTCTTTTCCTTTCTTTCTTACGCCATTTTCTGCTTGCGCTAGATCTCCAATATGGCTGATTTTAAAAAGCTTAAATTTGGGCACAATATAAATCCTAGGTCGCAGATTGGCACCCTGACCTTGATCTTAATGTCAAGGTTGTTAATGCCATAGACGCACCCCTATTATCGCTCATTTGCGGACCATTTCATTGTTGTATAGATTTGAAAGGTCAGTGAATAATTATCAGTCTAATGAATTATTACCAGTCTGATCAGCTCTGGGATCACCACCTTCGAGACTTCATGTGAATTACTAACATGCACGGACTGCCAGACATGATTCATCGAGGACACTGATACCGGATGATTAATTAACGTTCACCGTGACAGCTCAGGACATGTTCATTGTGACCACTCATTGTATCCTAGTCCTGGTACTCACCATAACTATGACCACTCCGGGGGAGACGTAATGTTTGGTCTGCCGTCCTCAGTCGCCGTCTCCGTGGGATTTTAGTGATTTTTTTATACCACACCGTCCTTTACCCTTTCTCGAACAAGTTTGAAATTGTGAAAGGTTTTCAATGTCAAATCAGCTAAAATTTAGGATTTTTTTTTAATCCATAATTTTTTAAGCACTGCGTATTTTCACTCAAATTTAAAACACTTATCCTTTCAACTAAGACCTCATTTGGGAGGACAAAGGTGTTCTCCGAGTTCTTAAACAAAGCCATTCTGTTTCATATCTCTCTCTCTCTCTCTCTCTCTCTCTCTCTCTCTCTCTGTTCAGTCTTTTTTCGTAAAAACTTATTAATAGGAAAGTAATATGTGTAAATATGGTAAATTTGATTTTAAATTTCATGACCATGTTGACAAACAGAAAAAAATGGTAACTGGAGGTGGTTGACTCCAAATGTTAGTAAGTTGATATCGGCAGGTGTTCTTATTGGGAAAAAAAAAAGAAAAATAAAGGTATGGTTCTCAGGTACCACCTGCGTCAATTTTAACCCACCCCATCAAAAATTTTTATTTTGATTTTTATCGTTCATGCGATAAATAATACAATTTACGCACTGCTTTTACCTGTTTAGCCAAAAATTGTTATTGTCATGCTTTTCTCTGATCATATGATATTTTTATCGAAACATACAAAAAAGGTCAAAAATAAAATACCGCCCGCCCGCACTGATTTCTGAAAAAAAGTGCCTGAGAACCATACCTTTTGTTGGCCTTAGACAAATCAATAATAACCAATGCTTGCGTTTCTCTGAGGAGTGGCCTTAATAGACTGGTTGTCATTTAGGCAGGTTCCATGCACTGTATATGCTACAAAGCCAAGTAATGTAGCTTCAGGAATCAGTTGTGGATTTAGTGTCAAGACCAATAAAACGTACTTGTGTTTGTACATATATTATACATATATTTACCTAACTGCACATTAAGATGATCAAAAGAACAGAAACACTCGTCTCATAATACGGAAAGCAATATCATTAAATCTCGTTAATGCATTGTTATAGCATTGGCCCGGGCTTTTAACTAAGGTCACGTGAATAATTAATACCAGTAATTAGCACCACCGGCAGAGTTAGATAACGAAATATTGAGGGGACAATGTCCCTATAAATCCGGCTACCGTCAAAGCTGCAACGCCGCACGAAATACTGCAGAGAATATTATTAACGCACGCGATATTAATGGCCTCCATGTGTAGTAGAACCATATATAAATCACATTACACCAGCGAGATGGCACCAAGTTCTACACCGATCGACATTAATGCCAAGAAATGCCATGGGCGGAGTGAGGTCGCATCACTCCCCACTACCAGGGCGCTGTTAGTGCGTCAAGAATGGGTAAACTGGTGCATATAGTGGTAGTTAAAATAGAAATAAGTGAAAACAATATAATCTCACTGTCAGGACGTCCCGACCGTTATGATACCAGTTCCAAGTTCTTCCAAGCATTTTTTTTTTCTTCATGTCTGCATAATTTTGTTTGTACGTTTAGTCACTAAAACATCTTATATGGGGATTATTATTTTTTTTGTTGTTGTTGTTTTTCGTAACTGGATTGTTTTTCTTGTTTTAACCAACATTGTTTCAACCGAGTTTTAATATTTTTCAACTGATAGTTCATGGTATTAGAAAAGAACATAAAAAAGCCTTATGTATTTCTGTCCAAAAGTACTTATGTCTCTCTGTAGATACGCCTATAGTGTTCGTCTGTCGAAGTTTTATCAAAATTATAGCTCAGCTTGAGTCGTCTTGTGTTAATGTGATGGCTCTGATGCCCGTCGTCCTACCAGTAACATCGTCCGACTGATGGGTTTAAGGACCGCCTGGTCGTCCATCATATGGTCCTAAATCGTAAATATTTGACCTAGAATAGTGTTTAAGGTCCGGTTACAATCTCTTTGAAAGCTGAAATATTCTGCGAGCCAAAAAAAGTGCGTTTTAAGTCTTAATGAGTCGGACTCATTTAACTGTTTGAAGTTTTGCATGTTTTTTTCCTCCGACATGTTTAAACTTGCACCTCGGACAAATTCGGGAACTGTTGGCCTTGATCTTTAAGATCAAATCTATGGAAATATAGGATTTTATGTACCGTATTTACTTCCTCAAAGTAGGTAAAAAAAATGTTTTTATTTTAAATGGAGATGAGTTTGACAACTTGTGGCCTTTACCGTGATTTTCAAAGTCAAATTAGCAGAATTATAAGATATTAAAACCTTTGACCTTAACAAGTATCTTACAGATATAATCTATTTAAATATAGGATTTTTTTTAACAAAAGAGTCTTGCACTGTCAAATGAATAGTGAAATCGAATAGTGATTCCAAGGGGGCGACAGAATCGGCATCCAAAGAAAAAAGAAGCCGTCAAAAGGTTCTCCTGGTCTCACCATAGGGGCTCGTACAATTGTAATCAGACCAATGAGGAAGCTTATCGCATTATGCGTCCAGCTCCTAGTTTTACATCCGCGACATCTGATTCCTGGTCCTGTGATAGCCTTGTTGTTAAGACTCTGAACAACTTGCTTATAGAAGCAGTGGTTCAAACGATATAGATCTTGAACGTCTGTTTAAAGATTAAATCGACAAATAAGGCAATTAAAATGACTCAGCAACCAAAATCCGGCACAGGAACGAGTTTGGTAGAATACCTTTATTACACGACAGTGTCTGTATCCCTATCCTCCCTTTGTTAATATTAAATTGTCTAGGAGCCCCTATTAACATCCCCTATTCTGTCCCATACTGGAGCCTTTATAGAGACATTTATGATGTTATATCGAGCCTATAGTTGATCTCATGTGAGTACTTTAACTTTGATGACATGACATTCACGACCGGGACCCCAAAAAAATGAATAAATGCATAATGTTTTTTCTCCCCACGGTGTTGTTTTTGTCATTGTATATAACAAGCGCGGGGAATTATCCAAAAATCGGCAATGTCGGGTAATATCTTTCAACATGGGAATTAAGAGCATTTAAGAATATTATTAGGCCTTTAGAGGGGTTGTTTTTCTATCACATGAAGGAAGATTTTTCGGGCCCAGGTGCGCTTGTGGCAGACTATTTAAAAAAAAAACAGCCCAAATCAAAATACACCATCGGCAAAAGCTGGCAAAAGGAGGAATTACCGTAAACGTTCGAAGTTTTGGGTTTATATTTAAGTTTACCTTTCATAGGAAACTTGGGAATAGGTCATAAGAAAGACATTTACAATCTCTCAAACCTTAAAACAAATCCAGTGACAACATCACCTTATAATAGAGAACCATAAAAATTATCTGAAATTCGCAAAAGCCAAGTCAAGATTTAGTTTTAGTCCATTTCATCACCTGCTGTCCACCTGATTTTTGTAGATAATTTTCCTAAAATTTAACATTTTTCAATTATTTACTGAAAATCTACATATGGAGATGACAGCCTAATATAGCAATTAAGACTTTAACAAAAAATCCCCTTTTTATATTTTCCAACATTTTTGTCACTTCACGATGATCTGGTTGTTATGATGTATCCCTGCATGAGTAACCTGCATGAGTAGCCTTTATTTATATTTTTAGAGTGTTTACATGACATCATACAATCAGCCGCTGTCAATTTATGCATGTGACCAATGACCTTGACCGCCATAAGTAGGTCTGATATGTCGTAAATTGTAGACTGATTTTTCATATTTTTAAATGATTCCATTTCTTGAATAAGGTGTAAGGTTTGTATTCAATTACTTTATTGAAAATTAGATCCTTTAATCCTCTACTCTACACTATAATTGTTTCCCTTGAAATGTAAAAAATAAAAATTCTCAATGGCAAAAAAAAGTTGGACATGAGGGGATGAAACGGATTAAATGTAATAACCCCCAGACCGTTGAATAAGCTTTTACCGTATAGACCAGGGTAATTTTTAACTAAATTTTGTATTTAAACATTCTCTGATCTGTATATAACTAGACTTATAGGCTCATCAACAAAATATTTGTATTCAGTAATGGACAGTGAGGTCTTGTGAATTTATGAAGTTAAAGGAATTGGAAACAAAAATGATAACCATGTAGACATAATTCTAAGATTCACTGCTTCGTATGGATCCAATTAAAAAACCCCTCGCGAACAATTAAGACGCAGCTGCTACCATAAAATCATCAGGAAAATAAAAGCAGTCTTCAGGAAGATTAAAAATCGACCAGAAGTTGTGTAAGGGTATATATTACAAAGGCAATGCCACAAACAAAAACAAAATGATGGAAATTCGTAAAAAAACAGGTAAACCGGCTAGGGCTTGAGTTGGCCTTGTATCTCCCATAAATGATTCTTGAAGCAATTAATTGACTAATTTATGGCCAGGGATTATTTATGAGAGCTGTAATTTGATCCCAGAGACGTTATTGTCATTCTGTTTTAGAGATTGTAGAATGAACAGAGCGGATGAAAAATTACATCAGAAGGGAGAAAATTGAAGCCGTCTGTTTTCGAGGGCAAGCGAGCTTCTATGGGTGATTTGTGCCGATTATTTGTATTAGAATGATAAGTAGGATTGTTATAATTAGAATCATCGGTTTATCCTTATATTACTATCTGTTTTTCTGTTTATCTGTCTGTGAATGTATACATTTTCTATTCCTCTACGGTTGAGCAGGATCAAAATATCCATTCTGAGAAACTGTCTATATTTAGATATTTTGCCACCAGAGGTCACGATGAAACCTTAAGCGGATATTTAAAAATAAGTTTATGAGAATAACAGATTTTAGGGTGGAGAGGAATGTAATGTTTAATGAATATGCTCAGTGGCATCGATTTATCTTCAAGGTTCGGTGGGGGCGGCTTCGTAACTCGGAGTTCATGGAAGGGTAAGCAAAGTGGTTATTTTTTTTTTGTGTGACACTTTTCAAATATATTACAATTTAGTAAAAGGTTTTAAAGAATAAGCTATCATGTTTCCCTTATAGGTTACTTCTAAACCTAGTGAAGATCTATACTATTTCATGGTTAACTCAGAAATGGAACCAAAGTCTATAATTCTCTGAATAGCAGGGGATGATAACATTGCTGAAAAGTGTGCGGGTTTGGGGGGAGGGGGGTATATACCCCATCCCCCACTGAATATGCTAATTGTACCGTGCCCTCAGAGTGGCCACGTGCCAGCCACTTTGGCCTTTGTCATCTTCTGTCAGTATTCTCTGAATTTACAGTTGGTCGGGGTCTCTCAGTAACTAATTTAATCTACGGTTACAATGGGCCAGTTTCTCAGAGAACGTTCTTGTCACGCGGGTCACATCCTGCTGCGGAAATGACGGAACCAAGCCGCTTGCGACAAGAAGTAACAAAAAATTCGGTAATAGCTTCTCTTGAGAAATACTAGCAAAGTTTATTTTTCTTCTGTTAGATTTGATGAATACAAGGTCTATATTTATGAACATGTCAATCCAAAAACGCGGGTCTCGCGTGCAAGTTTTTTTTTTTATACGTCTCTGTTTCAGATGTATTGCTTTATGGATTATTGCTGCATGGCCTGTTGCTGAAAGCTTTCGCTTTGGTTCAGTCATGTTGTTGGTTTTGCGGGATCAGGTGTTCTCTCTCTGCAAACTGGGATTGTGTTACTTACAGTGAAATATTTTGTAACTGAATCAGTAATCATAAACGGTGCTATTACCCATGTGACTGACTTTCAGTTATCATGGTTTTGTCAAAAAATCCCTGGCCATTACATGAATCATATTGCACGGGTGCGACGGACCGTAACGTAAATCCTTGATATTTGTTACCAGTACATAGATTTAATGAGATTTGGGTTTATTTTTAGCTCTACTACATGGCTTTTAATACCCGATGCGCGTTACCCGACTCGGACTTGAGTACTCATTTTCATGGCAACAATGTTAAGATATTAAAGAACATTTGTTTTCTGAAAAAGATATGTATTGAAATTTGACTTTTTGACGTTTTCATATACTCCAAGTGAAACAAATATTTGAATGTAACTGGTTTATGTGTTGCAAAACAAGCTAGGTGTCATTACAAACGTTTGCTCAATTTACATTGGCTGGCATAGGTTGAAAGCTCTGTGGTAATGAATGAATATCGACTGCGTGAATATCATTTGCAGCATTATTAAGGTACGCATGAACGAACATGTAAGTATTCGAGTACAAATTTTGACCTCGAGTACTCGGTAATCATTACCCGAACTCCTTCATTTCTGTCAGCCCTAAGTTCTATAATCAACACATAGATTCGATCTCCACCGCAGAGTCGTTTACATTATTTTCTTGCTGTTGAATCAAAGATAAAACTTTGATCTCGGATAAGTTCTTAAACTTCATTTTATTTTTACCATTATTGTAACATTTACTATAGAGATCGTTTATTTTAGGGTTTTACAATATTCTATATATTAGAAAATATCTACAGCTAAATGAAGGAGTTGTACAGGTGTAGATATCTGGAGTGGCCTCGAGTGGTCCTCTCATCTGTAAATGAAATTAATATTAAAAAAAAAGGGTTAAAAGTATTAAATACCAATTCGTTTTAAACTTTACGACTGCCTATAAAATTTTTACAAAAAAAGTACATCTTTTGCGATGTAAAATATTCATCGATTATAAGCTTTCTCTCAGTTTATCCACTCTGGGATGTAGAAAACATAAAATTATCTGTCCCCTCGCCTGTTTTTCTGTAGATATATTTATACGTATACTTATTTCTTTTTTTTGCCAACTATTGAACTTATGTTTGGTTCATAAAATAAGATCCAAAGCTGATGAGTGCAGAACTGCAATAAGCTCTATCACTGTTTGTGTATATTGTTTGTTTACATGTTAATAAATAAAGCAAAAAAAGAATTGGTGTAAATAAACCAGCTAATAATTATTATGCATCATTTTATATGTTATACTTTGTTTGAATACATATCCAATATGTTGAATGTTTATTGCATCGACTTCAAAATATACAGTTGGAATAACGAAAAAAATTCATAACATATATAATTTTCGTAATTAAGGTAAATAAAAATAGATGAATACTTGAAAACAATGGTTGTCAGTGAAACCCAAGGAAAACAGTAACTGTGCCAAGGTATGTGGCTTTATCCGTTTACAAAACTGGCACAGTGACAAATAATACTACAGAGGAACAGGAAAGGTAACATGTAACCATTGATTTTATTATTGTTTTATACGGAAGCTTAATGCATACGCCGCACACGCAGTGAGATGTTTGGCAAAAGGTCAATACGGTTGGGACTGACACAGCAGTTCTGAATGATTCACGCATGTATCTTTGTGGCATGTTAGGTTTGGAGAGCATTCAACTATTATAAAGATGCCCCTTACAGGACCTACATTTATATGTTCTCTCTTTGTTTATATAAATGTAGACCGTGTTCATTTGTATGGGCCAAGGTACATTTGTTAGATTGGATTTGGCTGTAATGGCATTTTTATCGTATCTATGTGAAGCGTAACCTCAAACGCCTAACGATACTGTGGGCAGTGTTATACATTACTTGACTGCCAACACACATATATAATTAATGCGCTATCGGATGGATAGTTTGGACCAAGAATTCCTGTCATCCATACATTATTCTGTTAAACTGATACCCAGTAAATGCCATATACCTAGACCTCTGCGGCCCAAATGGCAACATAAAACATGTAGACATTTGACCGCGCGGACCTGGTTCTAACATGTTGTCTGATGAATAGTGTGTGCTGTGAGAGGTTAATAAATGGACCCGAAGAAGGTAAGGTGTTATAATTCTTACCCATGCAGGCGCATTAAAGATAGCCGAAAGTTCATCATGACTGATTATTTTACTTCATTAATAACCTCCTCGGATCCACTTTGATTCGGTGTCTATATTCCTTTGCTTATTCTATATTTGCTTCCTTTCTCTTTGACGTATAATTAAGGTTTTGTTTTACTTTTGTTTTTTTTTTCATTACATCCAGCATTCCAAGACCTGCTAGCTTAATCAAAAATTTATTAGCTACAATGGAACACACACACATAATATATAAATATTGAAATGGAATAACAAGAGTGATAACCAAATGGTTTGGCAGTTTTATTACATTTATTAAGTGCAATGACTTCTTATAAAATTTGTAGTAATTCTCCATGCAACGGCCATTCCTGAATGGAAGAGGTATATTTCTAAACTGACTTTATTTTTAATTTTACTACAATTCAAAGGCTAAGAAACATGTCGAATATTACACGAAAAAAGCTGCGGAAAGTTATTACAGTAACATGATTAAAATTTTCTTTTTAGTACAATAAAAAAACAGATTGGTTGAATCAACCAACAAATTGGTTGATTCCAACCAATTTAATTGATCAAAATATGTCGAAACAATTTATTGTTTAAAACAACCAATTTATTTTGGTCGTAATCAAACAACAGGTATTGGTCAAATCAACCTATATATTATTGGTCAGAGCAACCAACACAGCTGATCATTTAAACCAACAAAATTTGTCAGTTTGACCAAAATAATTTGGTTTTTCTCAACCAATGTACTTTGGTTGAGGTCAACCAAAATAAATTGGTTAAATCAAATAACAAATTGAACATGAACCAATTCAAATTGGTCAGACTAGTGGACACATTTATGTGTGCACTACTATCAGGCCCCTTTTCAGTTGTTTTATTCTTCAGATTGATTGGGAGTCTTCTTGTAAGTCATTCTCTAATATCGGGTTGCTCTGGTGTGGGTTTCAAGGGGAAATTGAAATTACGCCCAGTATTGGAATCGAACCTATGACCGCTCGCATAAAAGTCAGCCGTTTTGCCCCTCAGCCAATGAAGCTTGCATCTTTTGTGTCTGATTTTGGAGCACTTTTGTGTCTGATGTTAAAACTGACCAATCGGTATGGTCAGTGCTTAACCAATCAGTTGGTAAAATAACCAATATGTTGATAAAATTAACCAATGTTTAACTCAACCAAGAAAACTGGTTAAATATATGCAACCAAACGGTCCACCAATAAAATAAGTCAAAATGACCAATGAGTTTGGTTACAAGTTGGTTGAAATTACCAATGTGTTGGTTAAATCAACCAATATCATCTCAGACCACCAAATTGGTCATATATGTGTTCTAAAGTAACCAATATTTTGGTTATCAATTGACCAATATATTGGTTAAACCTACATACAGTATTTTTATTATGTTAACCAATAAAAATTGATAAAAACAACCAACTGGTTTGGTTAGTACTTTAACAATGCATTGGTTAAGATAAACAATATCTTGGTTAAAACAACCAAAACTGGCTTGCCCAATTAAATTGGTTATATATTTAATCAATCTGTTTTTTGAGTGTAACTGTGTGCAATACTTTTCTTTCATACCCGGAAACTGTTATTACTTGCGAGTTTTTTAAGCCTTTAAATATATATTTTGTGAACATGCAGAGAGAAAACATAATGGATAATTAGGTTCACAACAATAGTCCATTATATGGCGTCACAAACCATTGAGTAATATCATTAAACTTATTCTACGATCGGCCCGCCATACAGGAACCATTACGTTCTTGAAGCTGCCGTTAAATAAAAGAATGTCTAGACATTCATTAGATCCAAAATATATGCTCCGACAAGACAACCTTTATTTATTAACTTCAATAAGGCTTCGTAGGGTTGGAAGAATGGACGAATTTTCAGCGAGCATTCATCAGTAAAGTTTTACCAAGGATTCGTTTAGACAATGCTTTTTCTATCTGTGTTACCAACCTGGGACATATAATTGTTAAAAGATGTCCTTTTTATGAAAATTTCCATATTTGTTAGAAATTCTGACATCTAAACCTAAAGGAATATATATATATATATATATATATATATATATATATATATATGTGGTTGGCAAACTACGGCCCACCGCGAGGTAAACTGATGCGCTCCATATACGTCTATGCAAGGCATTGTCAATTTGTACGTCCACACATTAAGTTTGATCAGGAATCCGTTTTACTTTAAAATTAAAGCGTCCTATACTGATCTCCGGCTGAAACTAATTAATCAACAAGGAGAAAGAATTCTGAGTTCATTGCTTCTCTTAGGCCAAAAAAAGCTATTGTTCTCAGACACCGCCCGCGTCAATTGTAACCCCCTGCATCAAAATCTTTTATTATTTATTTTCTTCTTTCAAGAAGATTAAATAATACAATTTTGATTGCATTTCCCTTGTTATGAAGTTATTTTACCTGTTTAGCAAAATAATAATGTTATAATCATGCTTTAACCCGATCATAAAACATTTTTATGGAATCATAAAAAAAGGTAAAAAAATCGCGCTCCCGCACTGATATCTGAAAAAAAGTGTATGAGAACCATACCTTTTTTTTGCTTTAGTAGCGAGAAAGTGCCCAATTTGGGAAACAAATGTTTGCCAGAATAATGTGCACATTCTTTATTTCTATCAACATATTTCCTCATTTGACTCAGACATTCTCATTTGCGAATATTAACAAGAACGGGTCGTTTCTAACAGACTCGTATTTGCACTCTGCTTGGAGTACAGCAACAATACTGAATCAGAAATGCCTTGTACAGGTTTGTCAGCTATTACATATATTCGACTAAAAGCTTGAAAAAATGTTTTGTATCATTTATGAAGCAGCACACCATAATTCATTGATTCTATTTATTTTGTTTAGTAGATAAAAATGATATTTGAATAATACTTTCGTTACCTGTAAAATAATTTGTTATTGAGTAATTTATTAAATATTTATTATAAGTAATTTAGCTGAATGTCGATGCGGACCGTTAGGGACCTTACTAATGCTACACGTAGCCCCATTGGAGAAAAGCTTGCAATTCCTGATATATTTATATATATATATATATATATATATATATATATATATATATGTATTCCTATCCTTGTTTATAAATTTCACTTGATTTTCAAAAAACCTTCATAATCGACTTGAGGAAAATGTAGAAATACTTGTATAATATTTGTCCCTCATGTGAAGATATGGCCCTTGAAGGGTGAACATTAAAACCTCTATAATTCATATTTCTGGAGTGATACCGTTAATGTAACGTATCCCGGAGCCAAGTGATGGGAGGAAGTTGCATCCAGTGTACCTAGCTTTACCGTTCATAGCAACTCGGCTGAAGCAACAAACGCTGCGTTTGAAGTCAAATAATTAGGAGCGCCTCTGAAACCTGAAGCAACCATAAGATCACAGAAACGTACGACAAGGCACTTAAAGTCATTTTCAAGAGCTGAGTCTGTCACCCGATCCATGTTCTCAATTACAAGCTGCTCCCTCCTGTAATTTAAGGCTCCAGGGCTTGAGATGCATGAAGGCTGCGGTCACCAAAGTGCATATTACCTAACCTCGTTTTCATACCAACATGTCGTCTGCTGTCAAGGCCATCTTTAAGAACATGGGCCTTGTTTGGAGGATTTATGCATGGTTCAAATCCTTATATAAAAAAGCTAAGGAGCCCCGGTTTTTTTTTTTTTTAAATAATAAAATTTCATTTGCATGCTTTGATTGGTTCCCATTAGCCTTTTGTGTCGTTCAAGAATGATCTTTAACATAATTCACTTTGCTAGTGAAAAGTTCTCACAGTAGCTTCATTTAGCAGGTTTGCAACCCCATCCCTTTTAAAGATTAAAAAGTCTAGCATTTTTCACACTGTGTTTTCGTTCATTTTATAACCGGGACAGTAGTCACACGACCTGACCAAAACGTAAAATGTATTAAAACCCTATATAAATATTTTTATATGTTTTCTTCGCTTCTAAAGGAACTGCTGATAGCTACCGATGCATACCCGATGCCGTTACTTTGCAGCTGAGTGTTTTAAAAACATGTATGCAACCACGATGTGATTGTTTCCGTTTTTAAAAACTTTTTTCTTCTATTTGGTATAATTCGGCCAATTAGTGAAATAACATTTCATTTAATGGAGTTCAAAGAATTGCCAACGAATTTAGTTTCTAAAAAAAACATCGAGTTATAAAACCCTGCTGCGTGCCTCGAGTAAATTATCACTATTGCGTGACTACCTTCACTTAAAAATAATCCGAAAGAAAATAAAAAGCCTCCTCTAATAGATGTGTTTTTCCTGATGTAACCTTTGCAGACTCTGCTTTTTGCATCTTGCTGTTCTTATATTTTAAGAATAATAAAAGAAGATCGAAAGAAACAGGGCTGGGTTTTTTAACACTGCATATAACTCAGGCAAATCTTCCCCGAAAGTAAGATACTATATACCAAGTCTGTTGGATTATTTTAGTATATTTCTGACAAGGCTGTATATTTAACGAAGATGATGATCATTGGCTCATTGTTTAAGAATTTGTATTATCTAGTGAAATTAAGCATTGAAAAGGCCTAGTCTTATATGCCTATATATTAGCTAAAATTAATCCCTTGAATCTTTTATTACTGATAAGAATAGGCAAAAAATGCCTATCATGCGGTACACAGACTGTTCGTTTTGTTTGTATCCTCTTTTTTATAGCATGTGGGGGGCCGTCAAAGTAATACAAACACATTCCACAAGAACATCTGGCGGCAGGTCAAACGAACCAGAGTTACCTTTCAGCTTCTGCACATATGCAACCACCCACTTAGTTTTTCTATTTGTCATGCTAGGTGCATGTACTATGTTTACTGCTGTAGATAAAGAGGGTCATTCATCCGTGACAGAGTACGTAGTTATAAGAATCTTTCTCAGCAGGAATTACCCACAATTCATTAATATTCATTAACCTGTATCCCTGTGATTTCAAAGTCTGAAAATTACGTCAGGCGTATTGATTTTTCACATCTTAATGTAAGTATAAACATGAATCATAAATATGGATTATGACATATAATAGCTCAAGAATGGTTAGAATTATAGACAGGTTAACCTTTAACGATTCCTTTGAATTTATCAATGCCAAAATTTTCACAGTTGATCATAGGGTAATTTTCTCCCAGGGATGAGATAATTCGCTAAATTGAATATATTAGCAGGAATCATGATACAATACACAATTGCAAACATAATTTCGCTCTAGATATATATAGAGAGAGCAATGAGTTTGTGGCATATAATATTAAAATTTTACCAATTATTTATTTAAACTTTTTAATTCGATAAATTTCAGATAAACGATCAAATCAAACCAACCATAACGCAGTTTGTCTTATTGTCGTATGGGCAGCGTTCGTTCGTATGTCTGTTCGTTGGTATATGTCCCTCCTTAGGTTTGTAAGTGCGTCCGTCCGTAAATATTTATTGTCTCGGCAATAAATTTCGAGGAAGTTTGATGAAATTTTCAGGATAATCGGCAATAATACAAGGAAGAATTGATTAAATTTGGGGGTGATCCATGCGTAAATAACCCTGGAATCAGTTTTTAATGGTATTTGATAGCACATTTTGACGTGGGGACGTAGCATGTGACGATATGGCCAACTTTGGAGTGCGAGTCATGACTTTACAGACGTGACGTCACAGAGGACAATGATGTTACTCCACGTGTACGTGCCGTTTCCTTGCATGAAAGGTGTCAGGATATCAACGTACAGCATGGGGGCCATTGTTATCAGGAAATATGTTACATTTCTGACAGTGCAATGGGGTTAATGAGCTGCCATGGCGGAGGTCTGCGCTCTCTGAGCACATTTCTGGTTTTTAATTATTTTACGAAAAGCATGTCACTGGAAACGTATGTGGAAATGCAACCTACAAACGATCCAGTGAAAAGGTGTAATGCGTTTGTCCCGTGCGGCCACTGGAAAAGCTGCCTTAAGTGTACGTATATTTTTATGTTTTAGTTTTGAGGATTTGATTTTTCTCTGAGATGAGCTCTATAAATATACAGAAGTCATCGTTTTAATTAAGCAGACAACTCCAACTGCAGCAGTAATATCAAAAGCAAGAATATTAGTTTCAGGACAATACCTTTGCAGTAATAATGCCGCGGCCACACATATTGTATGCTTTATCGAAACAGGATTGATATTTGACCTACAGTCTATATATACCGTACGTTTTACGTACCAACAATAGCGGACAGTACACTTACTGGAAGAGCCACAATAAGCGAGTATACCGCCTTGTTAATAACGTGCTGGAGGTCATATAAGGGCACTCAGTTCCATGTTTAATTGACATCTTAGGGGTGGTTCATCAAATCAAGGTCTGCCATGTAATATGCCAGCGAGACGACCATTGCCGTTCACGTCGGCCTTAAAGGGGCACATTTATATACCAGACATGTTAGAAATAAATGAAATGTAGTCTTTCCGTTTTAAAGTATTATGCATGATATGTGCAAATATTCCGTTCTGTTTGCATACACCTGTAAACAATCGAAAAAAAGGGTTAACACCGGGATCTATCTATGGTGCAAAACATCAACACACACACGCACATATATATAGCGCAGACCGACCCACTGCAATATCACGCAATTTCATAGTTAAATAATTTTCATTTTCCACCCGGCATTTCATCTGTGTTCTTTCTTTCATGTTTCCTCGCCTTCTTTGGGATTTGTTGCGCGTGCGCAAGATCGGACTATTGGCCTGGCAGTCTTGTTATGGTAAACAGACAGACGTGGACGGTTTTTTTCCCCGCTAAAATAACCATAACAACGTACAAAAAAAGGATTTAGGAGTTACTAAACCCGTGTGAAGTATTAAACTCCAAAATGAACTAAACGCGTGAGATAATACACATGTTAAGTAAATGCTTATGTACCTTTAAACGAGTCAGTATAAAGTAACTTAAATTCAATACGAAATCGTAGTTTAATACTTCAACACGTTATGTGAAATGTCTATCAAAATCATTGTATGTTCATGCCCGTTCAAGATTTAAAATTAAGTTGGGTTTGCCATATTTAAATAATAATGATAGTAATAATAATAATAATTATTATTATTATAAATAATAATAATAATAATAACAACAACAATAACAATAATAATTATTATTTTAATAATAATTTTAAGAAGAATGAAAAAAAACAAGAAACATTTTATACTATACAGTAAAGATGAGCAATATTTATGCGAACTTTGTGGTCAAGATGAATAAAAGTAAATCTATGTTCTACAAGCAAAAAAATATACATCTTTAAATCAGATCTGTATAATTTAGCACAATAAAGACGTAAATAGCCAGAGGAAGCAAGCAAGCAACTTGCTTGTCAAGCAACATTAGTTCCAGTTTTTTCTCAGACTTTCTGTTACACAAATAATTGATGTCAACTTTTCTTTCATCATATCGTTTTTCTAGTTCCCTTTGAAATATAATATTGACTATAACATTTGCCTCAGTCGTAATGTTTTGTTATTTGATTAGTTGACTTTGGAATTTATCGGTACCATGGGACATCTTAAAAGAAAGTTGAGTTCATTTGGTGCAGCTCAATAAAAAACTTAATGTTTAATGATAAACTATACTGATGTTTGCAGACGTATATAAAGACGCGTTTGATGATTTCATTACCCTGTGCCTAAATCGGTTGATGTAATTCCCATGTGTATGGGAAGTTATAATCAGCATGAAATGTGCGCGTTAATAGAATGAGAGCATTAATTTAAAACCGATCTTTTCCTTCATATTGGCGACACCTGTCGCCGATGATTGATTTTGAGTGTTCGGGTCCGTAATATCATAAAACATTTGTCAAATCCTAAAAAGTTTTTCCTCAAAGTATGATGCTAAAAATTACCTTACTTTCAAGAAGCAAGCCTCAATTTTTAATTGATTTCTCCGGACAGAACTCGGATTTCAGGCTGATTGGACCCGAACACTGCAGTCGACAATTATTTACTTACTGTATAATTGCTACTAATGGGACCTTGTTTGAAGAAACGATCAAATGAACAAAAATACGTATTCCTCGTAATTAAATAAAAATTAAGGAGATTTCAAATTAAAGTATAAAACTGCATTCTAATCAATACAGGCCTCCGACATTTACTTATTCGGCCCAAAATCACAGATTTTTTCGTGCATAAGCGACTGTGATTTGTTACTACTCCTTTGGGACATTCTTTGATCCGGATTACGTGATTCCATTCATCATTGTCTGAGTTTATTGTGAACAATCAAACACGCACACACAAACAAACGAACGGGAAAGAACGCACAGCCTCCAACGTGACCGGGACCAGTGGCGCTGGCACTACATTCCAAAGCCGGCCGGTCCCAGCTCAGACCATTCAAACAGGGCTACTGTGAAGGTCTGAAAAAAATTGGCATTTTATCCGAGTCTGTGACATGTAACTCCACCAAGTGTTTTGGAACATAAAAGTCGTGTAACATCTGCAATCCTAAGAGACAACAACCCACCCACCCCCCCCCCCTCCTCCCACCACCACTAAACACACACACACACATGACCGCAGGATGTCGATGCTAACATTTCTAAGGAGTTGCATGACGGCCTATAGGGGACAGGGGCGGCAACACATCCTCCCATACAACAATGTTTCATTTCTGCGACAAGAAATAATAATAACAAAAACTGAATATTTGTTTCGAGCATTTTTTTATTGTAAAAGATCTATCTTTTTGTATTTTATTTCTCAAGCTAAACTGGGTTTCACAGACTCTGCTTGACCTTAACTCGGCTGGCGGCGGCGCAAAAATGGCGGCGCCTTGCTTTAGCTTAAAGAATGGAACGAAAACCAGTGAATGAAAGGTTGGCCAGTAACATTTAACTGTAAACGTTAAGCTTAATGTTGTGCGATCACATTCAATGGTCGGGACGGCATGAAAATTTTGCAAACGAGATACAGACTCGTATATTAGGTGGTTTATACCAGAGAAAAATTACCCATGATGCCCTGCGCCTTGCCTCGTCTGTCGTCTGCCGGAAACCATCATTCGCAATAGAAGTCCCGGCGTCAGACAAAGTATGCCTTTCTAACCCCATATTAGTCCAAATTGTGTTAGCGTGTCGCAGCCGATGTCACCGTTAGAGCTCATAAAAGTGTCTCACTTTCCTACAGTTCCCGCTGAGAACGTTTCAGTCCTTGTAAGACATGCACTGCGAATTTTTCGGGACAAATGTCGAGACAGCCAGCTTCCTAGATCTTTTTTTTATTAATTTATCAACCGGGCATTGCCCTTACAATGGCAACGGACAAATCTCTCTTTATAATAACATACACTCTTCATGCAAATTTTAGATCGGAATAACGCATTTTTAGACCAAGCCTTCATCCTTAAATCACAAGTCCTTAGGATATGAATCGTGTTAAGCAAGTCTCCGATTTACCTTTTTTTCATTTCTTTCAAAGCGTGTCCGTTTTCCTGTGTGTACCAAAGCAGCTGTGCATCCATGTCGGTGATATGCGTATTTAAATTGCGCGAACTGGTAGACTTATATATTTGCACAGTGGATCTAACAGGTCTTCCATAAAAAGATGGTGAAGTGACGTAATTTATCCCGAATCCCTGAGTTCACACAGACCCGTTGCGTGAAAATCGCCCTTGTGGCGATTTTCAAGCATATATATGTCACAGGACAAACTCCGATCCAGTAGAATCGTCGATCCTACTAGGACAAAGTCCGATCGGACTTTCTACTAGGAGAAACTCCGATCAGACTTTCTACTAGTAGGATCAGCGATTCTACTAAAAAAAACTCCGATCATAGCCTCTACTAGGACAAACTCTGATCAACCAGAGACCACAACATAATTAGACTTTCTACTAGTAGAATCAGCGATTCTACTAGGACAAACTCCGATTGTAGTCTCTACTGGGACAAACTCTGATCATAGTCTCTACTAGGACAAACTCCAATTGTAGTCTCTACAAGGAGAAACTTACCATAATTTACCTTATTTCTGAAACCTGAGATTAAAAATGAATAAAACACAGTAATATTTTAACCAAATGTTTTATTTATGTATTTGATAAAAAATAAAGAAAAATAAAGCACATATGATAAAACACATTATCCTATGATAATATATACAGGTCACAGATATACATCTAAATGTTTAATTCAGACATATTGATACAATTTTATTTGATAAAAAATTACAAATATAAGCACAAGCACATGTAAGCACAAACTGTTTTTCTACTTGTATATATGTAAAATTCCTGAATATTGATCTAAAATATTTCATTAAGTACAAACTTAAGTCCTTAGATCTCAAAACAATGAAGGCCTAGCTGACCATATTGACAATCGATAGGTTGATACCTAGGTGTCCCATACACCTTGAATTCCAGATACTCTATTATTTATGTGTATAAATATCACTATCATTAGTTTTAATTTTCTAACTTTATACACAAACTTACTTTATACCAGTACATACAGATGACTGATCTTTATTTCCCCTGTACACTATAAGGAGCAATCATATACAATACAGCCTAATAACAAGAATTCTAGAAGTATAGTACATAAAACAATGAATAAATATAATGGTTCACAAAAAAAAACCTAACATGTCACCCATAACCATATAACAGTGTTTAACCCCACATTAAAAACCAAATAAGCAACCGTTGTCCTGTATATCGTATAAAACAATCATGATATACTCTAGTCTTTTAGAAAGATATATTGTGTATAATCATAAATAAAACATTTGGTTACCATATTACTGTGTTTAATTTATTCATAATCTCAGGTTTCAGAAATTAGACCATTATGGTAAGTTTGTCCTAGTAGAGATTACAATCGGAGTTTGTCCTAGTAGAAGCTCTGATCCAACTAGTACATTTATATAGGATTGGAGTTTGTCTTAGTAGAGACCACGATCGGAGTTTGTCCTAGTAGAATCGCCGATTCTACTAGTAGAAAGTCTTATTATGTTGTGGTCTCTGGTTGATCGGTAGTAGAGGCTATGATCAGAATTTGTCCTAGTAGATTCGCCGCTCCTACTAGTAGAAAGTCTGATCGGAGTTTCTCCTAGTAGAAAGTCCGATCGGACTTTGTCCTAGTAGGATTGACGATTCTACTAGATCGGAGTTTGTCCTGTGACATATACACATATATCACTGTATATGCATAAACGCTGATGGCCACATGGAAACATCAGTTACAAAATCATGTGAGCATTTTTTTTCCAGGCGTATGCATACCTTTAGTCTTTGTTTTGTCATTAACCTTTTGGCAGGGCTTTATAAGTTTGAGTTTAGTCTTATTTCTAGATTTCAGCCTAATTTGACCCCTGCCCTTATTTGCATATTCTATATATCACTTTAACAGGGTTAGGAAAAACATCCATTGTCTAATATCAATAATCTTTTGAGTTATGTTAATTTTAATATCCCCTATTTCCAAAATGTGTGACCCAATTTACAGTTGTTATAGTTGTCCCAGCAACTGGTGATTCACAGCTTATTCAATGTTAACAGATTTAAAATCAAATTATAGGGTTGTTAAAGGAATAAGAAAAAATAAAGAAATACATACATACATTAAATTACAAACATTCATACATACCTACAATTAATGTTTATATTAACCATACCAATACGCACTTCTACTGATATACACTGTAAACTTCCTTAAACATTTTCAAAAGCATAATACAAATCCGACATTTTACCTATAAACAAAAAGGTATAAATCTTCTCTACAAAATTTTGCTTATATAATACAGATAGCCGGTGCACTTGTAGCCATGCATTCAACTCAGGTAACAGCATCTGACAGACAACCCGCTTAGTAAAACGGAGTGGTGCATCTCTAAGTGAATAAATGGCAAAGCAGGCCTTTAAAACCAATTCAGAACCTCCAAAGGCGCGGAGGGGGTCATAAATTGTCAGCATGGTGTAGCAATTAACAGTGGAATGCGATGACCTGTCGTCAATTACAATATGACATATCCTTCCTGGCTTGAGTCGCTGTGATTAGTTGCTTTGACCCTGGCAGCACTTACATATGTTCAATGACCACTTGCCTCCCATGCCTTTGTTTCAGAATATTCTAAAAGCAGCGTAGGATGATGCCTCTCGTGTCTGTCTGGCTATCAGTTCGTAGGCCTTTTCCTATATTGAATCACACTGCGCAGACTCGGACTCACAAGAGTACGACTCTGCTGTTTAGGGATTGTCGGATTCAAAATCAGATCCCCACAATGCACTCGGGTTTCTTAATACACCAACGGCGTAGGTATAAAAGTAGTGAAGAGGACAATATAGTCCGTTCATGTGTGCAGGACAAGATAAGTTTTAAGGCAAATTACATAAATATTGGTGTTTTTGTGCACGGGAAGGTCTTAACGGAATAAGTTATATTTTGTACGCATGCGCATGTGAAATGTAAACAGAAGGTGTTTCCTTGAAATGTAACAAATTTTGATTTTAAAGTTTGACAGGTGAGACAAGTAGTACCGGTAGTCCCACAGTACCTAAACAAAAGAAATTCGTTTTGAGTCGAAAAGGCGGAAGGGTGATATTGATTTAGATATCCATACAACGTGAGTTTTATTACGGATCCGTTGCATGTTCTGTGACTGCCTATTTCCCAAACGACAAGACACAGAATCACACCATTAACTCAACCATAAATAAGAATTTCTTGGATAAGATAACATCTCAAATTAAACTTGGATCATCATAACTAAACAGAAACTGACCTTTTTAAAAGAGGAAAATGAACCAGTTTAGAAGGGACATGAAGGAATATCGTTGCATGAACAAGTACTTTATACTGTGGTTGCTTTTTTATTCGTGAAGGTTATAATTTCGCGATATTCGCGAATGTGACATAATCGCGAATATGTAACCCTCGGGAATAAGATGCCCCATCAACTAAGATGAACAAGAGGGGATGATGCATCTGCACAAACAGATTAGTTATCATACCTCTTGAAACAAACTAATCAGAAACTTAATCGGTGAATATTATCGAAACTGGCCCATGTATACAAACATTTCTCATTGTAAAACACGCGGTAATCACACGACTCTTATTGACGGTGACACCGGTCATTTATTGAAAAAACTGAGCTAGAAAAGAGTGTAGTATTGTAGGGTTTATTCAAAATTTAAAATCAGTACAAACAACTGTTGCTAAGATTTTATAGGTTCCGAAGCAATCGTGAAAATGAAGAAATCGCGAAATTTCAGTCTCGCGAATATAAAGCCAACCACAGTAAATCACTAGGAGCCTTACTGACTCGAGTGACTTAGAGACAACATTTGGGATTTGCTCTACGTCCCAAACTAGCGCCATACCGGCCCTCTGACATCAGGACATGATTACTGGCCTGCCAGAGTGCCTTTATACATCAAGGTCTGAGGAACGCATTATAAGGCCACATGAGAATGCATATATTTTCGTCATTTCTGACAACGCTTCATGGCCTACAGATTCACTTACATAATCCAGTCTAATAGTTTGCATTTTAAGTGTACTTTCTGACGACAGCAAACATAAACGAAAAAAGTTCCGTTCAAACTCAGCATATTGGTAAATCCATCCGCATGTTTGTTGGATTTCTGACCGCATAAATACAAGGATTGCTCGCACGGTTTACTGTTTACTGGGTGCCGACAACTTGCACGCGATACAGGAAATGACTCGTTACCATAGAGACGGGGTTTCAGTTTCGGTTGTGGGTTCACGTTTTCTCATGTGTTAATTCATCATTCGTAGCATAATGTTAAGATTATGGGCTGTTTACATCAATATGAATGAGTAAATTCTGTTTAACTTGTACATCACGAAGGAATGTCAATGTTCTACCGCCGCCACACATCGTTCTTGTTAACCAGAAAGACTACGAATTTCACATTGCCGAACTGTACCGATAGATTAAATACTCTCGGCTGTGATATATTGCACTTGAGGACTGAGTCATAATGGACGCTGAGATTGTCAAATGATGAGAGACGCGAGGAACAAATCCTCCTCGGCGTCACAATAGTTGTCTGTGAGAGGAGCGGTGACACTTTTGCCCTCGGGCTCCAGGATGATGAATAGTATACTCAGGACAGCGCGGCCCGGGAAGTATATTGTCACATTCCGACTATGTAGCTATAGGTCACACAAATATGGTTTTATTATATTTTGTCCACTGGGAATTGTCAAGGACGTAATGATATGATGCGATTCACAATTCAAGGCTGAAGACTCGATTAATAGTTTGACGTCAAACTTAGGTACGTTATCATTCAGTAATTTTCTGTTTTAAAGCCAGCTATTCACATCCTTTATCTATAGAATTTATATGGTTTCTGCCTCACTCAGTCGGTATACGCATTGGTTATATAGCCCAGTGAAATGTTACGCATCATGTAAGGTTTTACGAGGCATGTGCCATGCTAAGCAATGCCATCAATGACACACCGATGAAAACCTTACATGATGCAGAACATTTCACTTGGCTATAACTAGTTTGTCCCACATGCCCCGCCTCAAGGTCGAAGATCTTTTCTGTCATCTGTTTTGTTATATAAATACTGCCGGTCATAATCTAGCCCCAACTTTGTGTAGCTTTCGCTGAACTGCCTATACGCGGCATTTATGGATGTCGAAGAATAGAGAGGCGAAGTATAACTCCAAAACTTACCTTGCTTGCAGGGGAAAAATCGTATACAATCAAATATGGTATTTATGAGAGAATAACATGTAATTCAGCGCTAAAATAGGAATACATATATATATATAAAAATATATATATATATATATATATATATATATATATATATATATATATATATATATATATATATATATATATATTCGAATGACTTTAGCTTAATATGGTTTTTATGAGTGAAAACAGAACTCGCTCATAATACTTTGAAACCGCTTTGCTTGAAACCTGTCATGATCAGAAAAAAATAATTGCGTGGCCTTTCCTCAGAGAGATGGACTGTTGGCAGGTGATACCTTCTAACAAGTTAACTACTGAGGCTGCTAGCTCGAGTTGACTTGGGGCGGATAATTTTTGCAGGTATCACCACTGATCAATGCCTTTCAAACGATATGTAAATGACAAAAACACGGCCGAGGTGTATTTTACATATGCTTTTTAAAACCGTCGTTTTATGATGAATATGACAATTTTTTTAGCTGAGATACCATAACGTATTCGTTCTTCAATACGGGGTTCTGATTATACCGATACTCTCGTGTGTGGAGGAAGTAAACGATTGCCTGCTGGAAAACTGCAGGCAAACAACTAGGCCCCTACCGTCCAACCTGATCAGCCCATTCATTCAGGGGATAGTTTTTTTAATTGCTGATCATCATGATACTTATTAATTATCATATTTATCATGCTGTGTCTAACATATTACAAAACCATGAAAAGAAATGAAAAATGACAACATTCGACAGTCACACAGTTTGCCTTGTAGGATGACATAAGGGAAACGTACACAGGGTCTTTCAGTCATTGATAAACGTCAAGTTTTGCAAATGTGCCCTACATTTAGGAAGAAAACTATTGAAACCTCTTATTTATTCCATGATCATATGAATTAACTCATATGAATTAAGGCCCATTGGGGGGGGGGGACATATATTTGTTTTTTGTGCTGCAAAAAAAAAGCCTTTCTAGTCTTTTATTAAATAAGTAACGCCTGAAATATGATTAAAACAACACTTTCATGTGAAACCTGGTTATATGCAATATTATTCCCTTACAATATGGTGCTTATCTCCGCCCAAATTAAACTTGCATAGGGTAATTGAGACACCAGATAATAAGTTGAAAACCGCACGCAGCATCTTCCACCAGAGGTCACTGCACTACACGCTTCCGCCAAAATCACCTGCAGCGCGAAAAAAGATATACGTCTCCACCTTTGGGCCATCCCACACATAAGGGGTAAAATATTAGGGGTAAATTCTGCACATCTCAAAACAACGATTTCAGCAGATTTGACCTTGAAGGTCAAGCTCTGGGTCACCGCTTTTCAAACTACGATGAGATTTTGACAAAAAGAACTGGTGTGTCAAATTTGATGAAAACATCTTCAACTTTCAAAGTTACGGGGGTCACAATACAAAATTTGACCTTAAAGATCAAAGAAGATCTTAATTAGAATCCCTAGCGTATATAATCTTATTAAGTGGGGAAATTCAGTTTTGTGCTAATGAGTGTCCGGCTGAATCATGCTTGCCTGCACAAACGGGCTTCTGGCTGCGCCAGCCAGTCGTTTATCTCCTCAATCTACACGAGAAGCTGCATTAGCGATATCCCGCATTTATGTAGAATGTCTAGTTTTCTCAAAGGATCTCCCAGGGCTCTAGCACATGATTTACCCTCATTTACCATAGGTCTCCCGGTAAGCTATGACCAATCGGATGGAGTAAGTATTTTTATCAGAATCCGTTATTTTAAAATTCGTGTGCAACCGGACTTGCATGACACTTTGGGGTGATGTAAGTAGATTTAAACGTACAATTAGAACAAAGAAAAGTACGCTGCATGTGGGACAACAATGAATTGTAGGTAATGCCTGCTAGGGAAAGTGTTTATAACGCCTCTGTGATGGATGTTTGACTTGGTTCATTTACAGGTCGTTAGTAAACACACGTCAATGTTGACAAACAAAAACAAACATGAAAATGAAGATGGTAAGTTGCATATGTCGGGAGGCTATTATTTCACTGGATGCAAGCCGGCAATTTGCAAAACCCTGGTTTGTCCGACTTTCCGCCAGATATCTTTAGTGTATGTGTTTGGGTTATTTTGGCGTGCTCTCTTGTGGATATAAACAATATGAGATTTCGGTGCTTTCTGGCCTATTTTTATGAAAGGTAAAAGGAATTAGTTTTAGTCAATAGACGTCAGAAATCGGTATAGACCACTTTAAAGGTTCTTTCCACAGGAATTCTCTGACGTCATTGAACCATATGCCTTTGAGGGAGCCACTGGCAAGGTCAAAGTCCAGCGCCTAAACCAGTAAAGTCCATGTCCTAATGACATATATTTTAAGATAGGATGGACCCCATCAACTAGCCAGCTAGAAACCAGACAGGTATACTGAGTCACTATATCACGACACATAAATCGGTGGGTGGGGAGGGGGGATTTTTTATGAAGCAACTTAAGTGGTCCAGACAGCCAATTTTATGCTCGACAGCGTCTTGGTCCCTGTATGGTCCGTCTGCAGCACAGTTCTAATCATGTTAACGATTCCTGTGTCGTCGCATTTTGCGGCTAACGATACGAAATGAGCTTATGCAGATTGGCAAGACGGATTCTCTGTGGCCTCGATACCTTCCCGCAAGTCTGTGACGTCATCTCTTCAGACTAAAAATGCATTACTGAGTTGGCCTACAGTTAGTTAGTTTCATATCATTTAAAAAATCGCTGAGACGTCATTATAGACAGCCAATATACTTGTTATTCAATGAAATTTCTGATGTTTCTTATCAATGAAATAACAATAATTTATATATATATATATATATATATATATATATATATATATATATATATGTCATATTGTTACAGCATTCGTAATGTTTAACAAGGAAAATTCATGTAAACAAGGCTTTCACCATCTACATATATCTTCATTAATTATCACATTTGTTTGTAAAATCAAACTGTACTGGATATGTCGTTGTGTCCTCAGATTTTATCACAGTTATCAACTGCTTATCTGCTGAGCGCCACGACCCATGGGTCACCCGTTTACGTCATTGTGAGCTATTTTATATAATTGTTTGTATTCCCTCTCTGCAGCGTCTTTACCCATCATGTATGAATTGGACCTGTCTGGCGCAATCAAGTACTACCTTTTTTACGATCGATAAGTGTTTGCACTGAAGGATTTGTTCTAGATACAAGTATTTTGTTGCCTAAAGACATGTGAGCTGCGTGATTTCTTTCATCTTCAAGCTTTTGTCACCGTCTATGGAATCGTAAGAGTGTCAATATCTATTAACAGCCTGATCTTAACTAGGCAGATTCGTCGCTGCAGGCGGCTAAACCACACACCAAGAAAAAAAGGGTTCTTGATGGTTCTTATAAGTACCCACCTTGGCTCTGAATAGGACCATGGTTGTTTCTAGAACTCTTTTCTCCGTGAAGAGTTTCCATCTGACACTTTGAGGTACGTGCCCTGACTATAACTAGCTGCCTGTCAAGCGGTCCTACGTTCCCTATTGTTCCCAACCTTTCTGTCCCAGTCGTTTTTTTTTCTATTTTTTTTTAAAATACCAATTTTTCCATACTTTTATCGTTTTCTTCGAAATATGAAATTTAACATTGTCGTGATTCCTGTGAAAGTGTACCTTTATCAGTACAAATAAACTATTATGGTTAGTTTGAACCCCCCTGTGATCACAAAAATGAAGGAACAAACTGAGTACCATAGAAAAATGGTTCTCAAGCGGATCCAGTTAATAACCGCTTCTGACCAAGCTGTGCATCTGTGTGCTTTATAAATACTAGCTTTTTACACCGAGGATCCGCATTGTCATCGGCCACGCGAGCGGCAGAGCGAGCACATAGCACTCTTTTTACCCCACGTGCAAAGTACATGTACTTGTCTCAGTGAGCTGCCTAAGCCGCACTGCTTGGTGTTTTAGGTTTTTAACTTGCGTTCTCCTGGCTAGGACCACTCCTTTTCCTAAATCCTGGATCATCCCCTGTTAGTCTAGGCATTTAGTGATCATAATGTACAAGGACTGATACAAAGGGACACCGCCTTGTCATGTTAAGTTGAATTCAAACACAATATTTATATTTGCTAGCACAAGGAAAATATTGTATAAACCGAACCTTCACGAAATGAATGCGAACAACAATTTAACTATCATGGAACTCAAAGTATTTATTTGTAATTTGAGACTTTTATCAAGTTTTTTTTTTCCATTCACTTTGGTGTTTTACACAATATGAGTTTGTGGTCAGGACATTCAATAAGATTAATTGATCCAAAACTTATTTTTTTCCGACAGGTGTAGAAAATAAACATCAGAAACGAACGCCTAATTGTGTAAAAATGTGTATGATTCTCATGCATAATGACCACTGAGAATCATACACATTTTTTTTATTAATTAGTAAACTTTGTTAAACTAGTTAACATTTCGAATTTCTCTGATAATTTTGTCGACATTGTTTCAGATAACGTATATATATATATATATATATATATATATATATATATATATATATATATATATATATATGTACGGTACGTTTGCTCATGTTTGCACATAATTATAACTTAAACATTGTTGTCTACTTATTGGGCATGTTTCCCCCCATGTTGAAATTTTCTTGTACTGTGTATGCACATGCTCATTTTAAGTCATACAAACTATAGCGACATGTCTTGGGGAATATAATTCCAGGTACATAGCGATATAACTACATGTTTTTTCTAAACTCTAATGCACCTGCAGGTCCTGGGATTTTAACCAACCCCCTTCCTGAGTCATAACACTAAGGAACGCCCGAAAGGCGCACTCGCCGTTGGGTGAAACACCCCCGCGAGGCTCAGGCTTTCCATTTATGCTGCAAAGCACTCACTCTGGGTATAGGGGCCGACCGTGATAAAATTTCCAACGCTCATCAGCTCATTTTCGAACTCACGGTCTCCAGGATATGCGTATATAAACATAGTTCTTACCTCATATTATTTCCCATTTAAATATCTCGGTAGACCAAAACACTCGACCGTGAAGAGTTGATCTCATTAGTTCAAATAAAGCGCGCATGCGCGTCCTTATCATCGGAACATCCGGTCAAAACAGGGGTTCCATCTGGAAGCTTATTATAAGTTTGGTCAGGGAACGAACCTCCAAGTGCCAGATGGAACCTCTTCACGGAGAGAAGAGTTCAAGAAGGAACGAAGGTTCTGTCCAGAACCATGTTGGTTCTTAAAAGAACCATCAACAACCTTTTTTTTACTTAGAGTGTGTGTCTTGTGCTGTACCCAAAGATCATTGAATCCGATTATTATAACAGTCTGTTTATCGAGTCTCTCTTGATTACTAGTGAGAATAATTGTTGTCTGCTAATATATGTCGGTCCTGATAGATCCTGGAATTAGAAAATATAAAAAAATGACCTGGTGGTGTCCGAATGGCGACTCTTCGCTCAAATGTAAAAAAAGGTGCATGTAATATATGTTTCACATTGAAAAAAATACTCGAAATCTCAAGTATCTATAGATTAATTCACGCAACTTTTCTCGTGAGCAGTTATAGATTAATCGGGCACGTGCGTGACCGGAAATCGTCTGCTGAAGGTGACGAGGTTCAGTCGTTATCGACCACATTGGCGCCTTAAGGTTAATTTCCGGCTTGAGTTAGAGTAATTAAACTCAGGTATTGGACGCCGGGTCATTAAGTCCTGTCATCGGGTTATTAAACCCTTAACCCAGGCATATAATCCTCTTCGTAAGATCCAAAAGGTCTCAATTAAGGATGATTCTGCCAAGAAACTGTAGTTGTGAGGACGGTATCCCAATTATTTTGCCAGACCGGAATGAAAGAGTTTTCAGATGTGGCCAAAATTGTGCCTCGGTTTTTTTTTTCAAGTTGGGAGTTACGCTGATCAAGAAGGAGGATTTTCCTATGGAATAACATGAAGATTCCATCACCCTAGCGACACCTATTGGTGATGACTGATACTAGGTGCTCGAGAATATTATCTTTTAAATTATATTGTCGTAATAGGTTTATATTAATTCTATATCTTAATATTTCAAATGATAAAAGGAAAATACTAGATGTTTTAGTTGTCGAACGACTATCTGGGAGCCCCGCACTTATATCTCCCTTCATTAACACATTTTCACCTCGTTAATTACTTAGTTAATCTGGTCCTATGAGCTATGAATGGAGCGGTCTCTAGGAGACAATGGCATTGCCCTGTTGCCCTATGTCAATATGATATTTAATCTTTTGATTTTAAAATATTCTAAGATCCAAATAACCTCAAAATTTAATGGAGAACACATTGGAAGTTTACCTAACCCTCCAATAAATTTCATGAAAATTCGTTCATAACGTTTTTCGTAAACGTGCTTACCGACAAACCAACCGACGAAATGAAGGTAAAACAAAATATCTTCCTGGCCGAGGCATAGAAAATTAAATGGGTAAATAAGACTAGATGTGTGCACTTGCCAAGCGATTACTGGGAGTCCCCTCCCTCCCTTCTGGGAGCATACCATCGTGACGCGCAGTACGCATGCGCATGGAAAGGTCTGGTGGTGCCGAATCTGTTGATTTTGACTGGTCTTTCCGGTGGCTGTTGCACCGAGCAATGATCTGATTCCATCTGCGCCCATAGATTTCCCTTCAACTCCAATTTAGTCCTGGTTCTATTCTGAATTGACGCCAGGTCTAGTTTCAGAGAGACTACAATAAATTTGTGGAGGGATTCTAGATATAATTTCATCGAGGCCGCCGTCAATTTTTGTTAGCCTTCTGCTTACATGTGACAGGCGTTTATATATCACATGACGGGCGTTACATTTACAACTTAGACCATTTAGGGAAGCCATTTAGGATTTGTTGTCTGCTAAGAGGATACAGAAAAATTAACTTATTTAGTTTTTACTGTGGTTTAGCTGGACGCCTTGACTCCTGTTTGTGCAAGAGATCTATCTTTAATCTACCGCGCTAGAGTTAAATGACGACGAGACGTTCGAGCGGCCAGGCGTCTTTGAAGACATCGGTACAAAGTGTTCTGTTTCCATTATAGCTATGTCGTACCCGATGACCACAAGAAGGGTCGCCCTCGCTGAATCATGTTATATTTTTCCTCAAATACTGTTTTATGGCTTCTTAGTCCTGGCAAGTTTCAATGGATTACGTCATATATCAGTAAGATTACATGAGTCACACGTTACGACAGCAAATTAAATTTAAATTTCAAAATTGAAAGCTTTATTATCCAAACTTTAAACTGTTGCTACAACAGGGATCAGTAATTGCTTTGGATTAATTCATGTATATTCATGGCAATGATATGACTTCCAAATGAAATAATGACTATGTCGACTGTGGAGATTAGATGAATGAAACCATCACTAGGTTTAATGTTTCACACATGTGTTTGCATCATGACAGGGCGCTGGAATCTCGTGTCGTGTGTACATAGAAGTATGCACAAACACAAAAGAAAAACTTATTTCTCTTAGTTGCTTCGAACGAAGTTTGTTTTACAGCTTCGTTTTCTGTTTATTTTCCTGACAGGTGAAAAAATCTGAAACCCTGTTCCTATAGATTTCATCAAAATTTTGTAAAGGAGAGATCAGTGGGAGAGGGAAAAGATCGGTGATATGTCATTGCATTTGAGTTTATTTGTACAGCTTTGTGTCCAATGAACTGTTACTGGTGCTGGCATCTGGTGAGAAAATGTGTGAATAATCTTTGGCACTCTTTGCGCTCATGTACTGTTCAAGATTGCCGTCTGCTCGTCTTGGTTTATTTCCACCGGCGGCAAATTTAGCTTCCGGGTTGATGAACTTCCGGGTGACACAGATACATTCCGGGTTGATGAACTTCCGGGTGACAAAGATAGCTTCTGGGTAGAAAGACTTCAGGGTGACAAAGATAGACATATAGGTAACAGGTACATTAACTTCCTGGTTAAAGTATATTGAACTATTTTGTTACATTATTATGTTCGAACTATTGACGCCATAAATAACACTCAAGATAGCTCTCTTTCATGAAATAATTATCATCAACGACTATTCATTTCTGGTCCATGCAATAAACGTCGTAGTATTGAATGCAGCGTAATTTCTTTTTTTTTTTTCATTAAAATTATAGTGCTAAACTGAGATAATAAATATATTACATATGGAAACAACCGTTATTTACATGAAATGAAACGTATATCTGATCCAATAATAAACTGAAATATATGACTGAAGTTGTATAGTTTATTTAATTAGCAAATCCTTCGAGATATATATATATATATATATATATATATATATATATATATATACCTATATATAACACATTTTAGTAGTAGTAGTAGTAATAGTAGTGGTAGTAGTAGTAGTAGTACTATAAGTACAAAGAGTAGATAATATTGTTTTCATACCCCTCATTTTATTTTAAACAATTTAAATGGTCGGTCTGAAAACGGATTTTCTGATACAACCATAAATTTCCCTAAGAAAATGTAGAAATATTGATAATCCGACTTGAACATACTGTGAGTGAAATTGTTAAAGACTTAGGAGGTATAAACTGTAATACACAGCTCCTAGTGTATTAAGCAATAAACAAAGAAAGCTCGAATAAAGAAAAATAGGCCAAGGTTAACATGATCACCCTTGGCCGTGAAACAGGATTACAAAATTGCAGGCCCGACTTTTTTCAATGTCATCCGTTCTTCTTTTGAAAGATCTCCATTTTTTTCGATCACGTGTATTGATTGTATGACATTGGTATGGTTTGTAACAGAAAAAAACGACTCAGTGTGATTAGAAGTCCTGTTGGCGTGCGGTTTATTGTTTCTCAGTCTCGTTATACGCAAGATTTGCAAAAAGGCTACGTACACTACACTGCAGGATAAAAAAAGCCGGGTGTCAAGTGATCCCGCGCCAAACTGGCGGATGAATTATGGTTTCTCATGATGCAGTACCTGTGCTGATGCCCGGGAAGCGAAAAAAAAACCACTTAATTCAAAAATGGTTATACGAAATATCTGTACAGTGCTTTAAATTTGATTTACGTAGCCATGATGTTACGGGGTGACATTAAAGCGGACTGAACTGTCTCGCTAGTGAAGCGGGAGAGGGGCAAAGGACCATAATTAAATATAACTCAGCGTTTTCATTTCCAGAACAGTAATGCACCTGATGGAGTTGTGCGCCACCGACATGGGTTCGAATCCGGGATCGGCCCAATGTTTTCTCCTGAATAATTTGTCTTCGTAACAAAATGGGGGCTCGTCCAACGTGACGGTAAACTTTTTAGGCCCAGGGAATAAGCTTACGAAACTGTGACTCCTGGAATAATTAGTCTTGTTCTGATAGCAGAACGCTCTTAAAAGGGGGTGTGTTACTAGGTGACATAAAAAGTGGACCGAACTGTCTCGCTAGTGAAGCTTGCTTTTCTAGTGAAGCGGTTGGCACGCCGGACTTGTGCGCCACAAACATGGGTTCGAAATCGGGATTAGCCCAGTATTTTCCTAGAGCTGAGAAATTTGTCTTCGTAACAATGAGGAACGAAAATGTCTTTCAGCAGAGCGCATAACTCCGCCAAGGGAACAATTCAACCCGACCCGACCCTGCAAACAAACAGACAAATACGCGTACAACAACAAACAGGGATAAAACCATAACCTCCTTTGGTGAAGTCGCTAACGGGTAAAAGGAATAATTTAAGTCCATCAGGTGCATTACTGTTCTGGAAAGGAAAACGCTTTTTCCCCTCTCTAAACAAACATTTTTTAACACAGGAACTGGTGAAAATTTATAAAATACACATTTTATGTATAACCTGTTACTGGACCGCTTGATCTGAGAGTCGATAATTTTGAGGTGTTCCTATTACGGAGATGCCCATAAATAAAAGTTTTTCACTCTAAAAAGTAAACTTATGACATTACACAAAAATTAGAAGTAATGTATACCTACCTGCCATCCCCGAGCCATCACTGGGGACCTCCAACGTCGCCCGAACCTGAGTGATAATAACAAATACTCTATGTAGCTTTGAACGGTCAAGGTCAAAAAATGAAAAAAAGTAACCTCTGCACATGTGTGACCTTTGCCTACAAATCTGATAAAAAAATAGATTTGGCAATTCAGCTGTCAAGCGCAATATAAAGGGCGAAAGAAAGAAGAAAAAAAAAATAATTCTAAGATTTACACTCCCGGGGTCGTAAAAAGATCCCCTATCCTCTTTAAGAGCAAATAGCATTATAGAAATAAACCCATAAGTCCATTTCTTCTCCCTATCGGGGGGGGGGGGGGGGTGTCTTAATGTGAATCGGGGAGCTCGTGCAGTAAGAGTGCTGTAGTCATGTGCTGTAAACATGTGACTAGAAATGTTAAGAGGTCAGAGGGCAAGCTCGCTTCGATGTTGAGCGAGCGTGGTTATCTCAGTTAGGTGCAAGGTATATATATTTTATATTTTGTAATTGATTTCACATGCATGTGTTGTGTAGATTATGTGAATGATAAGCTCTGTGGATTGTATTTTTCTAAGATGCTGAGGCTTGAGAATAAAAATTTTAAAGTCATGGTGACGTAAGTTGATGAAAACTGAGTTACAAGGGGTCATTGGTGTTATCATCCAGTAATTGGAGTGATTACACACCGAGGTTGCACCGGCGCCGTGGTCATCGGGTACAATTAACACTAGGATTCAATTGAGGACAAGCCTGTGTTGCCGCCATGTCACTTACTTCCAAACAGAAATGGAATTCTTTATATACATTTACGTTGGTCAATTCGGCATTAAAAATGGAGGTAACCCAAAATGGTTAGACATACCTATAGGAAAATGAGGGGTCCAAAACAGGAGCGAAGTCAATAAAAGCGGTGTCAAGGCAGCAAAGCTTGGTTTGACCCCTTTAAAAACGGATGCGGCATCAGAAAAAAAAGAGGTCCAGACTAAAAACTTTGCCTGCGGTTTCGCTTAACAAAGGGCAACGACCCGTTGGGGAAGCGAACCTACTATGACTGAAATAATATGGCTTCAAATGAGGCAAGGCGAACGTATTAAAATAAAAACTAAGCTTTTCTTTAGCATTACAAAGTAACATGCTTGAAAGATGAAAACGAGTCTCATGAAACAGTCAACAGTGATTCCATCTAACACGTGATTACGCTTTCACCCGTGCATCAATCTCCAATGTCAAGTTCAACTCCAAATATACCTTCCTCTGTGTCTGACCCAATAACGGACGAAGTAATCTGATTGCAGAAACTTCCTCGTCGCCAAAGATTGAATTACAACAATCAATGCCCCAAACCACCTTGTTAAGCTTAATACACCTTGCTATTTTCCTGATCTAGACCTCCTATACCCGGGGCGACCCGTCCATTGTATGGAGGCGAACTCTGTGTTATTTCTGGCCCAGAGACGATTGTAGAAACCATTAACTGAGACGAGGAGTAAAATGACTGGCTCCACGTATTGATCACCGAGCTGGGTAAAATGTTTCTCTGTAATCCGCAATGTTTGAGCAATGTTCCGCCATGCATGGGCGCTCGGTCGTGAGATCAGAACCTTTAATCCAATTTGGGCGATAAAAAGACCCCTAACACCAGCCATTTTGCCACCCGGCTTTTGCACTAGCTCTTTACATTTTGATGCGGACGAAGATCGCAGAATCTGTTCATTCCACATCTGTCCCATTTTTGTGGGCGGAAAAGTAAAGTTCTGTGTATGTGTAAGTAAAAACTGAAGCTCCCTTGCTATATGTTTAGTGTTAATTATTTGATTTTAGCCTTCTTACTTTCGCTAGAGGTCGTTTCTACTCGAATTGGATCTATTCCTGGTAGGCACTGTAGGACGGCCGGATGGCCTTGATTTTCTTATTATTATGATTTTTATTATTATTATTATTATTATTATTATTATTATTATTATTATTATTATTATTGTTAATATAAGTAGTAGTAGTGATAGAAGTATAAGTAGCAATAGCAGCAGTCATAGTATAAACATCAGTTATATTAATAAATCATTTTCAATTAACGTATCTTTTGATTATAAAAAAAAAATGTGAAATGTATATCAACCATCAGAACAGCAGAAAAAACGTATTGAAATACATGTAATACAATAGAATACTTGGTATGGGTTTCTTCGTTTGTCGGAATTAACATAACAAACCCTTCAGCCGTCTTGACCCGGCAAGAAGGAAGTCAAGGGCCACTACATCTCTAACCTCTCACTGACGACCTCCGTCAGCTGACTCTGCGCCCTTTCCTCTGCTTTAATCCAGACTAAATCAATCATTTCTTCTCGGCCTTTTCATATAAATCTTATTCTTCCTGTCCTAAATCCAGTAATACCTTAGCAGAGGCAAGAATCAAGAGCCATTTTTTTTTTCGAATATTTTCACCCCTATCAGAATTTGTCTTTGTTTGCTGGCCGTTACATTTTTTTGTTAGCAGAATTATATTAAAAAACCCGTTCATTGACAAGAACTTATTTAAAGTGGCCTATTTTGTTATATGTCGTCTATTAAATATAGATAGTCCCTTGAACCTTTCATAAAAAAATTCACAGAACAAGCCGATCCCACCACACACAGGCAGTTTTATATATATATATATATATATATATATATATATATATATATCCACGTGTTTGTAACATGTGGTGAACCCGCCACAATAATTCAAACACATTCAACAAGGACATCTGGCCACAATTCAGACGCATCAGAATTTTGCGAAGGGCGTTTTGCAACTAGTGACGTTTCGGCTTAGGAATATATGTAACCAGCCACCTTTAGTTACACATTAGTTTACTTGTTTGTCAACAAGTACAATGTTTACTAACATGTAGATACATAAAAGCTCATACATCCATCACAGAGGCTTTCTAAAAACTTTCTAACAGGAGTTACCTAATGTTCATTAATATTAGCCAGTTAGCCAGAATTTAGCCAGAGTTAGCCAGTATGCACATACGTTCTACAGAAAAAGAAGCTGGCTTTATTGTCATCAGTTTTCATTCAAGGTTAGAGCAGCGGTTCCCCTCTCTATATATTTATAAGAGTCCGTCACCGTAACCCACAGCCACTCCACATTAGTTAAACTTACCGTATTTCCTTGATCAGACGCCAGGCCTTAAATAGTCGCCTGCCTTGTTTAGCTGCCGGGGCAAAACAATGACTTAGAAAAAAATAAACGCCTGACTTAAATAGACACCGGTCTTGTTCAGAGGCCTGGTTTCAGAGTAACTTCCATGTTTGCCGCCAGATGTCTTTTCCCGTCATTATGATTGGTGAATTTACCGGCCAAATTGACAAGAGATTGTTGTATGGATTCTCGTTTGTGTTTGTTGATAATATGTTTAATTCCTCTATCAATCTTTTTTTTCTTAAGGGCATGCATGTTTCGTTAAGGGACACCAAATATTCCCGATTCGTCCATAACAATTAAAGCCGATCACCGATCCTAATAAACGCTACACAAATACATCAAGAAAATACGTACGCTCCCGAGGCAGCAGAAATCTTGCGCTTCTAAAGAAGCTACTGATTTTCCTGCTGCCTGGTTTGACCGTTTATGATACATTTAGATACATTAGAAGACATTACGACTATGTTTGCTAACAAACCGGAAACCAGCCAGCGAGATGTGCACGGACCCAATCTTGTTACTTTTCGTTTGTATAACAGTTCAACGGCCGGGCATCCTACACAAAGACTAGTGCAAAACTGGAAACTAAGTATCCTGTAAAAAAAGTTTCTGGTCGTTGTAAAATTTTGCACACGTTCCCATTTCTATGCTCAGTTTATATGATTGGCTCTAGACAAAAATCATTAGGAATGAAACGGGTATCAAATTTTGTGTTTGGGCACTTAGGTATATTACCCGACTATTTGAGAAGTTATAACTGTTTTTACATTAATTGTGATAGTGGTCGTGAATATTAAGGAGCAGTTCAAGGTTAACGTGCAAGTTATCTGTAAACTAGATTTATGAGCGTAACTCATAATAAAAGGCTCAAACGATAGAGTACTCGATCCAGTCCTGTGTTCTGTCTCCAGTACTCGGTTAGAAATACTCAGAATCTAGAACCCAGTTTGAAATACTCGGTCTCGAGTACTCGGTTTGAAATACTGGGTGTCGAGAACTTGTAGCGCTGGAAAGCAGTACAACATTAGGGTCTATTTGCATAACGCAAACCTGGAGGTCACAAGGAATTAACCGATGTCAGTTGTCGCGCTTTCGTAATCCAAATTCTGCCATAATAGATACGTTCTTCAATTAGATAAATTATTAATTAAAAGCATTTGCTGACCTTTCAGGTCAATGGTTATTAGGGATGTCCGACATTTATAATCCACACAACTAAATGGTGACCGGATCCATTAATGACAACTCTCGGAGCCCATTAAATAATCATCATAAGGTCGGTCATTAATACCCTTTCTGGCTGTTTCTGATAATTAACGTCTCCCTGGGGACAGCGCCATGTTCCACATTTTGTTCATCAAGCGCTCATTGCATGGGTGATTTAATTATCTCCACTACGCGATTTATATTTTCGACAGCACCTATCCTCATTCCACCATCATTTATCGGTTTGTCGTAAATAAAATGACTGAAAATTATTTACGCTGGCAGTAAACATGAATTGTACGGATATTCCTGAGACATTTCGGATGATTTATCCTCAGTACTTTCTTAAATATTTTTGCTTTAATTTGAAAGTACACCTTATATACCATAATTCTCAGGGATAGAGCCAAGGAAACAAAACCGGGAGGTCGTGAGTTCGAATCTCAGCCGAGTAGAGGCGGTGAGATTATCACGGACCCAACCCCCTCCGCCCAGGATGGAGCTCTGCAGGCTAAATGGGAAGGCTGTGCCCCAGAGCCGTGGATCACTCATAAACGAGTGCGGTTTTTTTTTTTTTTTGGGGGGGGGGGTTCTCGGTGTAATGACCTAGTAATGGGGATTAGACACACCAAGGACCAGTAAGTGCGATAGACACTAGACCTCGGTGACACCAGGATACAAAAAAGTACTATGATAGGAAGTGTTTCAGCCCTGTCACATAGTCCCAAACGGAAATGGAACTAAGCGTTGTACATACTCAGATTATGAATAAGATAAGATCATATAAAATGGAGGTAATTACCTCCGCCAAAAGAAAGGGGGGGGGGGAATACGTATACAAACGGACGGAGAGTCTTAAGGTACTCTGTACACAGGAAACAAACAGACAGAAGGATAAACAGAGATGAAGATATATACATTAGAATAATATTCACAGGGTTTAGCCTATACATTCGCAAACAAAAAAAAATCTTAAAACAATTTTACTGAAACTGCATGCTTTGTCTGTCTCATCACTCACAAAACATAGTGAAATTCTGGGGAAAACTTATTGCTTAATGTTTAATGCTGCTAACAAACAAAGAGAAACGGATGAACACATAACCTTCATGATTTCAAACGGTAAGTTTTGGTCTATTGATTGTTGGTAGGTTTACCATTTGTATATTGTTAATGCAGACGTTTTTGTTTATCGCACATGGAATGTGCGCGCGAAGATCAATAGTGTATGACAACAAGCTGATACAGAGGCCAGGTCTAATGTGCAGCATCAAATACATAATGTATTAACGCGACTGTCTGTGATGTCGTTCATCATATCATTGCAGATCAGAAGTGAGCATCCACACGCGTGAAAACTCAGCCGCGGGTTATGGTGATACAGCTGTCGTAAAATATAGGACAGTACTAAGGTAAGTGATTTGGTATATATATATTGTTTACACGACATAGCTCTTTGTTACATTTAGGATTTGAGAGTAAATCCTTTGCTGCAGTAAATTCATTATTTAACACTAAGCATGCAGGTTTGGGCTGTCGATTACGAATTTGCTGGTTAAGGCCTGTTGGTTTCGAAACTGTGCCCAGAAATGCATCGGGGATTTTAAATAAATCATTGGCCTAGGTATAAATGTCGAGAAGATTTAAATTAAGTCCGGTAATATATGTTGCATAAGAATCATATAAACATAGGTGTTTTGTTTTTCTGATCTGAACTTCACGGTTTTAGTAATATTTTGTAAGCATGTGCATATGAAATGTAAATAGGTGTTTTCGTGTAATGTACCAAAACTCGAAGTTTAAATTTGACAGTGGAGACAAGTAGTCCCAGCCATCCCAACACTTTTACACTGGAAGAGGTTCGTTTTGAGAAGAAAAGACCGAAAAGGTGGAAGAGTATTTTATTTAAAAACACCTGACACTGACTGTGGGATGAGGATGACAGGAATTTTAATTTTTTATTGAGCCTTTTGATTTTAAACATTAATATGCAGACGACTAGGGCCTATGGATAACTAAGAAGTCATATCCATATTTTAGCGAATATCCTACCACAATACATGTCACGTGCCACCAAACTCTTCTTGCTGATAGATTCTTGCCTGGACGCTCTCCTCGGAGTCCTTGACAGGTTTGTTTTTCTCGTAGTTTCTTGAAACTGCTCATGGGGCTGCCATTTTGCGTATACACTAAAACCTGGAGATCTCAGGTTACATGTGGTCATGGGTTGCCTTTTACCGCTAGCATATAAAAATAATATTAAATTGTGTTTGGCTCCCATGTACCGTCAGTGCACCTAGAGTACAATTAGGTGATGTCACACGCGATGGACCCATTATTATTGGCTAACTCATGTCTAATTGCATACCGTACTTAAAATATCAGTCGTTAATGCCGTCTATGTCTCCCCGATGTTATCAATTGAAAGGATGATGGACGTAAAAATTAGACTGTTCATCGTAGTTTTAAAACAACAGACCCTTCCTGTCTGACCCTTGCACTACAGATAAAATTCTTTTATGAATGGCAAATCCAAAGGTTAAAGATGAAAGGCATTAGAAATAATTATAACATAATTATAATCTCATAATCCCTCATCTTCTGCTTTCCTTCTACTCCTTTTTCTTTGTCTTCTCTCTTTTTACTCCTTCTTCTTCTGCTTTCCTTCTCCTTTTTCTCTGTCTTCTCTCTTTTTAATCCCTCTTCTTCTGCTTTCCTTCTTCTCCTTTTTCTCTGTCTTCTCTCTTTTTAATCCCTCTTCTTCTGCTTTACTTCTTCATCTTTTTCTCTGTCTTCTCTCTTTTTAATCCCTCTTCTTCTGCTTTCCTTCTTCTCCTTTTTCTCTGTCATCTCTCTTTTAAATCCCTCTTCTTCTGCTTTCCTTTTTCTCCTTTTTCTCTGTCTTCTCTCTTTTTAATCCCCCTTCTTCTGCTTTCCTCCTTCTCCTTTTTATTTGTCTTCTCTCTTTTTAATCCCTCTTCTTCTGCTTTCCTGCTTCTCCTTTTTCTCTGTCTTCTCTCTTTTTAATCCCTCTTCTTCTGCTTTCCTCCTTATCCTTTTTCTCTGTCTTATCTCTTTTTAATCCCTCTTCTTCGGCTTTCCTTCTTCTCCTTTTGCTCTGTCTTCTCTTTTTTTAATCCCTCTTCTTCTACTTTCGTTCTTCTCCTCTTTTCTGTCTTCTCTCTTTTTAATCCCTCTTCTTCTGCTTTCCTTCTTCTCCGTTTTCTCTGTCTTCTCTCTTTTTAATCCCTCTTCTTCTGCTTTCCTTCTTTTCCGTTTTCTCTGTCTTCTCTCTTTTTAATCCCTCTTCTTCTGCTTTCCTCCTTCTCCGTTTTCTCTGTCTTCTTTCTTTCTAATCCCTCTTCTTCTGCTTTCCTCCTTCATCTTTTCTGTGTCTTTCCTTTTTAATCCCTCTTCTTCTGCTTTACTTCTTCATCTTTTTCTGTGTCTTCTCTCTTTTTAATCCCTCTTCTTCTGCTTTCCTTCTTCTCCGTTTTCTCTGTCTTCTCTCTTTTTAATCCCTCTTCTTCTGCTTTCCTTCTTCTCCGTTTTCTCTGTCTTCTCTGTTTTTAATCCCTCTTCTTCTGCTTTCCTTCTTTTCCGTTTTCTCTGTCTTCTCTCTTTTTAATCCCTCTTCTTCTGCTTTCCTCCTTCTCCTTTTTCTCTGTCTTCTCTCTTTTTAATCCCTCTTCTTCTGCTTTCCTCATTCTCCTTTTTCTTTGTCTTCTCTCTTTTTAATCCCTCTTCTTCTGCTTTCCTCCTTCTCCCTTTTTTTCTGTCTTCTCTCTTTTTAATCCCTCTTCTTCTGCTTTCCTCCTTCTCCTTTTTCTCTGTCTTCTCTCTTTTTAATCCCTCTTCTTCTCCTTTCCTTCTTCTCCTTTTTCTCTGTCTTCTCTCTTTTTAATCCCTCTTCTTCTGCTTTCCTTCTTCATCTTTTTCTGTGTCTTCTCTCTTTTCAATCCCTCTTCTTCTACTTTCGTTCTTCTCCTCTTTTCTGTCTTCTCTCTTTTTAATCCCTCTTCTTCTGCTTTCCTTCTTCTCCGTTTTCTCTGTCTTCTCTCTTTTTAATCCCTCTTCTGCTGCTTTCCTTCTTTTCCGTTTTCTTTGTCTTCTCTCTTTTTAATCCCTCTTCTTCTGCTTTCCTCCTTCTCCCTTTTTTTCTGTCTTCTCTCTTTTTAATCCCTCTTCTTCTGCTTTACTTCTTCATCTTTTTCTGTGTCTTCTCTCTTTTTAATCCCTCTTCTTCTGCTTTCCTTCTTCATCTTTTTCTGTGTCTTCTCTCTTTTCAATCCCTCTTCTTCTACTTTCGTTCTTCTCCTCTTTTCTGTCTTCTCTCTTTTTAATCCCTCTTCTTCTGCTTTCCTTCTTCTCCGTTTTCTCTGTCTTCTCTCTTTTTAATCCCTCTTCTGCTGCTTTCCTTCTTTTCCGTTTTCTCTGTCTTCTCTCTTTTTAATCCCTCTTCTTCTGCTTTCCTTCTTCTCCTTTTTCTCTGTCTTCTCTCTTTTAAATCCCTCTTCTTTTGCTTTCCTTCTTCTCCTTTTTCTCTGTCTTCTCTCTTTTTAATCCCTCTTCTTCTGCTTTCCTTCTTCTCCGTTTTTTTTGTCTTTTCTCTTTTTATTCCCTCTTCTTCTGCTTTCCTCCTTCTCCTTTTTCTCTGTCTTCTCTCTTTTTTATCCCTCTTCTTCTGCTTTCCTTCTTCTCCTTTTTCTCTGTCTTCTCCCTTTTTAATCCCCCTTCTTCTGCTTTCCTCCTTATCCTTTTTCTCTGTCTTCTCTCTTTTTAATCCCCCTTCTTCTGCTTTCCTTCTTTTCCGTTTTCTCTGTCTTCTCTCTTTTTAATCCCTCTTCTTCTGCTTTCCTCCTTCTCCTTTTTCTCTGTCTTCTATCTTTTTAATCCCTCTTCTTCTGCTTTCCTCCTTCTCCTTTTTCTCTGTCTCCTCTCTTTTTAATCCCTCTTCTTCTGCTTTTCTCATTCTCCTTTTTCTTTGTCTTCTCTCTTTTTAATCCCTCTTCTTCTGCTTTGCTCCTTCTCCGTTTTCCCTGTCTTCTCTCTTTTTAATCCCTCTTCTTCTGCTTTCCTCCTTCTCCTTTTTCTCTGTCTTCTCTCTTTTTAATCCCTCTTCTTTTGCTTTCCTCCTTATCCTTTTTCTCTGTCTTCTCTCTTTTTAATCCCTCTTCTTCTGCTTTCCTCCTTCATCTTTTCTGTGTCTTTCCTTTTTAATCCCTCTTCTGCTTTACTTCTTCATCTTTTTCTGTGTCTTCTCTCTTTTTAATCCCTCTTCTTCTGCTTTCCTCCTTTTCCTTTTTTATCTGTCTTCTCTCTTTTTAATCCCTCTTCCTCTGCATTCCTTTTTCTCTTTTTTCTCTGTCTTCTCTCTTTTTAATCCCTCTTCTTCTGCTTTCCTCCTTTTCCTTTTTTCTCTGTCTTCTCTCTTTTTAATCCCTCTTCTTCTGCATTCCTTTTTCTCTTTTTTCTCTGTCTTCTCTCTTTTTAATCCCTCTTCTTCTGCTTTCCTCCTTTTCCATTTTTCTCTGTCTTCTCTCTTTTTAAACCCTCTTCTTCTGCTTTCCTTCTTCTCCGTTTTCTCTGTCTTCTCTCTTTTAAATCCCTCTTCTTCTGCTTTCCTCCTTCTCCTTTTTCTCTGTCTTCTCTCTTTTTAATCCCTCTTCTTCTGCTTTCCTCCTTATCCTTTTTCTCTGTCTTCTCTCTTTTTCATCTCTCTTCTTCTGCTTTCCTTCTTCTCCGTTTCTCTGTCTTCTCTCTTTTTAATCCCTCGTCCTCTGCTTTCCTTCTTCTCTGTTTTCTCTGTCTTCTCTCTTTTTAATCCCGAGTTCGAGGATAGTGACAAGTAGATGCAGGTAATTTCTGAAAGTTATGGATAATTTGAAATTCGAAGGATATTCAATTTGAGATTTTTCTGGAGGAGTTAATAATTTTTTTTGGAGGAGTTAAATAAATTTGAAATGATCAGAATCCGGATGCATAATTAGTATCATTCTGCATCTGTCTTTTCCTCAATCATTTTTTGCTTTCCTTCTAATCCTTTTCTTTTGTCTTCTTCGGCTTTTCCTCTTCTTCTTTTCCTCCGACTTTTTTCTGTCTTTCATTATTCCCCAGTTAATCCCTATTCTCCTGCTTATCCATTTCCTTTTTCTTCTTCTGCTTCTCCTTCTTTCCCTTTTTTTATTTCCGTCTTCATCGGCTTTTTTCTCCTTTTCCTCCGACTTCTTCTTTTTTTTTTTTTCTTCTTCATCTTTCTCAGCAATCATTTTTTAAGTTATTGATAAATTGAAACCCAAGGATATTCACTTTGAGATAATAATGAGACAAGCAGGACTTGAATAAATTTGAAATTGATCAGAATCCGGATGCATATTTAGTATTCTGTATTTGTCTGTACATCTTTCTTCTTGCTAGGGACTACAACTGACATCCGGTGGAGAAGTTTGGTTTGTAGGACAGGCGGGTCTTAATAAAATATGTTTATGTATCCGACGGGGTGTCTTATTGGCCTTTTAGTGTATGATGACATTTAGTTTGCCTCTTTTACAAGATCTTTCAGGCTAAACCTTTTATATTTCAACACCTCTGCTTTTTCTGTCGTCCTTTTATATTTCAGCGGTGTCAGCTTTGATTATCTGAGGCACGTGTATTTGTGGATTTAATTAGTGTAGTTAACATGTAGAAAATAACCAAACAAAGCACCGAGTTATACCCGTACTGACCCACCTCGTGGTGTAGTGTATGTAACTAATTAATCAATGTTTCAATTATCAAAGGTCCCAGGATAAATGTTGTAAACCCAGTGTGTATGTTATAAGAGCAGGGTTTGTTAAAATATCTTATTACGTCCGCCTAGTGCAGGAGAGTTGATTGGTTGCAACAATATGTGGCGCCTACGTTCATGGTACATATATAGCCTGGATGAAAATACCACATGTTCCGCATATAAAAGTTTGTTAATGTGATGGAGGTACCACGAATCATACAAAGCTGTTCCACTTTACATATCCTGTACTCTTGGTAACAGGTTGGTAGAGACTGATTTTCCAAATGATGCCTTAAAATAGATATTAGATCTTTTCAGGGATTATTTCTTTTAAAATTATTATTTTATAATATTTTTAGTTATTATGATTGTTTAATATTGACAGTTTATCAGAACGTGTTTCCTGTGGTGGAAACATGGCTCTCTCTTAATGTCACTCATGTCAGTCAAACAGCCTCATCTGGCAATCAGTACTAGTTTAATAGGCTAAGGACGGGCACCATGGGGACTTAAACTTTTAACGAAATAAGTCGGTTGTTGTTTGGTTGCAGATGAAATTAATAGATACACTAATTACGTGTCAAACACGTTTTACGTTTAAGAAATCTGTGCAGGTCAGATTGGTTTCAATGGTTTTTTTTAACACAATTTGGAAAATGAGTTTGATCATTTTCTTACGGGTGCTGTCTGCTTTGGGTCCAGACATATTGGGGAAACAACCTAAACCGGTATAACAAGAATATCAATTACAAGCTCTCCTGGGAAATCTCTGCCGCGGCAGCACCTTACTTCTGTGGGACTAGAAAGTGTGATCTCTGTTTGTATGAAAAGCTACTTATAGCTACAACGGCCCCTCTTGGATCATTGTTGAACTCAAGAGCTGAAATTCTCACCAAGTGCCGCCATCAAAACAAATTCACTCTGAAATGTTTTAAATCCTAGCATTCATGCAAACATTTTACATGCCTGCTCTTACACTCCCACGAGGATCCGCTGGGCAGACATACCTGTTCAGGTAGTTGCTTTCTCACTGCTTTGCAGTGTTGAGGGACATGGCGTTGCCACTGCCCCATGGTGAGTTTGTCGAATCGATTCCACTTGGTATGAGTATAGTAAAATTGCCTTTTCTTTTGTATATTTGCCTTTTATATTGTGTATTTCCATAATATATGTGTATTTTATATCATATGTGTATACTACTGAAATGTTCACTGTACCCAGGATCCTATTGAAAATCAGCTTACTATGCTAAATGGGCATGCTGGTAAAAATATCTTTGTATTTAATAATAAACATTAAAACAACAACAGACCTCTTTACCCTGCTATGTTTCAGTATTGCACGTGTACCCCGACCAATCCTATTGTGCCCCCCGAGGACAATAGGATCAGTGTCGGTCATTTACTTGCTCTCCCCGATACGCACAAAGCATAATCTCGTAATCTCGTAAAGTCTCGGCTTTTCAAACCACGCCGTTAGCTTAATTCTAACAACATTAATCTGATGATAGGGTCGCATCCCGTGAAACAGTCTGTAGTGTATTTACAGTGTTGTTTTATATATATATTTAGATCTATTGTTTATCCAGGAGAGTTACTCAGTGTCGCCACACTGCCGTAATGATATGATTTAATAAATTTTTGGTTTTCTTAATTGCTCTGATACATTTTGTTATCTCAGCATACAAAATCTGGGTAAAACTTTCAGTGTACATATGTGCATGCATGTATATATATATATATATATATATATATATATATATATATATATATATATTTACACATTATTGTTCTATCTCTATGTACCATGAACCAGCACGGCTATTCATTCGTCTCTCTATATATAATGTACATAATAAACGCCTTTGACATGTACTTGGGCCATCAGTTCTGCTGCATCCAGTGTCGCCGCATGTTGTAGGTAGTTCTGTTGTGATATCACGTCGCGGTTTCTTATGAAAGTGTGTTAATACACAGAGGGTTTTTTGGCTCTCTGATTGATCACTGGTAGAGCAGACGACCGGCAATCGAAAGATCATCGGTTCTATTCAGTTCGGAATGGACTGACTTTTCTGTGTATCTCTCTGTACAATGAACTAGCTTTGATATTTTTATATCCATCTCTCTCTCTCTCTCTCTCTCTCTCTCTCTCTCTCTCTTTATATATATATATATATATATATATATATATATATATATATATATATCATACAACCTATCATCAAATTTTCTCAAAGAATTTGACAACCTTAAAATCAGCCGTCTGTTACGTGCCCGAAATCATTAAGCATGCATGTAATACGGTAATCAATCTGTATACATATGTTAGTTCATACAGTCGTTGACATGAGCCAGCTGTGTAAACAGTCGGTAATACATACACAGGGAAGGAATTAGGCCTGCGTTAGCGAACAAGTCAAATGAACAGAAGCTTTGTTTTTGGCAAGAGTCATACAGTAAGCATCTGATTACACGCCTATTCTTTCACGCTTTTTTTAATAACTGTTATCTTCGTATGTTTTGGTGGAGGTAACAAACTCAATTTTTTGTTAAAGCTGGGTTAACTAGGTACCCTATACATCTGCAGAATTCCATTCCGAATTCAGACTTCATGACATGAGGGAAACAGTTGATTATCCTAGCGTTGGCCAGGCTCTGTGTATCGGGTATTGGGTGTGTAACTGAAAGGTGGATTCGTTTGTGAGTGAAACACGACTGTGGGTATATACGCACAGTCTCCATTTCAGCCTACAGAGCGTTTACCCTGGACGGGGGTCGACTGTGAAAAATCTCAGCGCTCCACATCTTCATATGCAAAAGCCTGTCCCCACAATAGCGACTCCTATCGGTGCCGGAAACGGCTGTACATTGTCAAGTTAATTTTGATATGCAAATTGGAATATAAAAGAAAATATGTATTTTTCTTCATTGGACGCCATAATTTCACACTGAGAATTAAGTTGCACGCAGAACGATTGTGAATACGTCCTTATAACATTATTTCACCATGCACACCTAGGGTTATATGTATTTATATATATATATATATATATATATATATATATATATGAAGTGTTAAGACACAGCGCTCATGCTAATCTGGAATTTTCTTGGCTGTTCGCGCTCTATGAGCGCGTGTCTTGTATTTTTATTTGGGCGCGTGTGTCTTATGTATTGTTGTATTCTTTGGATTTTTCGTGAAATAGAAGTTTCTAGGCTTTGGGGTGATAAGCTATAAATTAGGGGCTGTGTTTAGAGCCGAGGGTGGAGGAGAGAGAGAAAAATTCCAGCGGACACGGAAGAGTGTGAGTCAGTTTTGGATCTATCCGATAAATGCAGTAATTTCAGGGATTCTACGAACTTTAGGCAGATTTAGTGGGATTGTCTCTAGTTTGCCTTCGGGATTACTACAAGAGCTTTACTTTGGACCATTTGAACTGTTGACGTGGATTATTAGTTTTAAAATACTTGTTGGGCTGTGACAGTCGTGGTATCCAGAAAAGCCTAGATCCGGACACTGTTACACTTTATTTATTAAACTGTGTAATTGTATTGATTTTCTTATATACTGTTGTTATACTGTGTAATTAAATTGATTAGTGTATTTGTTTAGTGAACAAAACCAGTAGATTTAGAAATTACATTAAAATTAAAATTATGCTGTTCTTCAGTTATTGGTGAACATTAATTAATTTGCATATTACAACAAATATAATTTGCATATATATATATATATATATATATATATATATATATATATATATATATATATATATATATATATATGCATGTTATTTAATGCATCATAACACCTTAGTTAGAAGTCTGCATTTTCTGAGCGACCGCTAGAGAACTCTAGGAAGGGAAGGCTTAACTACATATATAGACAACTCAAAGGTTCACTATAGAATTTATAGGCCACATGGTCCTAGATATTCACAGGACCCGGGGTCATGGCTTGAAACTGAGGAGTGAATGGTTTGGCTTGCTCTGGTTGGCTCTAGCAATTATGCCATTTGGCCTTTAAAACAACATGGTTTGTTTTATGTATATTTAACATAACCTAAAACGAATTCGAAAGTATCAGTCAAATATTTTTAATTTTTTTCCAATCAAAGAGATGTTGTCCATATGCTTGTTTGGGGCTGCTTGGAAGGGTTAATTTTGGCTTTACTACATTCGGACCAGATAGATGTAGTTAGAAAATGAAATGCACAACTCTGCATTCATTGGCCTTGTAGAAATAACACACTCAAGTAAAAAAAAAGGTTTAATATCAGCATTTATTTTTAATATTTACAAAAGAGGCGTAGACTTCAGGACATTTGCAAATGTTTTGTAGGGAAAATAAATACAGCCAAGTCTACCATAGAGGAGGCAACTGGACCATATTGCCCAAACCAATGACATACCACACTCAGCCTTTGTCAGAGAAATTATTGATTAATTTATTGGCGTGTCACACGGTGAACATAAATCACAGAATGACGCGAGGATTCGACAGGTTTACTTTGATTCAGTTTTAATTGACTGTTGTCACTGAATGGCTCACTATCCAGCGTGCAGTGGGAAGATAATTAATCATCGAGAAACGTACAAGTCCAAAGCCAGTGTGTGATAAATGACTGCACATGGCACGAAGAACAATTTAACAAGGTAGCAGAACTGGTAAAAATCCTTATATCCAAAATCAATCCAAAAGTTGTTTTGAATTCATATTTGAACCATAAAGTATACATAATTTAAAATCTGGTACAGTGGTCTTTCTGATGGTATACATATAATTGATATTTTCTTTCATTTTCATTAGGTATTTTAACATTAATTTTTTAAAACTTTTAACAGTTATCTGTTTAAAGCACCTAATAACTACACGTTCTTAAAAAAGTCGATCTTCAGGAACTAAAAAAGTAGCCCAGCGTCATTTTCAATTGCGTGTCACTCCGAATGTACCGAAAAAAATATCCGATGAATTTGTCCGGAATCACCTGCGTTAGCATGACGATCACCCGAACGACAGCCGAATTCTGCCGAAGAAAACTCATGCCGCGCAATTTTCTGGATTTTTTTTTTTAAAATATATAATGGCAAGTCTCGCGTGATTCTCGCTATGACGAGACAATTGCATCCGTTCCTTTCACGTTACCCGAGTTGCAATTACCATGGGTACTCTGTGAGCAAATTCGTCTTCAAGCGCCGATGTCTCAACGGGACCGCATTGCAATTCCGCCATCAAATTGCGATGAAAAATAAACAACAATATACTAGTAACCGGATTTCATTATTGTTACCTACCTTTTAAAGGAAGCAGAGTTCTTGTAGGCGCGGTTATATGTGATGGTGTATAGCCGGTTCTAAAACACCCAAAATCATATATTTATTCTTATTTAAATTTGCATAAATATTACCGTTAATGGTTATATATATAAGATTGTGTTAACGGTATGTATATTGATAACAAATATGTGTGGGGTTTAAGCTGATGTTTCCTTTAATTTAATGGCATGAAGTGAAATTAAAATATACAAATCTTAAATGCATATTCTGAGATTTGTCAAATCGCGTTTGTAAAAAAATACAGCTTAAAAATGTAGATTGTCATCAATAAATGAAAGTGTCACAGGTATGTAATATTGTGAGCTTTTCCATTTTCCATTTGAACGGGTGATGGAAAAAACAGACCATAACGTTAATAGCTGCCGTTTTAAAAACAGCAAGAAGCATCTAAAATTCTGGTCACGTTCAACAAATGTTTTCAAAGGGCGACTGGAATAGCTTGTTTCGTCATTTGGCCCATGGGCCTGAAAAGATAATAGTACATAATCAACATTTATGACAATCAGCTGCATTGTTAACGCAAGGATTATAGTTTGTGTATTGCCTCTGTCAACTGGGTTGGATAACGACAGTGACATGATAATGGATAATTTTTATTATAGCCATGCATGAAGGCGGCAATGTTTTCACCAGTGTTTGATGAATTCCCATTTACATATACAACAGAATTTTCATGATGTTGGACGGAGTCTCAAGGTATCGGGAGAAACTAATTGAATGTATTAGGATTCGGCAGAGTGATCATTTGTACGTTTGACTGCGTTAAGAAAGATTACTACGTTGTGCTCAACTGAAAATGGTTAAAGTGTAAATGTATTTACATACATATATAAATTCCTGTCGACATGGAAACTCTGAGTAATTTTTGCTCCCTATCAGATCTCTATAAATGTCAATGATAAACCTGATTTTTCACTCTTGAAAATCAGTCCCATAATAAGTTAATCACACAAAATCTGCAATTCCTCATAAACTAATGTATGGAATGTCCTACATTTTGTTGTGCTTATTTAATCCTGCGCAGATGTATATACTTTTGATGCCACCTGTAATTTACCACTTTTGCGGAAGTTCATGAGTTAATACGAGACTGACAGCTGACATTCATGTGATCATTTTCATATATCGTTCGTATATCATGAGATCAATGCAAAATTTACGTCTGTCATCATTTAAAATATGAATTAACAAGCCTGGAAAATATACAATATAACAATTGTAACATACAATCTTTTCATCAAATAATGCAAGAATTGCCTTAAATGGACATCTCCAGTTGTTTTATATTAGACTTTGACCTTCCTGATCGAAGCACTGTCTACTGATGAAGGTTACCATGCTGTTGTATTTATATTAACATCCGAGATTTATGTTTTCTGTGTTTACTTTGAAGCAACAAATACATTTTTAAAAAATACCATTATTATAAAGACTAGGGGTTTATCCTTAATTCCGACATGCGACTCGTGTCCTCCGGAATTAAATGTGTACGCAAAATAGTGCCGCCCCAGAGCGGTGTTATATTATTACCAGGGCGAGGGTTTGAAAAAGTAACCGAATTAAAACTTGAAAATACTCAGAGGACAGACTGAAGGTTAGTTTATTCCTGTGGATAGAGTTCGATGGTTAATAGACCCGTGTCTTCAAGGTAGAAACTGGAGAAGCACAATGTCGATGACCGCGCCCTCATTTGCGAATTAGTAGAATTACATGGCTCTGGCACTATCTTCAGTATAAACGAAAGTATACATGTCCTCCTCCACATGTAGTTATTGGTAACATTAATTTCTTTGTATTTTTCCTTCAAGAAACTCTCTTATGGAAATAAAAAAATTCTTTAATTGGTTTGTATATTCATGTATATGATGATGTACCCTACATCTTCATTTGCATTAGCCAGTGTAATTTTAATAACTCATTAATTATAAGATAATTGTAGAGAGTATAAAATTATACATATAATGAAAAAAAATATGTGTAAGGGGTTAAGGTTTGGGTTTCTTTTTATTTGATGTAATCATGTGAAATTAGAATTGTCAAATCTTTAATGCATGTTCTAAGATATTAGCAAATCCTGTTAGCTGAAAAAATACAGCTTAACAATGTAGTTTGTCATTAGTAAATGAAAGTGTCACAGAGATGAAATATTATGAGCTTTCCTATATCGCATATTAACGGCTGATGAAAAAAAACAGACCATAACGTTAAAAACTGCCGTTCGAAAACTGCATCTAAAAATCTGGTCACGTTCGACAAATGTTTTCAAGGGGCGAGTGGAAAGCTTGTTCCGTCGTTTGGCCGTTGGGCTTTGAAAGATAATGGTACATATTCAACGTTTCTGACAATCAACTACATTCTTAACGTAAGAAATATGACTTGATCATTGTCGCTGTCAACTGAGCCGAAATGACGAAAATGACTTCATAATGGGTTATCATTTTACTGCCATGGAGGCGGCAATGTTTTCACCAGTGTTTGATGAATACTTTTCTACATGTCAGAGAATTTTCAAAATGTTTAGCGGAGTCTTAAACTTTAGAGAGAAACTAATTTAATAAAGTACGATTCGGCAGATTTGTTAGGGCGTTAGACTTCGTTAACACGGTCTACTACATTCCGCTCATCTGAAAATTGTGAAACTGTAAATATACATATTTACATATACATTCCCGTCGACGTGCAAACTTTAATAAATTTTGGCTTCCTATAAGACCTGTATAAAGTTCAGTTACAAACTTGATATTTCACTCATGAAAAGTAAAACTTCACACAAAATTCCTGAGATACTAATAAAATGTCGTGAAATTTTATGTGCTTTTTTTATCCTGCATAGATTTATCGACTTTTGATACCAACTATACTTTACCTTTTTTGCTCAAGCGTAAGACTGATTGTCTAGTAATTTGTTTAATCAATTTCTTTATATTATCCCGTCATAAAACCTTTCGAATGGAAATGAAACAAAAAGATATCTTTAATGAATTTGTGTTTTGATCATGTACCCAACACCTTTATTTGCTTCAGCAAGGGTAATTGTATCCCCAGACAAAGTCGGGATACTATGGTTTCACGACGGTCCCGCCGCCGAAAAATTTTGTGAGCGGGATAACTATTAAAATATTTCACTGATCTTTTTCAAACTTAACTTTTGTATAGATATAGAAAAGAGGACGAAGCCTGTGGGGTCATGACCTTTGCTAGGAGAGTGACCTTGACCTTGAATAGGTCCATTTTTTCTGAAAATAACACAAATTCTTAAATATCTTGTTACGGAACCTAATATAAACAGATCACGTATGCGTGATGAACACAAATTCTATAACGGAGACAAAAAAAAAACAGATTTTGTAACACTAGGCAGCGGGAAATGCCTAGGCGAATGAATGAAGAAGTCAGTGGTTTTTTGTTAACAAATAACTATAATTTATTCCCAAAACAACCCCAACAACACAACACACCAAACCAATACAATTATACAGTAAAATAGAGGTACAAGCAACAAGTCAATACAATCACAGAGAAAATAATGTATGTGCACAGTACCTGGATACCAACACCACCACAACGATAAATCCTTTACACGTAAACTCTCAGAGAACGACAGTCCAGCGGAAAGTTCCCGCAAAAACCCAGAAAGTCAGAAGTCCAAATGCATAAAATCCGGGAGAAAGTCTTTGAAAATGTATACTTGCCGCATTCGTCGGATAAGGTCCTAGAATCTGACACACGCTTCTGCGTCCGTCAGAATCTTCTCTGCTCTCTGCCCTCTGTACTCCCGTTTAAACACAGCCCCCTATATACTCTTAACCCCAAGCCGGGAATATTCCACTTCTCGAACAGTCTATAAGATCTTGCACAACACGCGTTTCAGGAATTCTCTGGATAAACATCGCTGTGTGTATCTCTACAGACCAGGCTCATCACGTGACCCACGACCAGACGTGAAAACCCAAGGCTCACATGACAACGAGAGTTCAACGGATTAGTACGGATTAAACACAGAATGTAATACGCGGCTAGACACGAGCGCCACAACAGGAGTTGTGTCCGTGTCACACAATAAAAAGAACATCTGTAACAATCTCAAGAAAGCTTGCATGGACTGGTCCAAAAATCAAGGTGACCAAAGATCTTTGATAGCTCTGTGATATGCCGGAAACTGGTGGCGCCACCTAATATCCTTTTTTTGTTTTTACGCCTTATAATACCCCATAATTGCCACTTGACAGTACTGTGAGCATTATAAGTAAAAAATTAATGGACAGATTTTTCCTTCATATTATGAACATGTATAGAGATGGGTTATGGGATGAAGTCTATTTAAATTTGTGTCATGACCTTTACCATGAGAGTGGCCTTGACCTTTAATATTTCTATATTTGGTGAAAATCACACACCTCTTATGATATCTCCAGTGTTGATAGCCATATGGAATTCAAACGTGACTTACGTATGGCCCACCAATAAAGTAAGAACCCTATAAGTTCTAGGGTCATAAGGTTAAAGGTCAAGGTCACTGGACTCACATCTTTTAGCCAAACTTTTCATCCCAGATCTTCCATCTTGAACATATAGCTCACTTGCCAATAGTGGATCATCCATATCAATTTTGGGGTTACAAGGTCGAAGATAAAGTCAGAGAAGCCATCTGTCCAAAATTTCATTTCCTGATGATAACTCCATCTTGGATTGACATAATGGTTTCAAACTTGGCTTATATATTGCCCATCAATAAAACAAGATTCCTATTGATTTTGAGGTAATGAGGTCAAAGGTCAAAGTCACAGGACACACATCTTTGAAAAGTTTGTGGATGCATTTTCAGCCAAACTTTTCATTTCAGACATTTTATCTTGAAATATAGTTCACCTGCCATTAGAGGATGACCCCTATCCATTTTTAGGTAACAAGGCCAAAGATGAAGGTCACAGAAGCTATCTGTTCAAAATTTCATTTCCTGATGACAACTCCAGCTTGGATTGATATATGGATTTCAAACTTGACTTATATATGGTCCATCAATAAAGCAAGACCGCTATTGATTTTGAGGTAATGAGGTCAAAGGTCAAAGTCACAGGACACACATCTTTGAAAAGTTTGTGGATGCATTTTCAGCCAAACTTTTCATTTCAGACATTTTATCTTGAACATAAAGTTCACCTGCCATTAGAGGATGACCCCTATCCATTTTTAGGTCACAAGGCCAAAGGTGAAGGTCACAGGAGCCATCTGTCAAAAATTTCATTTCCTAATGATTACTCAAGCTTGGATTGACATATTGGTTTCAAACTTGACTTAAATATGGCCCATAAAAAAAACAAGATTCCTATTGATTTTGAGGTCATGAAGTCAAAGGTCAAGGTCACATGACACATCTTTGAGAAGATTGTGGAAGTATTTTCAGCCATACTTTTCCTCTCAGACCCTAATCATGCACCTGCCGATAGAGGAAGACCCCTATCCATTTAAATATTTTAATTGGGTCATGACCTTTCCTGTGAGAGTGGCCGTGGCCTTGAATTGGTGAAAATCGCAAAAATCATAAATATCTCAATTAGGGATGCATGGATTGGTCCAAAAATCAAATTGACCGAAGATCTTGGATAGCTTTTTTATGTGGAAGACAGGTGGTGCCACCTTCTGTCCTTTTCTTGTTTTCAAGCCTTTAAATTTCCCATCATTGCCACTTGACAGTACTGTAAGCATTATAAGTCTAAAACTAATGGACAGATTTGGTTGAAATTGTGCATGTCCATTGATTTTGTATTCAAGATTGGTGGCGTTATCTGTAATCATCAATGTGAGACTTTTGCTTTCAGTGGTAATTGCTCATATCTCCTAAGTGCTTCAAGGTATTGGTCTGAAATTCGGCATGTCCCTCCATCTTGGAAAATGTTCTCGTAAATCAGACATTCGGCCCCACCTACCTTCCCGTTTTTGTAGAATAAATTAGTGCCCTTTTCTGATAAGTGATTTGCCCTGTTGGCCTGAGATTCAACATATTGGCCCTCATATTTGGTGAACAATATTCTTTCTCAAAATGATAGATGGAAGAAGGCATGGTCGCTTGCAAAGTGTCAGTATATGCTGCTGAAGATGGGGGCCTATTCTTAAAGGGGGGGGGGGGGGAATTATCTGGGGATACTGTGGCATCTGCTGTGCCAAGAAATATCTAGTTTGAAAAACTGGATTTTTACTAAAAAAATATTTATTCCCGGATTTATAGTTCATTTAGTACACATCCTTTTCAGACTTCACTTTAAACTTAAATCTTGTTCAACATCTATAACACACACGCGAACACACACACACATATATATATATATACACGCATGGGCATAATTAAATAAAGACATAACATGTATAAGTTTATACATGCTCTCTCTCTTTCTGTGTGTAAGTATAATATATACTTATTTTCATGTATGTATGTATGTATTAATGTATGTAAACTTGCCATGGTTCCCGGGGAAATGATCACCTATTGTGTCTGGTACGTCAGACCACGCATTCGTATCTACTCCTGTGGTCAGCCTGGCATAGATTAACCTAACTTATCCGGCCTTTTGGACATGAAAGGCGCCGGGCATGGCCGGAAGGAGTATTAATGGACTGGTCCAAACGGGATTGAGTAATCACAATTTGAGTATAGGTGTGATGGAAATTGTTGCACTTCAGCGAACATTAACATTAATGGGGAATTAGGATAATTGTCCACACAGATTCCATAAGGTGTTTGCTTAGTTCTGTTGGGTGTGGCAATACATCCGCTGGAAAGGTCAAGGTTAAAGGATAAAAGTTTTTACGCGTGCCACTAGGGCCACGTATCCATAGCGACGGAATCGGAATTTTGCTTTAGCGCGCCCCCCCCCCCCCCCCCCAGTCCCTCGGCCCCCTCCTTTTAGTATTCTTTATATATTTTCTGAAACCGTGGGGATTAATTTACGACCGATTCCAAAACCAGTAATTAACTAAGAATTAGGATAATTGTCCACACAGATGCCATAAGGTGTTTGCTTAGTTCTGTTGGGTGTGGCAATTCATCCACCGGAAAGGCGATTCCAAACCAGTAATTAACTTAGACAAGAGCCCTTTTAAACAAGTACACCATCACTTACACCAGAATTTTTATGATAAATGGATTATAACTTTGCATATACCAATTAATGCATCTTTTATAATTAATGCCGTTCTATACACAGTTCACGCTCTACGCGATATATAACTCAGATCAAACTATAAAAAGTTTATTTTAGTCCCAACATGAAGCTAACCACCTTGCACGATCTGAACACGAGGCTCAATATAACTTCCGGTCCACCCAATTATTTCCTCTATTACCGCTCGGGACAAGCCCTTATAATAATAATTACTCAAGATACCACATTATTTTTGTGAAGCGATCGTTCCTTGCAACATCTACTATCATCTGATGACGTACTCAGTTTTGAGAAAAGGGTCCAGAAGGAGCACTCTTAATTTTTGCTTTCTGACAGTTTAAATTTATCTGTCACTTTTATTTTTTTTTCTGAGCATAGGACAGGACCAGAACATTTCACCTTTGACCTCCCTTGGGTTATTGTTCTGGAAATGGATATTATAACCTTCTTCAACAGGACGTTAGGTTAGGCTTAAAATTAAGGTCACCACAGACGGTGCAGGCCCCCTTTAGGTGTTCTACCTAATCGCGGCAGATTTCACCACCCCTGTTCTCCACACAGGAGATTATGTATTAATGCCTATCATTTGCCCCGATAGATCGTACCCCTGTGCGGAGAACGGTAAACTCCGCTGACATCCATGTTTAATTTTCCCAGTATAACTATTAAAATGTAAGAGATGCATGAGGGGACGCTAAAAGGGAAAGCTACAAGGGAAAGTGGGACCAGTGCCTATGATGTCTGTGTCATGATTCCCATGTTTATTTTAAATTTATCAAGAATTATATTTTGCAGACATGAAGCAACTGTTACTTATCTATTTAACAGCGGCTTTATATAAAAAAAATAATGAAGTCGTTAAAAGTGTTTCTGTTTTAATTGTCTGACTTAACTGTAAAGATAAAGTTTCGTTATCTTTTTCTCCGAGCATTTGCGAAATAGTGATATTAATAAAAGTTCAAAGTACTTGTACATAAAAATTATGGAAACCCTGACGCTTTATGTAGAATTATTATAATAACCAGCTTTGATGGAATTTAACAGCAGTTTTATATAAAAAAACAATTGATGAAGTCGTTTAAAGTGTTTCTGTTTTAATTGTCTGACGTAACTGTATAGATTAAGTTTCATTATTTTTTTCTCCGAGCACTTCCGAAATAATGATTTTAATAAAAATTCGAAGTACATGTACTTGTACTTGAAAATTATGGAATCCCTTACGATATATGTAGAACTATACCCAACTCTGATGGAATCTATTAAGAGTTCTTGAATATTTGCCTCGTATATACTGTTTAAATTTAGCGCTCATAATAAATCCTGTTTAAAAATAGCGTTTAGAATAAATACTGGATGAATTACGATGTACTGCACAGAGTAGATTTTGTTTGTAAGGATATGAGATAGTCTTTCATCTAGAATTACTGCATTTAGCGTTAAAACACGCATGGTTAATACCTATGGTACGCCTGTTTAGCATCATATTACAGTTAGCAAAGTAAACCACATTTGCTAATCACGATCAGTGCGTGCTTGGTTCATTCAGGAAAGACCCGGACCCAATCTTTGATGTACACGTCCCAGCGGCCATCCGAGGTCACTACCCTTTAACGAGACAAGGGCGTATGAATACTGCATTTGGAGAGGTGTTTCGGGGATCAAACAGAATGCCAGTTTATTGATTTGCACGATCAGTTAGCTACCACTTTATCCTACAAGGTGACTCCTTGCTTCTGGGGCGTCCTAAGTAACAATGTCAACCTCGCAGGAGGCTAAATGGAAATGCTTTTACGCCAAGTGAAACCGCCTACAGTCAAATCTTTTGTGTGGGGATGAGTTTCTAGTTGACAGCGCTCCGTTCTAAGTGAAATAACCATTTCCAGGTGTTACATTTCCTCTGATTATTTCTTGCAGGTCTCACTAGAGGATTGGGTGTAGCAGTGGAAGACAGGATTGTACCTTTACGCTGATGCTACTTTTCTCAGCGCGTTGACATTTGAGGGATTCCAGCACAAAAAGCGGAACCCTGATACGACCACGATGTACGGGTTGCTGTTAGAATCCATCTGCGAGGCTTTAAAAGAAAAGTATGGACAACAGGCTTTGGACGAGATTCGCCAAAAGGCTGGAATCGTCCATCATACCTTCGCAACCCACAAATGTTACAGTGAGACGGTGATACCTAGGATCGCCAAAGCCTGCAGCGAGGTAACCGGAACTCCCGTGGCGGAACTGATGGATTTCTTTGGCGTAACTTTTGTTTCATTTGTGGGTAAATACGGATACGATCGCATCTTGCGTGTGCTTGGTCGCCACATGAGGGATTTCTTAAACAACCTCGACAACCTGCACGAATACCTTCGGTTCAGCTACCCTAAACTGAAGCCACCGTCTTTCTTTTGCACAAATGAAACCAGAAGGGGTTTACTGCTCCATTATCGCAGCAAACGGAAAGGTTATCTCTATTACGTCATGGGGCAGATTAAACAGGTCGGAATTCAATTCTACAATACCCCTGTTGAAATTGAAGTTGTCCAAAAACAAGAGAGTATAGATACTTCTTATTTCGTTTTGCAACTTCACTTTGACAACACGGCGTTCAAGGAGCCTAACTCTCACTGCAGTCCCATACAGCACAACCTGCCCATCAACTCGGAACTTTTCTTTGACGTTTTTCCCTTCCACCTGGTGTTTAATAAGACTATGGTCATCAGGAGCGTGGGACAGGGACTCAATGCCGTCATGCCGCACATTCTTGGTCAGGCCATAGATGAAATGTTCCAGCTACACAGGCCAATCCTTGATTTCAACTTTGAAAATGTAAGTACTTTATTTTCTCACATTCAATTGATTTAAAAATTAGAAAAGCGTTAGCAAGTATTTAAAGGGTCGGAGCCATGATTTCTGTGTATGGGTGTGGAGGGGAGTGTGTTGTTGCCTAGGACAGATTCTTGATATGGCAGAAAAACGTTTATAATGACACTGCAGGTCAAATGATGCAGGAACATGTAATTTGCTTTTAATTTCATATATTTGTAGCAATATTAGACTATTTTAAATTTAACGACTAATTATAAGGTCAAACTGTGGATAATACCCCCCCCCCCCCACACACACACACGATTATGCACAGCATTTTCATTTGTGTATACGGTTACATGTAGACACGTACATGTCTGTATTCAGGCAAAATGAACTAATGACATGAGATAAAACACATTTAATTGTCATTGATTATATACCTTTAACCTGTACGCTAATTAAATTTTTAATTTTCATCGATTAATTCATTAAAAACGCAGCAGACGATGGTAATCGAGATCAGACAGGTGTTGATCAAACTTTGATCGTTAACCGTCTTAAAATTTTAAATTCAAACAGATGTTGCGCATTTGAAAATGATTTGAGCATGTTTTTGGGCCTTGTACATTCGAAAAAACAGAAGTCTTGTGACTTGGTTGGTCCGCGGGGGAAACAAATATCCTTGCCGGGCGTTAGCGTAATTTAAAACAACCAATATATATATATATATATAATATATATATATATATATATATATATATATTGTCAAACATTTTTGTAGTATCGTGTAACATATACTGACCAAAAAAATGATTCCTCTGTATTGGTATAGTTCTAAAGCTCTGATCTTATACCATATATAGAGCATTCTAGCAGTTGTTTATTGCAGAAAAATAGTAAACTAATACATATATATCTTTATAGTTTGATATGACAGCAACATAATTTGTCAGGAACCAAGTGTCGACCCAATACCCAAAACATTCTTTTGAGATAATATTAAAATGTCTCTCGTGCTGCACACTGACAAATATACGCCTGGTATTGGTCCACCATTAATGATCAGTCGTAAAGCAGGGTATCACTCACACCATAAGAACACAAACATTTGATGATAGCTTTGATGTGAACCCAGGCCATCCTACATCGTTTCAGGGAAGATAGATATCCAATAAAATCAAATAGATGCTATCATGTTCCATTATACAACCTTTGATGCAGTTTAATCCATACACAATATAAGGTTTTTGTATCCGTGAAATTAGACACTGCAATATGGGCCTAAGATGGTCTATAAGATTATTGTGACCGGGAGCAATTCAAAGGTACTAAAATGATGGCATAATGGCCCTTTACAGTGTCAGTGAATTGGATTATAGCAGTATCTTTTATTAAGCCCCTTATCTACGAGGTGTGAATGAACAATTCATGTTTGTATCGAACTGCAGGATTTTGAACCGGGAACCTCCATCCTAAAGCCGTAACGTGTCCATTGCACATTTGTACAAACTCTCTCTCTCTCTCTCTCTCTCTCTCTCTATATATATATATATATATATATATATATATATATATATATATATATATATATATATATGAAACTGTGGTTGCCTTTTTGTTCGCGAAGCTTTCAAATTCGTGATATTCGCAAAAAGGGAAATTTTCAAGAAAATAAAACCTTGAATAAGAGGCTCGATCTTCAAAGGCCAGACAAAAGGCTGATATAATTTATGATAAAAGATCTTGCATGTTACCCTTTAAATCAAAGACCATTATTATAAATTAATTAAACTTAATCAAACAATTAATTAAACTCATAAAAAATGCACTTTTATAAGCATCCGATTGTTTATAAACGAAATGAAATGTATAATGTAAATTTGCAAATTTGCCTTGTGCTACCCCCGCGTCCCATAAATATAATAAAAAATAATATTGATGATATACTGCGTTCGGGCTTAATTATAGCTATATACTGTTGTTGCCTTTTTATTCGCGAATATTTTTTTTTGCTGTATTCGCGAATGTGAATTATTCGCAAAAGTGAAACCTCGGGAATAAGATGCCCCATCTTCTAAGATGACCTCTGAACACAACCTCATCAGCAACCGAATATTTGCCAGTAGTTTCGAAACTTGGCCATGCATGATCGAGCCATACAAGCAATCTGTGATACATATAGACTTTGAAAAGAACTTTGTTTAATGGCTGAACTACATATAAGTTAGGTAATGTAGGATTTTTTTCTAAACTTAAAATCAATACAGATCCTACTTTACTTAGATTTTACAGGATCTGGTGCAATCGCGAAAATGAAATTCTTGCGAAACGTTCAAAATATAGAAATCGCGAAATTTCAGCCTCGCGATAATAAAGCCAACCACAGTATTAGCTAAGTGTTGAAACATTTGCACATATACACTGGGAGAAGTCAGTCGAGGCTTAGTTAGGGAAACATGGATGCTTGCGGGCTTTATGTTTTCAAAGAGCCATTGATGCCCACAAGGAATATTTGTCATCAGTCTGTGATTTGCTTAGATTGTCTGGCACAATTGCATTCTAAGCTCAATCCTCATTAGAGGGCATGACGTTTCATAATGACAGGCGCTTGTCGAGTTAGGCCTTATGATTCTGTCTGCATTTCATCACAATGATTATTTTACATTATATAACCTTAAAGATACACAGGGCTTTTTTGGCAATTATGATTTTATAATATTATAATTAATTAGTTAATGACAATAATCGAATGGTATTAACACTCAGTAGAGAAAAAAATATTTGATTCAAAGTTGTCAGTTTGTACTTGATGACCTTTCGGACGCCTCTTGATGTAATCACGGGACTGTTCGACGGCGCATTTAATTATATTTATGATACCAAATGAACGAAACGTTCACGTAACGTTTGTCACTTTGATCTAGTCCCTGCAGCTTGAGACTTAATGGAATGATTTGTAAGATAATAATTGAATGGTGTTACACCACATTATTTGCAAGTATTGTGGTTTTTGCTACCAGAAATTCAACATGTTTCCCGATTCAATCAATGGTGAATGATATTTAAATATTAAGTTAATTTCAGAAAAAAATAATAAAACGAGAGAATGAAAACTGGTAAAATTCATCATATCTACAACATACAAAGCTTCCGCAAATTAAAGAAATTCAATTAATATAAAATAATGGAAAAAAAGTCTAAGCAGCCAAGCAAATAAAACCCACTTTTGAAAGTCAACATGCACAGTTGGTAACATGGGAAAACAGCCATGTTTGCTATCTGTTTATCGGATGACCACTCAGGCACGGAAAGATTAAGATCAGATCTAGTCCAAAATGAGTAAAACGTAAATGGGAATTTATTTTAAAAATCTTGGATGCTGTAGCCACTTCCATTTTTTCTTTCCTCTCAAATGTTCATACATACATTTGCAATAATATGTTTATTTTATATCGTTATTAGCTCATTTTGGCTGAATAACAATCATCCCAGCGCTAGCACACGGGCTTAATATCTCTAGTTCGCCGGTTTCATGCGTTGTTATGGTTCTGTGTGTGAGTAAACACAGTTCATGTGTATCTGTTTACCAAAAAAAGACTGCGTGACCAGAGGTCCGACCCTTCACACAATTCCCAAAGAAATAAAAGAAAAATTAAAGAAGAAATACGGAAGAAACATCGGTTAGAATCTTGAAAATTTTAATGTTGTGTTGTACCACAAACAGGTGGCGTGCGCGCTAATGTATATCTTTTGCGCCACAGATCGCACCCATTGCAAGTTTGCATCTAGTCGTGTGAAGGACTAAGCAAACGGGTTTAAAAAGAAATATTGACATATACCGTTATATTTTCAAGAAGGGCACTATATTTCATGTATATCGAATATATCTAGTATGTGAATAGGACACTTTAATGTAACCCCCCCCCCCAAAAAAAAAAATAAATAAAAATAAAGTTTAAAGAAAATTACCCCGCCCACCCGCCTTAACACTCGGGTTAGTGAAAAAGTGTTCAAAATGCATGTAAGTTACATTTTTGTATTTTATTTTTCTTTCTTGATAGGTTCTGAGTCACACTAACAACGTTTTCGAGCTGCTCTCCATAGACAGTATAAGGCGGATTGACTGCGAGGACACCATTACCTTGCTGGACAACGTCACGGTGGGCGATAATACCATCATAGCATCAGGTAGGTCAAAGGTCACGTTACGTCACAGTACTAAATATATTAACAAATATACAGTAGGCTTGTCCAGATGTGCCCTTTGTGTCCTTTTCTCCAAGGAAGAGCATAAAAGGTGGTATTAAATAAGATTGATAATATACGGATTTGTTCAATACAGCAACTCAGAGGTCAAAGGTCAGCTAAGGAGTACCTTGTTTCATATGATGTATATCTGGCACTTTGCGTCATAGATTTATAAGTGATGTCTGTTTATTATCGCTGGATTATCGTATTATCGTATCTTATTTTTATTGTAAACATTAAGGATTTATTTCTAATGTCGTTTATAGTTTTAATGTTTACAGACGTTGAGGAACACTTAGGCAATTTTTTAGCATTCTTGAATGTTTGTACATGCCACATAATTGACATGTTGGTCAGTGGGGTACAATTATTGTTGATTCAGCAATCTGTAATCGAGAAACGTTTACAATATTTTGTTAACCATAGTGCAAATAACTTATACTTTCTATATATCATTTAACACTCAACACCCTAGCAAAGTCTCGTCAAGATCCCGTTCATGTTACACATGTTAATATGTAATTGTTTAAGTAATTTTAATATATAAAACCTTTAATAAAAATAAGGTATGCGAGTGATTTGTCTGAATTTTTATTTGTGCTCTTTTCTGTTTTTAAATTGGGGCTCGAAAATTTTTCAAAACACCAGCTGATACTCTGACAGAGCAATGCTTTTGGTAATCAGTATCCAAAAGAAGTTCTACCTGCTACTTCCAAAGGGTCTCATGCACTCCTTCAGGGGTTGGGGTTCTTCCGGGTTTCCTGATTCATTATCCACGTTCATGGGTTTCCGCTTCTGGTACATAGTATTATAGTTTCGGTTCGATATTGGGACAAGCTAATGTATCGTCATGACAACCGTTGATCTCTTACCTGTAAGGTAGTTTCATAACAGGGAGTAACCGGTTTCTTAACCTTTAAAAATTAAAATTTAAAAATAAACTTTTAAAATTAAACCTGCAAAGGTAGATATATATATATATTCTGACTGATTGAAATTTTCATGAGATCATTGTGATAAACACGCAAAATGATAACACTCAAAAATGGGACCCGTTTTTTTTTTCAGGGGAGGGGGGGGATATCTGGATTTTTCCTTAAATCTGCTAGTTCCCATCTTGAATACAAGAATCTTTAATTTCATGAGAGTCACTTTATGACTGCGTGAGTTACGTTAACAGATAAACGAACAAACGCACAGAAACATACACACAAAGACACGAACGGGAATAAACGCACACGTTCCTGGCGGAGCCAAATATGTTCTGAGATCGCTACCTAACTGGTTCAATGATTGACTGGAGCAACCATAGGGATGCTCCTGCGAGGAAGAATCGATTAGATTTTGATGTGGAACGGGACCATGATCCGGATTCAGGAACTAAATCAAGATATTTACACAAATGTACTTTACCTTATGCACGAATGAACCTGGGAATATAGGCCGAATAAGTGAATGCGAACACGATTTCGGTAGCATCCAATAAGAGGGACCCCCCTCATGGCGAAGCCGTGCATTCCTTAGGATTCTGATTTCTAGTCATCGCTTTGAATACCAAGGTGGATAGTGCGATATTTTCACCATTTGCACTGAGTATTTAATAAGGTCAAGTTTGCCTTTTGGAAATGGCAGCCAGACATTTGGTTATTTCCCGAGCTGCTAAATCTTCCATAATTACCTCAGTCCTGCCAGAGTAACTTCCCAAAGTACAGTGGTACTGTTATGAACTCGAGGTGAATAAATAATACTGTTTGTAACATTATTTTGTCCTATAATCAAGTTCAGGTGAGGAATTCAATAACTTAGGTACATTAATATTTTACAGGTTAATTACACTGTTATTTTTCTTATTTCCCGAGGGAAACATTACTTTGCAAGGTGTTTAATTGGGTGTTTTGTATAAAAAACAAGTGAATAAGTTTCACTAAATACACGTTTCATAATCATATAGCCTCTTCCAAAAGTAACATACCTTTTTTTATGTCAGGTTTGGGGTTTCCGTTTATCAATTCTTTATGCTACACACACACACAAACATATATATGTATATATTACGTCTGTCCATTAAGACCACCCTTGAGTAAACGGAAACATTCACATTCGTTATAATTGGCCTGTCTGATAAGACCACCCCTGAATTTAGACCAATTTTGGAGAGTCTAACGACCGGTTTTCTTACACATGTTAAGATTTATACTGGCAGATTTCATGCACAAATCAGTTGGCAGGTCCTGTAATCATTTTGGATTGATTCGTCGTGATTTATACTGCGTTTTATTTATGATTTTTGCCGTTTTCAGAAGCTGCTCACAGTCAAATAAAGAGGATCGCAGCTCGTCTGAGACACATTTTGTCTCCATGGCGACACAATTCACGTGTTTCACCACTAGTTCCCCATGGTAACTCCATAAGACGACCCGTAATTGCAGCCTGGACAAAGCCAATCAGTTAATACGACAGTAGGGGCAGTTTCGCCCCTCCAGTAATAGAGATTCAACATTTATAAAAATGCCCTGCAGCGGCTCCTTGTGAACAGCCTTGCGAATGAATTATAAATCAAATTACAAATTATGTAAATATAGAAAATATGCATCATAGGAAATATTTCCCTGTAAAAGTTTTATCTTTGCATAAGGAAATGGGAAAATAAAAATCTGAGGTCATTTTCTGAAAATCTCGTGAACAACATGCCTAAAACCAGTAATGCCTGAATTTATCTTCTATTATTCACTGATTAAGAAAACTTAGCAATGCTGTCCGCAGAGAATATGCGATAAAGCATCTTACTGTGCCCATTGAAGCCAAAAAAAAAGTTTTTTTCCACATGGATGTCAAAGAATAGTATCAATACTCTAAGTTTGTACTCCAGAAATATCTGTGACCTTAACGTAATTCATTCACTCTTTTGTCGTTGGAGGGTGGAATTGCAGTCAGTCTTACTCTCTAAGACAGTAAGAATTAACGTCGTGGTGTTTTCAGACGGGGCTATATTTCTACGGCATATTTTGTTTGCCTCAGATGCTGAGAACTGTTTTTTTTTTTCCGGTTCACTGCCGTTTGCTGCACTTTCTAGGACTGATTGGGATTTTCCGTGTGAAATGTCAATCCATTCCGCATTACGGGTCGAGCTTATTGTAAATATTTGACACAAAGCCATTTGCCAGTGCTAAAAATATTTTATAATTGTTATGAAGAATGATAACCGCATGGTTTTTCTGCAAGATTGAAAGTGAAAGAGTAGCACATTTTTAAAAGCAAGCGTATCGTCGGAAGAGAAAAATGCTCAATTAACATTCAGTGACTGATAGGGCTAAAGTTTGCTGAAATATTGTTGATGCTAGCACCAATTTAACATTAATATATAACAGGAGACCTGAGACAGACGGACAAGTAACTTTGAGCACAGCGTGACGGTTAATAAGACTAAAAGACCTTAAATCACCCAGGTGTAAGATGAAGGGGTTTGGTGATACAGATACAATGAGCATGAGTGATTAAAATATTGATAGAGACGATATAAAAATGGGTAAAAAACAAAAGATACCTGTCAGAGGTAAATAAGACAAAGCAGTATCGTAAATTTTATTTGAGCATCAAAGAACAATTTCGTGCTGAAAATCATAACAAGCTACTTGAAAGCTTTTCGAAAATGAAAATCAGTTTAACAATGGGATATATTTATCTATTGCATGGTGTTACTATTAATTTTTAAGTTAAATGTGACGGTAACATGTTACAGATAAATATTATACTGCTCCGATTCTTAATTCACATTTACCCTTACTCATTTTCTCTTTTGTGAATGGGCACCAAATCTTCGGTATAAATGTTGCTTCTTGCTTTTCTTTTTTGGTGTGGTCATATTTTAAAATTATGAGACATATGACATTTTAAATATAGTCCATAAGACATAACATGAATTATTAATACATTTACGTTTATCCGGAGATATAATTTAGCGCTTGTACATATATACTGCCTGTTTTTCTGCTGCATGGAAATGGGGGGAAGGTACCACAGATGAAGGTTTGCCTGAATGGCATCTGGATCACTTTTGTTTGCTTATGACACCACTGGGATTTGTAGTAATGGTTCTAAGGAATCCCAGCGAGCTCTGTCACAGACATTTTATATTATACATTTCAGGCAAATGTTAAAATGGAAATAAAAATGAAACCCCGAAAGATTAACCAACATTATCTTTCCATCCTCATCAGACGCATTGGTTTTACATATCTCATTTATCTGCCTTGAGTTGTATTTCTTTGAATTGAAACGTTAAAAATGAAAGACTACAAGACTGATTGTCTTGGTCGGGTTACTTTGGTACAGTAGAGCGTCGTTAATCCGAAAGCCTCGGGAAACAAGCTTTTTGTTCGGATGAACGATCGTTCGGATGAACTCTTTGGCATGAAATTTATCAGGGAATCACCGCGATTAGGCACACCTCCGAGTTCGGGACATGACCAGATACTGACCGACCCAAATTGATTAAGCTAGCCCCTGATAAACGTGTGGCAATCTATTATAACATTTTCGATCGATTTAATAAATCTATCATATAGAAGACTTTATTATATAATGATGTAATTCTTGGTGAACAGCCCTGCGCTAGAATTTATACATAATATTTATACATGTCACGCGTGCCTGCCATGATAACTTGAATGACCCGTCTTGATATCGATTTCTGCCATCTCTTGGCAGAAAGGTTAACTACGGGAACCTTTATATTTGTACCGTATTTTTATTTAAATGAAAAGCGAGAAGATCGGTTGAATGCACAAGTTTATGTACACATTTTTATTTAAAACTAGAATACGGGTAGTCGACAAGCGACTACGTGTATCCGCCGAAATCAGAGTGGGACGGGTGAAGTGAGGCATGGAATGAGTGGCAAGGGGAAATAGCATGGATGTCTGCAGCCGAACTGTGCATGTAGGTTGTGCCACCTACCACAAAATCCAGAAAGCTAAGTTGTATACAAATGCAAAAGTCAAACCACTGCCGAGATATGAGTGATTTTATCCCACGGCAGACAAACAGACGGACGCTGTGCAAAAATGGTTGCAGGTGGCGCCACCAGTTTTGTGTATGATAAAGAGCTATGTAATATCTATACGCATGTAAAATTTTGGCCAAATCGGTCACACGGTTCCCGAGATATAAGCTTGGATGTCTGCAGCGTAAAAATCCCAAAAAAAAAACTGTTTTGGCGGATACAATAAATCAAACAAAACGTAAATGTCGCTGATCGTAGATCTTTTGACCTTGAATTCTCTGGCGAGGTCAGTTGGCTTGGTACACGTGCCAAGTCTTGCAAGGATCGACAGCTTGTCATCAACTGACAGGACACGGCGCTTACGTGACTCCACTGACGAGTAAGAGTTAACAGTATGTAAACATTCACGTGGAGAATAACCAGAATGAGCAGTAAATCGTGTTGACATTGACTGTTACAATGGTTAAATCAGCTTCGTAGCATGATTTATAAAGCTCGGATTTCCTCTACTGCAGTCGTAAGTAACGATTCTCGCTTATCAAAAGTCCCATATATTGGGCAGAAATAATCTAGCCAATAGGCTTATTATTGTTGGCGCACATAAACTCAACTAATGCTCACAGTTGTACTTAAGGCCTTGGGGACTACCGGAACGATGATCAAAGCTATCTTTCAAAGGAACCCCGATCAAAACTGAGCCGAGGACTACTATGGGTGCACTAATCAGTAGGCAATATGTATCAACGTTGATGCGGCTACTTTTGTTTTTATATCATTTTTATTCTGGATTTGTTGTGATTGTTCAGATTTCGGATAAATGGTCAATATTTCGGTTCTCCGTTTTTTATTTCAGATGAACGATTTTTCGGATAAATGGTGTTCGAATATTCGACGTTCTACTGTAGTATTCCCATGTATGAGGTACTAGCTGATAAACCCTGTATACCGAGCTTGTTACCGTGGTTAGGGAGATGTATAAACTGAACTGAGGAATGTTGGCTCGTCTTTTATTCTAAAATTTAAAAGAAAATATATATTTCCAGTTGGATACTGTCTTAATAATATATGTACTAATATCTTTACATTTATTTTGTGGCGCTGTGCTCGTGGCAAGGACTTCATACATCGGTATGTTTACCATGAGACCGGGACATTCAGATTTTCGATGATCTTTGACTGGTTATTATTTTTAGACGTAGAGGTTGATGCGAGGAAGACAGGAAAGATTATTTATATGTACGTTTTAAGGCAAGGAAGCTGTTGCTGAAGAAAGAAACGAAAATATGCATACCTCGTTGGTGGCAAAATGGGGAGTCCTTGGGGTCCGTACCCCGTTTTCAGCCGCCTCAACCTTCCTTTAGTCGTTTCGGACTAATTTTTTAGGCCTGTACAATCAACCTGCCCCATGAACTTTAAAATTAAATATGGCGCAGTGTCATATTTAAACGCGGTTTCAGAGAACATTGCGAACAGAGGTGGACCGAATTCCTTTTATAATTATCAGATAAAGTGTCTTGATGTTATTGGAGCTAGACAAGTGTCGTATACCGTGTCATTTGGGACCCAAGGTTTTTATACAATAAAACTGTTCCGGGTTTGTGGGATAAGGGGACCTCAGTTGTAATTCCACGAAGGTTTTCCCGCATATATTATGAATGAATAGGAGCGTGTATTAACTACAATAGGTAATCATATAGTCATCGTGAGATGACTTTTCTATGTGTATTGGTACACTTTATTTCAATATATATTTAACATTGGAGAGTCGACCATGAATCTTACCAGCCCGATATAAATGCTTTCTGGGTCCTGTATTCACGGCTCAGTTTATCGAAGATGGTATAAAGAGGGAATTTATGTATATATGTTATAATTTGAATTGTTTTTTTTTCTAGAGAATTAAGATTCTGCGAGGTCACTACGTAACAAGAATAGCACTCTAGTGCCAAAGAATCCTGATGAATCAGCCCATTTATCTTGCCCCACACATTTTTTATTGGGATTTCACGGAAATTTGTCCGCCAGTTTTGGCGTTACATGGCTAACAGGCAATCAGCAAACAAGCAAACACGAGTGAAAAGACCTCTTAAAGTATTAAACACTTTTTTTAGAAAACAGTCGACATAATTCAACTTAAGTTTCAGGAACAAAAAGAGAACTATACATTTACACCAACCTGTCAAAAATATGCAAAACAAAATTTTCATCGAGTTCATTTACTTCATATATGCTTGAGACTGTAAGAAATTGAGGCGCTTCCCATATAGGCTCGTCGGAACCTTTCATTACCCATAATGCAAAGGTTGAGGAAAGTGACAGCATTTACGTGGAAAGATTACCCATAATTCTTCATTACTTCCGGGAAGCCGGCTTCAGCATAACTCAAGCGCCAATATCTAGATATTGTCCAGTTAGTAAAACAGCTCATTTTAGAGACACTCGACCTTTCTGGCGTCTTGGCTGCACTCTCTGCTGTCTTAGGCTGCTCGGGGATGTTCTACGTGGCGGCCAGCACGACGATGCTTCTCGACTTCCGGTAACGTCGTCTTGGTGGCCCCTATCAGGGTCCCAATGACTGCATGTTAAATACACAAGTACATCTACACATTATCTGTCTTATGCTACACCGAGCCGCCGTCAGTCATGTTTAAGTCCATCGTCCCGGCCACACGTATTAAAGAGACTTTTTTTACGTGTAGGTTAATAGAATTCCAGACAGGTTTGGAATAAATTCTTTGTTTGCCGACTCTTACTATATTTTTTCCCGGAATAAAGTGGTATCAGTGTGCCACTTTCAATGCCACAGTACAGATCTAATGAGCAACAGCAGATCAAAACTTTGAGATCACTGTGATAGAATTTACGGTATTGCCCGAGTGGTTTTTCATTGCCATCTCGTGTTTACGGCTGGAAATGTTCAATATTTTTTGTTACCATTTTGTTTTTGACTGTAAAATTAATATAACCAATCACCTGCAGTACACCTCCAGCTCTACTGTTTTATTAGAAGACAACATTTATGTTGTTTGATTACAAACCAGCTTTCACCCAAAAGTATTCAAGTGCAAGAAAAAGTCCTCTGGTTTGTTACTGTTTTCTATAAATATTCTTCCAGAAACAAATTATTCTCGGTGGTATTTCCCCTTAAGCGAATAAAGGATAATACTGTTATCCGTAAATTGACCTTAATCAGAGATTTATAAATTTAATAGCCCGTAATTACCGCCACCTGCCGGCGACGACTAATCATACTGAGTGTTATTTTCTGCTGGGCCTTATCAAAATAAATTAGTCATTGATTCGCCATTTCCAATTTTCGTGGGTCAAATTCTTTTTCAAATGACAGTCAAGTCCTTGGTAATGTTGCTAATTTGTTTTGTTCAGATTCCCCAAAAGAAATTCCAAGAGCTTTGGAAAATGGACTAAATTTAATGTTGAGCATATACATCATTTCAAATTCTGAAGCAATTTTTTTTTCTTTCCTAACTTGTAAAATTCCACGTAGTGTGTCACGTAATGAAAAGATAAAATAAAAAAATCTCCCGTTCGCACTATATTTATTGTTCCAGGGGTCCGTAGAACAATTATTTTGTGTGCGTCTCCAAATGGCACCGATGCTTAATACAGGAATTTACACTGAATAATATCTTTTCATTAAAGTTTAGGGTAAAATATAAGAATTGCTTTTAGTTAACATATCAACGATAACATATAACAAAGATTCCATGCAGATTATTAAATGCAAAGAAAAAACTGAAGCAAAGTCAGGTCCTACTGGGGAACCAGTTCTGCTGTCTTAAACCTTTACTGTAAGCCAATTTATATATCCCCCGATGTTAAGCCTTAATTCATTCAGATTGGTACATCTGTCTTGTTATAATTCCTGAAATAGGACGCTCGGAGGCCCGTTGCAGCAAGGTCTCTGCTCAACTGAGCCTGCGACCTTGCTCCAAGAAGAAAAACGAAGCATATGCATTACAGAACGGTTATCGTGATCAGCATACACACTATAAACATTCTCCAAGAGATGAAAAAAAAAGCATTCCTGATATGTTATCATATATCAGCATACAATTTTTATGCAGTCTAACTATCAGTATAACTTTCATGCAGTATTCTATGTCAGCATATACACGAAATGTTAGTCAGGTTATCCCAAAATTAGCCTTCGGTTTTCCGTATCTACGTGTATGGTATTCTAGACGTTTCTGGGACTGTATTAGCTTTTAAAAATTCATGGAAACGAAATTTGTTTCAGTTCAAACCAAGAGGTCCAGCGGAGATTCATCAAATCGACAAACCGAGTTTGGTCAGTTTCTAGGACACCATTTATTTGTGTAGCATTTACCATTTGCTTTTGCCATGATTTACAAACAATGAACAGTGGAGCTTGTAGACTGTCAAGTGGTACGACGTCTGGTGATTGGTCTATGCAAGCATGCAATAATTCCTCAGTTATGAATGCATAGATTAACTTTTTCTTTGACACCTTTAGCATTATTTCAGGTTTACCCGGAGGTATAAACAGGTACCTTTTCAAACTGCTTTTCATGCTATTTTCCGGAACCCGCAGAAAAAACCAGCTGAAAAATTATGTTCAAGAACAGGTTTTTCAGACGCACGCAAGCTTTTAATGTCATCTGCAATAAATATGGCCGATCCACGAAATGTTTTTATTCATTTGTTTTCATATAAATCTATTTCAATCGATCGAAAATCAATTTAGGATCAGTTCAGTAACGGCTTACTGAAGCAACACTTTCAAGTGAAACCCTGGTTATATGGAGTAATATTCCCTTACAATGTGGTGCTTATCTCCACCAAAAATAGCCTTATCGAGACACCAGATTACGTTGAATACCGCACGCAGCATCTTCCACCAAAGGGCACTGCACTACATGCTTCCGCAAAATTGCCTCGCCCTACCGCCAGAGTTGGTTTCTACTCAAAACGAACCTTTCCAATATTAAAATTGTGAGGATGGCAGGGACTACTTGTAATAACTGTCATACTTCAAATCAAAATTTGTTACCATTTAAGGAAACACCTTCTACAAAATATTATTTAAACTGTGAAATCTTTACCACGAAAACAAATATGCAGTTCCAATCCAACACATTTGACTGGACTACCGTACATTATTGTTATAGACATGCAATGGATCTCTTGCCGCCCACGTGTCTTATGACGGTCTGGCGGATGAATGCTTCATCTTATAACAGTGACAATGAACTGTAACCCTTCGCCCCGAGATTATTGTTTTTCACCATATTTAACATCGTTATTGGCAAACTATAAAGTCTGTAAAAAAGTCACTTTTTCGAAGATTTTGGCGAGATTTGTACAAAATGGCGGGCAAAGGTGCCAGCGCAGCGGCAGCGACCTCAAACATATTGGATATTAATCTAGTCAACAAATCCTATTTGCTGCCCTTGATCATGAATATTCATATTAAAAAATATGGCTGGTAGATAGCATGAGAAACCAGTTTGAACCAGAGAAAAGCTCGATTAATTGCTTATGCGTGCATGTGTCTGCGTGTGAACATCATTGATCTGTGACACTGAAAAATGCCACCTGTCTGTGTGATAAATATTATGCTTAATTTTTTGGGTTGCATTTATTTAGAAATTATTAACCACACCTCGCTTCAGTGATGGTGGGAATATAGAGATCATTAAAATATCATTTTAAGAGTGAACTTTGTGGTAGAAAGCGCATGGTCAATTCGTCAACACATATAGTGAAGCTCTTCACTGCGGACAACACAGTAAGACGAACAACTAACTAATGCGGACACATAATCTCAGTCCATTCAAATTTACCTATATATTATGATTTGCTTAGTAAAGCGACAACTCACTCTCCTGGACAACGGACAAACTTTCTTGTCCCGCTGGCGTTTACAGTAAAAAGTAAGACCCTTTAAGGCGGACAAATATCGCATGACATGACAATGTGAGACAGCTCCAAAACCGTTCGAGTCGGCCGATGTTGCAGGCAATAATTCAAAAGATTTCTGACATATAACGCCGTGTGTACATTAAACGTAGCGTCTACATTATGTTTGCGATACGATGCTCTAAAATCTGTGAACGTAACGCAGACAATGATCTCCTGTGGGGGTTGCCCAGTTATGATAACACTCGGTTCAAACGTGCGTTTACGCCTCTCACGCGGCGGTAATACACTGCGGATTACACCTTTCCTTGCACAGGGCCAAGAATAAGCGAGAGCGGGTGTCCCTGTATGATCATGTCAATGACAGTGGGTATCGCATGTTTAAAATTTGGAGCTGGATGCACAATGCGATGCCACGCTCTCATTGACCTAATTACAATTCTTTGCCCTATGCGCTCTCTGGTTTTAGAACCCAGAGAACCTTGCCATTCAAAGGAGCGTTTAAAACAGAAAGGCGACCTTGGACGACCGCAGTGTATAACCACTGCCTAAGGAGCGTAACGTCAGCGTAACACCGTGGACATGTAACGTTACGCCTGGGTAACGTCTACGGAAATTACGTCTCGCAAACGTATTGTAAACGTAGCGTTGCAGGTCCATCTGGCTTAAAGCATTGCAAAAACTTTGTATGGGTTGTAGAGAGCTTATGCACAATTGCCAACTGCCACGAGTGTGTGTAAAAATTTTAATGCCTTGCATGTTATAGAATGGTTGCCTATTAAAAACGGGTTATATTTTGTAACTTGGATCTGTTTTAACCTGCACTTGTACAGTATATGGTCCAAAAGACCTCGTTCGCATTAATCTATAGTCTGGATTCAGACAGCGAAGTATATAAAAACTAAATAAAATGTTTCAGTTTGATTGCTTACTCTCAAACACAGGCATGTGAACGAGGCAACATTTAATATCCACACATAGGCACGCGTCGGGCGAAATTCAGGTTAAAAACAAGCGTCAAATGTCGGAATTCCAGGATTTGACGTTTGAATGTTGAATGATATTCATGTAACAGTATTTTTACCATATTATTATAAATATCCTAAAACCACATCTGTTGCTTTCACGAGCTGTTCGCGACAATATGTATTGTGATTAATTTTGATTCCGTGGTTTTATACAAGATTTTTGTTTTGAATAAAAATATATTATTTATCTCATTACTTTTATTGCAAGAGGGATTCTTTTGTCTTCCTTCATACAGGGCCCTGTAGTATGTAAATGGTTAACATATAAAGAACTTTAATCAGTTGTAAAAATTTACATGAACCTCTATCACAAGGCAAAGCCTTATAAGTTCTTCGTGCCTGGTTTATATTCAGCAACTTAATAATTAATTTTCTTTTATTCTTGTAATGTCTCTAAATTTATGTATTATAGATTTAGATATATTTCATATGTCTCGAAAACATCATTTTGCAGCACATTAATAATTTAAATTTGAAATTTAAATACATAAAATTAAGGAAAACTTTATCTCGAGTGTATCGCAAGGACTATTTTTATCTTCTTTATTTCCCTATGTCCCGTCCTTTCTCCCCATGCCTTTCCAAAACCAGAAATTGTTTTTATGGTTTAACCACCAAAGCAAGTGCATGCATGGTGTACAATAGACACATTTTGTTACTAGTGTAATGTAGCATTAAATAATCATCACACATATGATTTAGCTTTGTAATTACACGCCTAATTACAATCATTATTACAATATATTACACGTGTCATTGCACGTGTTAATTATGTTTATTACACTATTTCACATATATATTACATGCATTATTACACGCTTCATTACAATGTATGATTACAATATATTACACGTGTTATTACAGGTACAATAAATGTTTTATTACACTATTTCACAGTTTTATTACACGTATTCTTACAAGCAATATTGTACTTTTTACACGTGTTATTACACTTGTCATTTCATGAATTATTACACTGTTTTACACCTGTTATTTCAAATATTATAAATGTATTTTTATGCTATTATTCCAAGTATTATAACATATATTGTTACATGTATTTTTACACTGATTTACACCTGTTATTACACATATTATAGCATTGTTTGTTATACGATTATTACATGTATTATAACATATATTGTTACATGTTACTTACTCATATAACATGTATCTTGACAGACGACTTTGACCTTGAGTCGGACTACAGTCGCCGGATGCGCCTC